>PVIJ01000652.1:0-196354 GCA_004024925.1 Scalopus aquaticus | reverse complement strand
TCTCCCTCCGCTCCGTCTACCCACTTTGGAGCGCTCAGTGTTGTGTGAAAAGGAGACACAGCAGGGGACACACGCACACAGAGTGGACGATCGGGATGCTTAAGTGACAAGACTGATGTGCATGAATCTCCCTCTTACCCAAACGGTGCAGTAAGGACAGGACAGTCCTGACGGGTTCTGGAATGGAGTGGTGAGCCCTTCCTTCGAGATCCTCTCCTTCCAGATGAATTTCGCCCAGAAAATGGGAATTGTGGGTGACAGAACTGGCAGTGCTTAGAACCATGTGCCCACTAGCCCGGGGCATCTTTCCATCTGTAAAACAGAGCCCATGTGGAAGCAGGACTTGGTTGAATTGGGTGCCTGGAGATGAGAGGTGCCTGCCGCAGCCCTGGAGAGGCAGCTGTTGCCCACAGTTGCTCGGGAGGATGAGACCCAGATGGCACCAGGGACAGGCTGCTCAGCTTTATAGGAAAGGAAATGAGTTCCAAGTCCAGAAGAGGCTGATGAACTGGTAAGTCCAGGTGCTCTTACATGGTGTTTACACAGAGCAAAAACTTCTAAGATTGAAGCAAGCCAAAATATGTGGGTCAAGAAACACTAGGAGATTGAAAAGACATAGAGAAAGTACTGGAATGGAATCACTGGAAATGCTGATGGCCATTATCCAGAAGGAAGGGAGCAAGGAGGTCTATGAATATTTGGTTCTCATTTATATTTCTCAGTATTTTGTGCATTTTCTACTAGGAACAAGATTGCTTCCCCAAGTAGGAGGAGAGAATAAATGCTATCTTCATAAAGAGAGAAGATCAAAAATATTTGTTTCCCTAGAACATAAGAGCGTGACTTGGAAGAGATCCACAGGAATAAATTAATCTAGTCTAAGCTAAGTAAGTCTAGAAAATCTAAAACATCTTGAAAAGTAAGAAATTTGAGTTTAGAACCTGGGTGGCTTCTATTTTTCATATTTGGAATCTGTATTAAATAACATGATCATTTTTAATATTTTATGTTTCACTTTAAAAGGAAACAGGAAGGTAATTTTCTCTCCTATTTTTAAAAGTGTTACACTTTTTTCCTTGGCTGCCAGGATACTCGGAACTAAATTTCAGGCTTAGTCCATGTTGTAAAGTATAACATACAACTATCTCTTTTCTCCATTCCTTAACATCTATCCTTTTGTGCTTGCTTAGATGATTCTACTTAAAATGTCTTTGTAACAAGTTCCTTACACTCCATTTGTGGGGGTATAACAATAATGAATGAACTTATTTGAGAGAAAAACCTTGATAAGAGGAACAGGGAATTTTCTTACAGATGGCAAAGTTAATGCTCAGAGATGGTGAGGTGATGCCATACTTGGTCCACCTGTACTAGAACCCAGTTTTTCCAGTTCTTCTCTCAGTGCTTCTTTCTCTGTGCCAAGCTAAGTCATAGGGCATCAGGGTGATTCTCAGGGACCACTTGTCAGGGAGGGTAGCAGGAAGAGCCCCTTTGCCTCCCATTCCTGTACACTCCCCATCTGCCAAGGTGGAGCGTATCTGACCAGATGACATGCCCACAGTGCTGATCGTCCACTCCTGGGGAACACGTGGCTAGGAACCAGTCAAACAAGATCGCCAAAGGCGATGCTGACAATGAGTATTTCCCAACCTTGGTTTCAGAGCAAGGATTCTTTCCTCCAAACACTCGCTGTCCTTGTTTCTCTCCTGGTTTGGTGGCATTGTTTTTGTTCAAACTGTTGTCCACTCAAGGCCCTGAGTGGCTGGGAAGGTCCCATGTGGCTGGGAAACCTTCGCTCTGTCTTCTCTCAGGGCTGGGAATCTTGGGGGTGAGTTGCTTGGGATGCTGTAACAAGATGCCACAGACTGGGGGCTTAACAGACCTTCATTGTCTCACAGTCTGGAGGCCTACAGGGTGAGGTGTCTGGAGAGTGGGTTCCTCGTGAGGGCCGCAATGGACACATCCGCCAGGCCTCTCTCCTGGGCTTGCAGACGGCTGTCTTCTCCCTGTGTCTTCATATTATTATCCCTTCGTGCATGTCTGTGTCCAAACTTCCTCTTCTTATGAGGACATCCATTATATTGGATTAGGGTGCTCTCTAAAGACCTCATTTTAACATTATCAACTCTGCAAAGACCCCATCTCCCGATAGGGTCACACCCCGAGTTACTGGGAGTTATGGCTTCCATATAGGAGTCTTGGGGAGTACACCTCAGCTCACGACGCTTGTCCTCCATCTCCAGGTTTGGGCAAGAGTCTGTAGAAGCTGCGTTGCTTGGTGGTCCTGGGTACCCAGACTAGCCAGGAAACACCCACCTTTCTTGAGCCAGCAGCTGACCAAGCTCCCAGGCCACACAACTGTCTTCGAGAATCCCAGCTCCACCATTAGCTGTAAGGGCTTTTGCAGTATCTTCCATCTCTCTGGGCTTTGGTTTCTTTATATGGAACCACATCCTAGGTAATAGGATTCCTATGAAGATTAATAGTTACAGTGTCACCTGGGAGAAGCTGGACAAGAAGAGGCTTTGGCTGATAATTATCACCAACTTTTCAAGGAGATGCCAGGCCTAGTCTACCTCTGAGCCAATAGGTGGGTCACACCAAGAACAGAGTTTGCCCTGGACAGTTTCTGGGTGTCCCTGAGGGACACACCTCCCTCCACTGGGCATTTTCAGAGCTCAACTCAACGTCTGTGTCCAAGAAAGGAAAGAAGTCCTTTCTCTACTTCTCTTGTGCCTCGTGATTTCAACATCCCAAAGGCGACTTTGGGCCTTGATTCAGGGGTAGCAGCGCTGCTCCAATTTCCTACGTGTAGCAATCCAGCCTCATTCCTTCACCCTGGCTCACTTTACAAAGCACAGATCATAGGTGTGATAGTTCATTTTACATGTCAACATAATTGGCCCACAGAATACTCTGATACTTGGTCAAAAATTATGATGGATGTATCTGTGAGGGTGCTTTTGGATAAATTAATAATGAAATGCATGGACAGAGTAAAACAGATTGCCGTCCCTACTGTGGGTGGGCCTCACCTAATCAGTGCAAGACTTCAGCAGAACAAAAGGCTGATCTTCCCCTGAGTGAGGAAATTCCTTCTGGCCTTTGTGCTAGGGCACAGAATTTTTCTCTGCCTTTGAACTCAAAATGAGACATTGGTTTTTCCCGGGTCTCAAGCCTGCATGCCCTGAGATGAGAACTACATCATATACTCTCCTGGGTCTCCTGCTTGAAGACTCATCCTGTAGATCATGGTACTGCCAGTCTCTATCATTGTGTGAACTCTCCCTTACAATAAGGCTACACACACACGTACACATCCCTTACTGGTTACCTGAAGAACCCTGAGAATACAATAGGTAAGTTGTAGGTGCTTCCATGAGGATACACACAGGTGTCATCATCTCCACTTAAACCTGTGGGACCACATTCCAGCAAGTTCAAGTGACACTGGGAACTCTTGTAACCATGGTTTCTGCTTCTTCCAAAAGAGAGAAGGACTCTCCTTCTTGGCCCCGATGGACCCTGTCTAATATATGATCCTGAGGTGAGAGATGCTATACTCTAGACCTGACTGGAGTGGGAGGCACAGAGAGTGATGGAATTATGTGCAGTAAAGCAAGCCAGAATGACAAGGACAAAACTGGACTTTTACATAGCAGGTGATTTGATAAGTAAATACTAGTGGACATTCATAAACAAAGGACTCTGATGTTAAAAAGGAGGGGAGGGAGAAAGGGACAAGGAGACATAAGGGATGGTGGCAGTGCCAGGAGACTCTAGTTCTATACTTGGGTTTTAAATAGTTGAAAAAAAAAGAGCAGCCAAACTCCAAAATAATGAATGCATGAAAAGAAATTAAAGGAGTGCCTGGCAAGGTAGGCACTCAGCAAAGACATGCTTGTGAGGAGGAATGCTTTCATTTTCAATGTTGTTTATAAATCTAAAGGGTTCACACAAGTGGGTTGATTTTAAAAAATGGTGTAGTCCAGTCCAATGAAGACAAGTTAGCCAGTGAGGGGCTCCTTTAGGTTTGTGTTTACTGTCTCAGGAGGCTTCCAAATCAGGGGAGATGAAAGCAGCAGGTTGACAGTTAACCTGAATGGTGAAGCCTCACTTGTTTGAAATTGCATATGGTGGCCCACACGGCTACCTGCAGATTGATGCCCAGGGCGCTGCCCTTGGGGGGAACTCCCAGTTTTATTTCGCTTTATAGTTTGGTACTGCTCGGTTTTTCTTCAAGGTGCAGCTGTTACCCTTGCAAATGAGAAAAAATAAATCCCCAAGTGCCTTGGGGTGCAGGCAGCAGTCAGAGGGGAGGTGAACCTGGGGGAGGGCAATGGGGAAGGTTCCTGTGGAAATGAGATGGTGATGTCCTAACTCGGACCTGCCCTGCCTTCTGCTGTTCAGGTCTTCTGGAGCTTTCTAGGTCTCTCTGTCTACTGGGTGTCATCTCTGTCTACTGGGGTGATATCCTGGACACAGAGCAGGGAGCTCCTTTGAGAAATGGCACAATCTACCTGGATGCCAGGGAGGACCTATAGAGGAAATAGGGAGAACAAACAAGGAAGTGTCTTTAGGGGGCTTCATTATCTCTGGAAGTAGAGGCTGTACAATTTTCTGGTCAGCTTCTATTGTGTACTAGTTAAAGTAACGCCAGGTGTACTACTGCTGTATCCCATTGTTGCTGTAACAAATCACCACAACCTTAGCGACTTGAAACAACAAAGCTATTATCTCACACTTCTTGAAGTCAGAAGTCTAAACTCAGTTTCCCTGGCCTAGGGAGTTGGCAGTGCTGGGTCCTTCAAGATTCTTCAGGAGACACTTTGTTTCCTTGCTTTTTCCAACTTTCAGAGGCCACCCGCATTCCTTAGCTCGTGGCCCTCTCCTCCATCTTGCTAGTAATGTCCACTCCATCTCTGCTTCTGTCACCATATGATCTTCTCTTCCACTCTCTTGCCTCCCTCTTATAAAGGCCCTGATGACACTGGCTTACACTGGCCTCAGGGCCCAATGTTCAGTCTACCACCCTATGTAATCAAGAGGCTGTCATTTCCTGTGAATACTGAGCAACACCTATCATGCAAGTACTAGAGCTTTGACCTCTGGACTCATGGGCTGGTAAAGACGTGAGTGGGACACAATAGACCCTCTGGCTAAGGGTGCTGGAGTGTGGTTGATAGGACAACTCAAGGCTCTATCCCCAGAAATTGCTGGGTCAGGTGGCACAGACATGGTGATAGATGATATGAAAGCCTAGAGGATGAGAAACATGCACTTGTGCTCGTGGGGAGACTCCTCCAGACTTGTCGCCACAGGGTGAAGGCAGACAGCAAGCTGGGGACGTACCTACAGCTCTGAGCAAGAAGGCTGGAGACTCAGGGAAAACCAGCTTCATGACGAAGGCCAAAATTAAAGCATTAAGCTCCATTGGCACATTTGACAGAATTTTGTCCCCAAAACTGCAGCCTGGCACTTTGTCTTTGGTCCTGCTCAGAGCGCCCAATGAAAGGCGAGACCAGCCATCTGGCTGTAGCAGGCCTGGGCTGGTGGAGGCCAGGCCAGACAGGACACCGCTCTAGTGTCTCTTCCACTGGCCTTTTATAGCCCGCCACTTCCCTCTCTAATCCCTGGCAACCACCAGTCTGCTCTGCCCGTCTCCAAGTTTGTCATTTCAAGGATGCCATGTAAGTCGAAGCAGACTGCCTGTGACTGTCAGGACCGGGCCCTTGCACCCAGCTTAATTCTCTGGAGACACAGGTCTTCATGCGCATCACCCATTCATTCTCTTTTATTGCTGAGACGCATCCTGTGGCCTGATGGGCCACAGTTGGTTTGCCTGTTCACCTGTTGAAGAGCATCGGGGTGGGTCCCAGTTTGGGGCCATTAGATAGAAAGTGACTGCAAACGTTCATGGGCACGGTTTTGAGTGACTAGAAGTTTTCCTTTCTCTGGGATGAGTGCCCAAGAGTGCCATTTCTGGGGCCCAGGGGAGTAACAGACTTAGCTGTCTAGGAAACTGCCAAACCTCTCTGCAGAATAGTTGTGCCATTTGATGTTCCTGCCAGCAAATTATAAGGGGCTCTGTTTCCCCACACCCCCTGGCACCTGGTGCTGCTGTTTTGTTTCGGGCATTCTGACAGGTAAGCAGCTGTTTCTCATTGTTCAGCAAACGATGCTGGACACTGTTGTGTGGGTTTATTGCCCAGGCATCTCCCCACCAGGGATCTGTCTCCTCAAGACCTTTTCCCATGTTCTAATTAAATTTCTTGATTTTTTTTTTTTTACTGTTGAGCTTTTAATGTTCTTTATATATTCTAGATACTAGTCCTTTGTTGGATATCTCAGCTTGTAAATATCTTTTTTACAGTTTATAGATTGTACTTTTCACTTCTTAACAGAGTATTCTCAGAACAAGTGATTTTACTTTTGATGAAATTCAATTTATCAATTTGTCCTTTTGGGGACCACGCTTTTGCCACCAAGTGAGGCTTGCAGGCTCTCACTTGGTGGGAAAGGATGACAATCTTGGCCCTCTATATGGCCTTTTAACACAACCCTGGTGGGGATGCTGGGATCTTGCCTTCCAAAGGTGTGTGTCTAGTGGTCATTCATTACTGGCGTTTTAATGTTACTAGCTTCTTTATCTTCAAGTATGCAATGCTGAAGGCCAGAAATCAGGGTGCTTATTACTGCCCCATTCTTTGGGGCCCAAGGTCCCTACCTGATCTTTCTTCACCCTGCCTTTCGGAGCCTTCTTGTGTGTGTATAATATCTAGGACTTCTAGTTGTATGTAGTGGTAGAGACTAGGGAAAGGATATCTACTTTTTATAGTAGACAGTCCATATTAAGAGGACCCTACATCTTTTAATGTTTCGATGCTATCTTCCTTTTTTTCCTTGAAATTTATTCACTGAAGAAACCAGGCTGTATGTCCTTCAGAACGTTCCCCAGGATGAGTTTTGCTGACTGGATTCCCACCCCAACCCCTGTATCATTTAACATGTTCCTCTGTGCCCTGTATTTCCCAGAGAACTGGTAGAGACTCAATCAGATCCGGGTTGGTTTGGGCAAGACGACTTCATGGTGGTCGTGTGTGTTTCCATCCCCAGGCACACAGTGCCTTCCTCTTAATAATATTAACTTATTCAGTAATTACTTTTTCTTTAATTTTCTAGTATCATCATGAATTAAGTGATGCAATTTCAATCCATTGATATTACTATTCTTTTTTTTTTTTAGATTGGTTTATGCACACAAGCTGGGGTACAGGCCAGAGGCATGGAGCGGCGAGAGGGTTCACCAGAGACAGAGTGGGGAGCAGAACAGGCAGATCAGAAATACACTGCTGAGGGGAGCAGTGGGCGAGGCAGGAGAGGTCTGCGCACCATGTGGGAATCGCCCCAGCCGGGCATCGAACTCGCATCGCTGCTGCTGACAGCTCCACAGCACAGCGCTTAACCACTGCGCCACCAGGAAGACCCGATATTACTATTCTTGTTGATGTTCATCTCATGTCTAGTTAGGAGCTTCTTCAAATACTTTTTATAGGGCTCCAGGTGTCTTTGCCAGTCCCCTGGGTGTCTGGTAGGAAAATATGCTCCAGTCTTCCTTAGACATTTTCTGCCCTAAATCTAAAATCAGTCATTCTCTAGGGCGCTCTGGATCTTTTTGGTAGGAAAGGTATTTAGAGAACACAATTTGGGCACTTAAAGTGCTCACTAGCTACTATTATTTTAGGGCCTTTTCAGTGAACCAAGCCATAAAATGTGTGTGTGTGTGTGTGTGTGTGTGTGTGTGTGTGTGTGTGTCCAAGAGTTCAAATTGGTATTTTCTCATCAAATTCAGAACTAAAGAATTTAATCTCTTTGGTCTTCCCAGTGCAATTTTTCCCTATGTCAAAAAAAAAAAAAAAAAGGTTCCCAATGACATCAACATAATTACTCATCTACTTTCTCCAAAAGTGAATAAACAGAAATCTCAAGAACAATATGGCCTCACAAAACACACCACTTTCACAAACAAAAATTGCTGAAAATGATTTGATCAATCATTCACTTGTTGCTACTCTTTTTGTTCTTAGGGATACACAGTAAAATTCCTGAATTTTAAGTCCTTTAAGTCCTTTCTGTGTATCAGTGTCACCAACCTGCCTTATAGTTATGTTAATTTCCTTCAATTTGCTTTAAATCTTTAGGAGTGAAAATTTTAATGTTAATAATTTAATAATTGTAATGATCACGTAATTCTAAAGCTAAATCTAGAAAGCAAGTTATATTTGGAGAGGTTTGTCTTCTAACCCGGTTCCCTATATACATTCTCTCTCTCTCATATATGTCATAACTTAAAACCTTTTTTTGTTTGTTTACCCTTCCATCTAAAATAGCAATTAACTTTGTATCTCTGCCTTTTATAAATAATTGGTAGCACAGTATTCACATGTCTCTATCTTGTGCTTTTTACTTACAGTTTGAGGATTGCAGGGTGCAGGGATATTCTTAATTCCTTTAGATAGCTCCACTGTGGATGTCCCTAGTTTATGCACATGATCCCCTGTGGATGGAAATCAAATGTGTTTTGTTTTGAATGGAGTTTCTTCAATGAGCAACTCTGTTACATTGCTAACCAAGTCTCTAAGGTTATGTTCCCTTATTCACAAGTTACTTTTCAATTCTGTAACCCTAGTTGCAGCAGCTGGCTCCATACAAGAGCTGGCTCCCTTTCTGTACACTTGTCTAAGTTACTTCCTGGGTAGCAAGTATCCCTGATAACACACTAACTAGAGTTTGAATCCCAAAGTTACTTCACAAGCAATTTTCCCACAGGGGGAATAGAGAGCTACTGGGTGGGTTCAGAGTGTCTGCTTAGGATGATGAAAACGTTTGACAGATGGTGGTGAGGGCTGCAAGATGCCACTAACTGCATGCTTAAAAAAAGAGTGGTTAAATTTTATGTGATATATATATATGACATCAATTAAAAAAAAAGAATAAGTATGATCTATGGGAAACAAAAAAAATTTACTAAAAAACAGCAATCCAGGCATTTTTAGTAGGAGAAAGATTGTTTCAATTGCTTTAGTCATGTTCTAATTCTTATATTGTTTGGGTTTAATGCATACTTTAATATCATACCCCAGAAACATAGAACTATATTAACATATCCTTTTTTAAAAAAGATTTATTTATTTATGCATACAAGCTGGGGCACAGACCAGAGGCGTGGGGCGGCGAGAGGGCTCACCCGAGACAGAGCGGGGAGCAGAACAGGCAGATCGAGGGAAACACACTGCTGAGGGGAGCAGCGGGAGAGGCAGGAGAGGTCTGCCACGCCATATGGGAATCTCCCCAACCCGCGTCACTGCTGCTGACAGCTCCACGGCGGCGCACCGCCGAACCACTGCACCCCCGGGGAGGCCCAACATATCCTTTTTTATGTATTCAATAATGCATGACTATCAATGGAAGGCGGCCATGCTCCCCACTCATCCACAATGCCTCTAAGTGAATATAATGCAAAATGTTTAACGTTAAAATCCATTTTTTTCCAATAAACTACTATTTGAATTTCTAACTTCTCCCCAAATTAAAATGTTGTATTTAAAGAAAATGAGGCGTTTTAACTGATACGAATGCATTTCAATGCAGAGTGAGTGGTTGTAATAAATGAGAGCTGGTCTAAGCTTACTCTTATCTGACGTGGCATTTGTACAAATGCCTCTCATGCTTCATGATGAGCTATCAAGTTAGCCCTTCTAGACTGATATTTATCTTACTACATGGTGACTTGAATTTTATGGCCAAGTGAGGCATTTATGAGTAGGAAATTCAGCTCAGTGACAAAGGAGACCAACTCTCCTACCCATCCCTGCTGATGGGAGAGACAAGACTTATCAACTGGGCTGACAATGTCAGACTCAGCACAGAATCGCACAGAGAATTTTCTCAAGTCCTAAGTCTGCACTAACAAAAGGCGATCTAGTCTTGGTGAGTTGTCACCACACCTCACCATCTATTTGTTCTCAGTGACACTGTCTCCATCTGTAACACAATCTCATGGTTGTTAGGTGAAGAATGTCTCAGAGACACCAAGTGCCTTCCATCCGGGTGCTCGGGCTGTACACAGCATCCTATTTTCTTTCCTCAACCGGTAAAGTGAAAAGACAGCCTTTACAGCCTTTCAGGAAAGCCAGCCATTGTATTTCTGGGGGAAAGATTCTTCTTCCTTCCATCACTGGAGCCCCATGGGGCTGCGTGACAATGGACTGACTCACTACCACGTCACCAGAGGCAGGACCAGCACATGCGGTCGAAGCTGCACTTGACCTAGGTTCAGTGTTGGTGACATCACGTGGCCTAGGAGCAAGTGCACACGCGGCCGCTGGCGTGTGGCTGGTCTAAGTGGTCGCCTTGTCCCAGAGCCGTCATCGCGCAAGCCAGCCAGGGACATGGTCAGGGTAGAAGTCTTGGTTAGCTGAAGAAGAGAGGTCAAGGGTAGTAAGATGTCTACGCATACTGAGGCATCACTGGCAAAAAGCCAGAGCAAGACCACAGTGTAACGATGTGTCCAAGTCTTTGGGCAGAACTGACTCCTAGACCCGCCTGTTGAGATCCGTGTCATGGAAACTTACACAAAGGCTGAGAAACTGATTCCCCAGGTATCCGGCCTCAGCTCAACAATCACCAGCAGTTGGGACATCTTGTTTCCTCTACTCATCCTCAACTATTTTAAAGCAAATATCATAGATCCTGTTATTTCACCTCCCACCCCGCAAGTATTTCAATATCCTGCTCCTCTTAAGGTGGCTGAACAATAAATACCCAATATTCACTACCAGGAAATCAGCAATGTTATTTTTAATACAGTTGTGGTACAGACTGTTTAATTACAGCAGGGCAGAGGTTCTAGTTAAATAAAATTAAAATCCTTTATTTTACCAAATATAAAATTACTTAATGTCTCCAAAGAAAATATGACATGGTGGAGGCTGTCAGGACACCACTATTCACCACAGGATTGATGATTTACCAATTACATTCTCTACCACTTTGGCAAGAGGATGAAAATTTTAAAACAGTTTATAAACCCAACATAGCAAAGACTGTATACATCTCCATATTGCACTTCTTTCTGTACAAGAATAAAACATTGAAGTCAATGTCACATCTACTAAGAACAGCACACGTGTCACAATTAAACTTAATGCAGAAGCTGATGTATTAAAAATGTAGAAATGTAAGACATATGTACAGAGTGCTAAGACTGTATTAACAAACTCTATGTACATCGCTATATACTGTACTACTGGAAAAGTTTTAGCATAGTTGTTTATTAATACAGGCCTTTGGTTCTAAACTGCTTGACTAGTTTTAAGCTCGCTTTCACACATTTTAAATGCAAGTAAATGAGTATAAAAGCACTTAACCTTCTGGTTCACTGGTACAAAAATGACAATGGTCAATTCCTTTAGGTCATCAAAAACTAGTCACAAAAATAGTTCTTGTATTCAACCTGAATGTGCCACAGGAAAAAAAAATATTTTCAAGGTTTTCCAGCTCAGCCTAGAGGCAAAAGGTCACCCCAGACTCAATTTCAGTGCTATAATCCCTGCTATGTACATCCCAGAACTTTTGTTGCCTCAAGGCCATTTAATTTAATACTACTCCGTAAGGAAGAATAAAATTTAACTCCAGCCTTAGTGTCCACCACATGCTTCTGTTAAGACATCATGAAAAATTTGAATATTGCCAGCGAGATTTAAAAAAATATGTGCACCCTCTCAGGACTCTTCTAGAAAATCTGCTATGAAATAACACAGTTCTTTATCCCTTTTCTCTCCCATTCCCCTTGACGTCTTGGTCTTGTGCTTAGTCTCCCCCCACGTCTTGCACGAGCCAGTGATTAGCTCTGGAAATCAACCTGAGTTTGCAAACAACAAAGCAATTCCCCACATCCGGTCCATGGGTGACATCACGCGACGGAGGAGGAGCTGGTCATTCCGTGCACCATGGTGCTGGTTGGCGTCCCGCTGATGGCGTTGAAGATGTGAAGGGAGTTTGGTAACACGCTTGTCTTCTCCTCCAGGGGGCAAATCTTGAGGCACAGAAACACAACGTTACCCAAGGGGAAGGCCCTGAACAAACATTTCTCACACTGGTGCCTTTCGTGAAACGCACACCACACATCATCTAGTGCACCGACACGTGGTGGACGCTGTTCTCAGCCAGCATGGCGCCGGCAAGGTTTGCAGAAGGTCATGTCAGAGCCTCTCGGAAATGCCACTGCAGACCAGGATTATAAGGAGAAAGTCAAGAACACGTTTTGGTTCTTTTACAAGTTGGTGAGTGAAGAAACTTCTAGACTCACCAAATTGTAAGGCTTTGAGTCTATCTTGCAGGTACTAGGTGGGGACATGACCTAGCCTTTTCCCAAGGCAAAGTCTTTTAAAATGAATGGGGAACATCTGTGTTTCTCCACTGGCTCCTTTTCTTAGGGTCTTAGAGGTTTTCATCCAGAGAAAGAGAGAGCAGCTGGCCCGCTGCCCCTGACCAAGCCCATTCTCACACTTAGTGGTGCAGCGAGGATTCTAGTGCCAGGCTTGCCCGCGAGCCAGGGGGAAACTCAAAAGAATGCACACAACTCAGAGGCTCCCCTGGAAAAAGCAAAGCAAGTCTACTCTGGGCCACAACCCTTCTGGCTCAAAGGGTCAGAGGACTTCAACCTGCAGTTGTTGAGATAAGGCAAAGTTCAAGGTGCAGCACAGAACACACAACTGCATGAAATGTCCATACGAACTGGGCGGCTGCTAATAGTCTCAGCCCATAATTTCTTCCTTGTCTCTTTTTCCTTGTGCCAAATAGTGCCACACCCCGACCAAGCCCCCTTCTGTAGGAGTCTTCAGGCCTCATGGAAAAGACCTATGAGACCCTGTTGTTTACTGTTCCCATGAGACCTTCCCTCTCTTTCTGCTTAAACACTCACACATTCACTTCTTTAATCATTTAATTTTTTTCCTACTTTTCTAAACGCCCGGAAGAGGGCTGCTGGCTTTTGCACATGCCTGGCCAATGTGCTAATGTCTGCAGTTGCCAGACTCAGAATAACTTTATGTGAGTCAGTTTAGTAGAGCAAAATTTTAAAAAATGACATTACCATTCCACCTGAACATGTTAGCATGGAGAGGAGAAAAAACATGCATGTTAAACAAAGCTTGGACATTTCAGCTCATTTCCTGAAATATAAATTTCCTCACGAATTATCACTTGATAACAAAATGGGCACAAAGGGTCCTGGCTTCTATGTTGCAAGCCTGGAGGACAATGATGTAGGGGACAGACAGAAGCAGGGTGTGCCGTGACGGGGCCAGTGCCAGCCCCGCAGAGAGTCGCCGTGGTGCTGCGGGGTGGACACCTCCGGAAGTGACGATGCAGAGGTGCTCCTTGCCAGCCACGTGGCTCTCCGGCAGCTGTCTCCTCTGATGGCCACTCAGCCCGACACTTAATCCTACTGGAAAGGATTCACGTAGGAAGGTGAAACTAGCACTGTAATCAGGAAAGATGCCCACAGTGACAAGGAAAGAAGAAACACCATAAAGAACGTGCTGGGCCATCCCGGTCAGCTGTAGCTAGTCAACAATTGGACAACCCCATTTTTTGGAATGTCAAAGAACATTTACTCCAACAGAGAATTCCTGGTAAATCCTGCTCCTGTGAAGGTTTGGGTACCTCCAACAAATTCTAGAAAGAGTATGGGTGTTTCTTTTCCATCTCAGATTTTTGTTCATTTTTTCCTCTGAACTAGATTGGGGTGGGTAAGGTCAAAGCTTAGGAAGGGCGGCCCTCTAAAAAGCAACAAAGAGAAGGTGGGTGCTGTTGTCTTCTGATGTTAGATCATAGTAAGTGAGCAAGCTGTTAGCTGGCCCCCAGGCCACCTGTGGTTAGATGGGTCAGTTCAGAGAGGCATGGTGCTCAGCTATCAACATTCTGGAAGGATGTCAGAAGGTTCAGGCCACCCCAGGGTGACCGTGAGACTCCCACAGAAGCATGCTCCCTAGAAATGAGAAGGACTGTACGTTGCCAGAGCCAGCGCGGGCCCTACCTGCTCGTGCATAATCTCAGAAAGCTCCTTGGCCATTTCCCTGTAGTTCGCCTTCATTTCTTCCTGATATTCCAACTGGTCTTCTTTAATCAGACGTTCATTGACGGCTAAGGCTTGACCACAAGCCTCCACGAATTGCCTGCAATGGTGTGGGAGAGAGAAATAAGGGCATGTCGAGGACAAAGAGAGAGTCTGACAGTCATACCTCTGTCTCCAACAAGCCTACAAATGATTAATGTGTGAGAAAAGGACCTTCCTGATGCTTTACCTGAAAACTTCTTTCAGTAACTTCACTTTGTTGTCAGGATATCTCTTCGTGTTGGTGTCATCTAAGAAAGCCCGGGCATAGGCGAGGGGACCAGCATTGACCTGGATGCAGAACAAAGAGTTGAAGGACATCAGGAAGGAAACAGCCCATCTTATTGCTGGAGGTTCAGTGGATTTGTGCTAAAGACGCTCCCAGAGTGAGCCAGTCACGACCCTGTCCTCCAGGAACGGACAGCCCCAAAGGAGAAACTGAGCAAAGCTTGTTGTTACACGGTATGGACTGGGCGTTCTCAGCCACCCTCTGGGCGCTTGTGAGGATGGGTCATCACACACAGGCTTGGACAACACCAGGACTTGCTCGAGGTCAGAGAGCCCATAGCAAAGCACCTGAGGCCATGCCCCTGTCTTCGCACTGGTGTCTGGGCCACACTACATTGAATAAGAGGTCGATCTGCTGTGTTCAGGGAAGAGCAGAAAAATACAGCATGCGTGCAGCTTCTAAAGCCCAGGGTTCACATCACCGATTGGGCAGACGGCCAGGTCCACATTGATTTGCTGCCCTCAAATGCCATGACCATCTGAGCTGGGCTGGAAGGCCAAAGGCCGGGGCACTCAGCGACGTGGGGAGTGACCCAGAGCCCGCACCTCTCTTTCCAACTGGCCAAGAAGAGTCCTCTGATGCTGGGTAAGTCAGGAAGTGGAGAGAAAGCCGGTCAGACGCCGGAGGGCAAGGAGAAGGCTCCAGGTGCCTGAGGCAGCTGCAGAAAGGACCGGACTGTGTGATTATTGCGTAGTTTCTCCTGGACAGTCCGGCGGGTTTGGGAGGTGAGGGGCAGGGCTACCTGGCCTGTCACGTTGGTTGGTGGCTGTTCTGCTCCATGGTGAGCAGGGCGTGCACAGTAAGGGCAGACAGGGCTGCAAGAGCCCACGCAGAGGGTCTCAGTGGCGAGAGCGGGGCCCTCGACAGCAGCAGCGAACTCGCCTCCGTGTGGCTGGACACGTGTGGGCAATGTGCCAATGCTCTGAGGGAGACCCAGTGACGGACCATCCCAAATCATTCAGTATGGGGCCTCCCTGGTGGCGCAACGGGTTTAAGTCGCAGCACTGTGAAGCTATCCAGAGACAGTGCAGCAAGAGCTAGATCCCCGGCCAGGGAGCTTCCCACACAGCACAGCAGACCTCTCCTGTCTCCCCGCTGCTCCCCTCAGCAGTGTACTTGAGTCAATCTGCCTGTTCTGCTCCCTACTCTGCCTCTGGTGAATCCTCTCACTGCCCCCACACCTCTGGCCTGCACCCCAGCTTGTATGCATAAATAAATCTTAAAAAACAACAATAACAACAACTATGCAATATATCAATTTTAAGAAGGTGCAAAGAGAAAAACTGGGGGCCTTCACCCCTCCCCCCAAGGACAAAGATGACACAACCACCAGGTAGAGAAATCCCTGGGGAGGCTCTTGGTGGAGGAATTATAGAAATAACCAGATAAACGGATCAAGTTGTTTTCCGCTGGCTCTAGCAGTGTTGCCTTGGTGAGCTCACATGAGAGACGGCAATCTCACCAATTCTCATCAAGGAATTCTCTGCTTTTTTAGATGATGGGGCATTTGTGAAGCTCTAAGGTTGCTGTCCAATGGCCGGGCACATTTTGCCCTTTAGAAAGCGCCACCTGTCCAGCCCCACCCTTTCCAGGCACCCACACCCTGACACCATCTCTCGATATGAGGCTGGAGACTCTGGTCGGGTTATTGATTGGCTTTGTTTTTAGCTGCAGAAGTGGTGGCCTCTGGCCTCTGGCCCGGTTAAGTAATCGCTCACGTTGCCAGAATATCTGTGACATTCACTTGATAACTTATTTTGGCACAGCAGTCCTTTGGATCATAAAGGAAGAGGTTGAAAACATCTTGTAAATCCTTTTGTGGTGAGTGACATTTAGGGAAATGTTAGGTGATGACTCAGAGCGGATCTGACAAAAAGGTGCAAACTGACGGCAGAAAATGAACCAAGAAAACTCCAACATCTCTGTATTACAATCTACATACAACTTTTTCAAACATACCTTTTTGGAAAGAGAAAAGAATTGGACACAGGCACACATATCTATGTACATGTGTAAATACATGTAGTATCGATCATATGAAAACGCATATATGTAAATATATATGCAAAAGGCGTGCTGGAGTTATTTATAGACACTTAAAAATATCAATCGAGAGGAATTAGTTCTGGGAGGGAGAGAATCTAACATTTACTGGTTTCCTAGGAAGCCATGTAAGTAAGAAACTTAGGAAAATACAGCAACATGTCTTTGAAGCAGATGTAAGAGCAGATTTCTTAGGGAGGACACAGATCATACTGCCAGTAAAGGGAAAAACTGATCCATTGGGTAATATTCAAATGAAGAATTTTGTAACAAAGGATAACCTGGAAAAGTCCTGCCAATGAATTTAAACCACAGCCTTTATAACATTCATCCATGTGCTCACCAGAATCATTTGTTCAACAATTAAGCTACATAACAATAAAGGATTAATAATAAAACACTTAAAAATAAAAGGATTTCTGTGCTCAAAAAATTAAGTATTTTTAAGAAAATATTAAGTAGTACTTAATAAAAATATTAAGTCTTATTAAGAGAGTGAATTCCAAGGTGCTTTTTCTGATACACTCTTCACAGAAAGCAGAAAATCTGTTTTCTAAGAAAACGACAGCTTTCCACATGGCTTCTGGGTTACAAGCCTTGATGCTTCAAGCAGGTACCTAGAATTGCCCAAGGTCCCGAACAATTGGGAGAGTCTGGAAACCTGTCTCCAGCCCCAAGTGGACCCCCTAGGGACAGTGGGGTTAGGGGGGGGCTGCTCGGCTGCTGCCCCTCTGGTGTCAGGAGAAACCTCACAGGCTGGGGGGAAAGTATCGGGGTGTCTGGCTGTCTGCTCACCTGAACGCTCACGCTGCCCTGGAGTTTGAGCTGGAGTTTGATCATGTCCACCTCGGCCGAGGAACACAGCTGCCGGAGTTCGGCCACCTTCTTGCTCATCTCATCGATGGCCACCTCGATGGGGTTCAGGTCAGTGTGATGTTGGTACATGACGGGGATCCTCTTCTTCACGTACGGGAAACAGTGTATAGCTGCAGAGGAACGGGCCCCAGCATCATTCCAAGGTTTGCACCATTCTTTATTTTCCTTAAATTTATTTAGAAGCACTATTCCCATTTTACAGCTGCAGAACCCAAAGCTTGCCCCAGTCACATGCCAGTGTTTCTAGAAGCCAGAATAGCGACCTCCTCTATCGCGGCGAGTGCTCAATGGCAGGCTATGACGCAGAAAGCCAGTGAGTTGGGTCCCGGCTAACCTATCAGGTCTGAATCATATCTTTGGAGAGATTGCTTTATCATCTCTCAACTTTCTCATCTGTGGATGCCCTGACTTCCTTGGAAGTTGTGAGATCTGAAGGAACTAGCAGGTGTAAGATGGATTTGGACATATTTAAAAAACTAAATCGTTTCGAGATATCACATCCCAGATTAGTGCCAGAGGAAGTTCCAAAAAACAATCCTTGGGAAATTCATTTTTCTCCATTGAACAACTTTGAGTCACATACTCAAATGTACCGAGATCAGAGAAGGCAATGAGAAATAACAAGTGACGTATAATCTCAACATGAACCAGAAAGTCAGAAGCCATAGTTGTACTACTAAGAAAAGTATGTTAGACGTGAAGGAATAAAAAATTGATAAAAACCTTTACTTTTCCTTGTACATTTTTTACCAAAAAAAAAAATCAATGTTGTTTTCATTTATCACTATATGAAATCTGAGCCAATCCATACCAAAGACTTACAAAAATGAACAGAAAAACAATCTAATTTGCATCTGTTCCCACTTAAAGACCTGTCATATTCTCAATTATCATACTTACCAGTAGACCTGTAATAATCTCACTTAACGTAACTTTACTAATAGACATGTAGATATATGCTTAAAAGCTTATTTTATTTTTCAAGAAGCAGAAGCAAGGGGGGAGAATCATGTTTGCATTCACTACTGTTTAGCACGTGGTTGGGAGGGCTCACTCCAAAGGGGTCATCACAAAACACAAACCAAGACCAGCTCTAGTGCCCGGTGGGCTCCAAGAGGCCAGCCACAGCCTCAGGAAGCTGGAGACCATCACCCCCTTGGCACAGCCCCCCAGGCCTGTTTGATCCATTGAAGGCCAAGGCTCTGCGTCTCTGTCTTCTGTGTTTCTTGTGGACACAGCTTTCAGCTGCAGTCCGCTCACTACGGGATTTATTATTTATGAGCGCCTGAGGCTCTTTGGACAGTACAACAGGACCTGGGCCTTGCTGCTTCCCAGCCAGGGGTGGAGGCGGCCACCAGCCACCTGGACTGTCAAGCATCTGGGTGTGGGCCATCCTGGGCTCACGGAGGAGCACTGGGCATGCCCAGGTGTGAGCCGCAGCCAGGTCAATGCGCCCACAGAGACTTCACGGTCATTTTGAGGCCCACATGTGGCTGTACCATTATTTCAGTGTGCTGTCTGTGGGTATCCATGGAAGGCACCCCTAGTACTCGGCCTCTTGCGACAGTAACCAGAGCCTGGGAGATGTGAAGGACATGACCTTGGGAACCCTCAGCCAGTGCCGTGTCTGCTGGGCCCCTGTAAGATGGGTCTCCCCACAGCCACCCACCTCCTGCCTCTGGTCTCGCCTCCCCTTTCTCTGGGTCACTCAACTCCAGCCACACAGGCCTGGCTGACTGGCTGCTCCCTGAGTGCTCTGGACATGGAAACCCCCACCCCACCCACCTTGGTCTTTGCTCTGTTGAGGTGCAAAGGGAATTATTCTGTACTCCCAAGTTCTTCTCGGACTAGACGAGCAAACAGTGTTAAATGAACTAGCAAAGGAAACAGAAGCCGTGTAATAACATATATAAGGAGAATTTACATGAATGTAGGTTCTGAAGAATATTGGAGCCGATCACATCCTTCTATTATGGGACTTGGGATTCAGGGGGAGAGAGGAGACCTCACATGACAGATGGGCTTGCACAGTGAGGAGGACATTCTCATAGAGGACATGTTCACCCATAAACCTACTACTGGGTGAGACCCTACACTACTTCTCCTCTTTGAGTAGGGAGGTGAAGAATTTAAGCGAGGAGAGAAGTTTCTCCCAGACCTCAGGGCACGCACTGTTCTCGGCCCCAAACAATCGGCATTCTTTAGGGGCAGATAACAGGCCTTCTCGGGCTCCTGGGGTCCTGGCTAACCTCCAGCACCCACTGCAGGGGGCGACTGAGCTCAGGCCACCCCTGACCTCGTGGGGAGGCGACCCGCCATCTGGCTCTCCCACCCCCTCACCTCACTCACGCCTAGACTCAGCACCGCCTCCTCAGTAAGGCCCCCAGCCACCCTACTCAAACTGCAGCCTCCCCTGCAATTTCACATTTCCAGTCTCCTTCGCTTCTGTCTGGAATGTGCATCGCCTGTCAGGAGTCTGTGCCCGGCGCGCTCACTGCTTATTGTCTGGAAGCAGCACAGCCCAGGCTCTCTGCGAGGGAGCCAAGCACACGGCTTGTGCTCGGGAAGTCCGGGTGAATGAATGAACAGATCTCTGGGTGTGACCCGGGAGACTCTGGGGCGGTGACGGGGAAGACACTCCACAGCAGGAGTTCCAGGAGCGGACACAGGAGGCGGTGGGGGCAGGCCCAGCAAGGATGCGGGAGGGTGACACAGACCCCGGCCGGGAGGGGAGAAATGGGTTTGTCAAATGACCCCACAATTGCAGTCCACTGCCCTGTGGAGGGAAGTAGGTCTTTGTCAGGTTGAGAGGGTAGGAGGGTTGGGGTAGCCCACAGCTCAGAAGGCCAAAGGTCAGGCCTGAAGCTAGCAATGGAGGCAGAGTCTTAAGTGGTGAATAACATAAGAGCAAACTCTCAAGTTCAAAGTCTTTGGAATATCCTCCTGGGGTGTCTTGAACTCACGGCTGATAGAGGGTTGACATGTTTTCATAGCAGTTTTATAATCTCTCCTCTCGATCTTTATGCTGCCTAGGAGCTAGCTTTCCCATTTGACCTTCGGGGCAAAGCCGCGCCCTTGTGTGTGTGTTTCCTTGGACTATAACCTGCTCATCTTCCACCTGGGGCCAAGGAGCATGACGGCCGATGAGATTCAGCACAAGCAAGTCCCTCCTTCCCCTTCTTGGGTATAATTCACAAAATTCTAGAACGTCAGATGGGTAGTGTTGCTCTCATTTTACAGATGAAGAAACCAAGGCACAGAGAGGTTAAGTAACCTGCCCCAGGTCACACAGTGAGGAGGGCCCAGGCTCTGCACTGCCTGTACCGTCTCAGCCTCACAACTGTGTAAGGTGGTGAAGGGGTTCAGAATGGGCCTCCCCAAAGGTGCCACAGTGATTGTTTAAGCCAAAGGCAATGAAGACCTAAAAAACTCCGAAGGAGACTTTCACTGCTCCTCCCCTTAACCACCTAAAAGACCTGAGACAGACGGCCTGTTCCAGGAAGTCAGGGATCACGGGGAGTTCTTTCCAGGGGACAGGACCTAGGTGTTCTGGAGCTGTTTGTTAAAATTCCTTTCTGTCCCATTGTCTTTGGCGAGGCCCAGCAAACATTTGTTTGCCAAACATCTGATCTTTTCTGCTCCCGGTGAATTGCCTTCCTTTTGGTGGAAGTCCCAGTCCTGCACCCCTTTGTCTTTATTCCACAGTGACATATACACCCCTATGCCCCCACATGGCTTGGGAATCTCATGTCCATATAGGGTACCCCCATGCACATAATTAAATCAGTTTTTCTCCTGATGTTAACTTGTTCTTCAACCAGTCTAGAAGAACTAAGGGGGGAAGGGTAAACCTTTCCCCCACTCAAGAGCACATGTGGACCCCACACATGTCTGCAGCAGAGTGATTCTTCGTCCCCTCTGTTCCGGCAGTTCTAAAGCTTCCTCGCATCCGTTATGTAATCTGACAGTTCTGTGACAAAATGCAAACCATAACCCTGAAGCAAACCTGAAGAGAAAACACCCCGTTTATAAACCCACATTACTACCTAAGAGGAAGCGTTCTAGTGAAAAATTCTGACCTTGACTCAACAGTGAACTAGGTTTGTCTAAAGTAAACTGAGCGTCAGAACCCCCTGGAGGGGCTGCTGACCGTTCCCAGCTCTGATTTAGTACTGTGGGTATATGGGTGGCTAAGGGCGAGGCCCAGGACTTTCTATCTCAAACAAGTTCCCAGGTGATGCTGCTGCTGCTGACCCAGGGCAACCTTTGATAAAAGCACTGATTTAAGGTCACTACAGCTGTAGAGATAAACAGTCATTCTCATAAAGCGACTCCACCTAGAAATGCAGTTATCTTGCTTAATAAGAGTTTGTGTGCATTAGAAAAACAATTCCTTTCTCAAAGGGGGAGAGGCTAACGTTTCCAAGAACAACACTGTTTGTGCTTTACTAGTTACTTCATTATTATTAAAGTGGGAGTAAGAACTCTTTTCTTTCAGAGTGTAGGTGGTTTTTCAAATCCCGGATGGTGTCATTTATATGCGGAATCTAGACAAACAAAACAAAGGGTCAGATAAAACCAAGCCAATAACAACCCCCCCAAACTCTGACTAGAACTGAGGTTGCCAGAGGGGGAGTGAAAAGGGAGAGGCAAATGGGGAGAGAGCACTGTATGGTGGTGGTGGCTGTGGTGACATCCATCTGAGGAGGGGGTGAGCCTGTACCCCTAAATCATATACAGTGTTGTGAATCAATGTTACCTCAATAAAATTAATAGGTAAATAAATAAAAAATAAAGATGTAAGTCTTTTTTCAAAATGTTCACTTTGCTCTCTGGTCCCTCAGAGGAAAGGTGAAACTTTCTGTAAACTGCTGGTCTGAGTTATTTCAGAAAGATCCATATTCTCTCTGTGGTAACTGCCTGCTGAGCTCAGTCCCACACCACACCATTCACCCATTTCCAGCGTTCAGTGGAGTCTTGCCTGAGGTCAACCTCCAGTGCTCCTTTTCCATACGTATTATACTGTCTCCTCAGAATGTCTCCTGGTTTCGGGCAGATGGCAACAGCCACTTGGCAACAGCCACTTCTAGACCAGCACTTTTTTTTTTTTTAAAAAAGGTTTACTTATTTATACATACAAGAGCTGGGTTCTAGGTCGAGGTGTGGGGGTGGTAAGAGGCTTCACCAGAGACAGAGTGGGGAGCAGAAAAGGCAGATTGACTGAAATACACTGCTGAGGGGGGCAGGAGGGAGACAGAAGAGGTCTGCTGCGCCATGTGGGAAGCTCCCTGGCCGGGGATCAAACTCCTGCAGCAGTGACTGCAGACAGCTTCATAGTGCTGAGACTTAACCCCTTGAGCAACCAGGGAGGCCCTAGACCAGCACTTTCTTAATTAAGCTCATGCCCAGAAAAGTGGGAACCATCAAGGTTTGATTCTGGCCACACACGGAAAAAACATGCCTAAGTCTAGAGAGAGGCTGGGCTTTCTGAACAGGCCTTTTTTTTTCCTTTTGAGGTAACATCGGCTGACAACACCGCATGTGATTCAGAGGCACCAGAATCCCCAGAGGCCTGCCTGACAGAAGCCCTCCTTCCCCACAGACCACTGGCCCTCCCCGCTGTGTCCCTGCCCCACCCCAATTTCATGCCCATTAGTTTTTCTTTTAAGGTCAACAAAGTGTTTTTTATTCTAGGTTACCCCAGTCATGTGTCGTTCCTAAAGGAAGAGGGATGGCCAGCCCCTCCCCGGAGAGATACGATCTCTCCTGATGCTTGTGCAGCATCTCCAAGGGCTGCGTGTCAGGGATGGGCAACGATGTGAAGCACAGTTCTGAGAAGGGGTTAGCGGCACGGACAGCACCGAAGGGTCAGCGGCGCCAAGGCTGGATGGGAGGCTTCTGAAGGTGCTCAGGCCGAGGCTGCCAGCGGCTCTTGGCGACGAGAGGAGGGAACCCAGCCCCCTAGCCTGTAGATCAGTGCCCCACACTCTCTGAGCAGGGACCTGCGTGACAGACATGCAGGGGTCTCTTCCCGGGAGGTGGACACTGGACCATGTTCGGGGACCATGGCCAAGGACTGGACCCATTCGGGGTGTTCCAGTGGGGCTCACAAGTCTGTAAATGGTATGGAATGGTGTGCAAGAGCATTCTGGGAGAGGGAAGACGCTCGGTTCTCACCAGATTGAAAAAAGCCCAGTGACCGCATACTGGATGTGAACTTCCAGGTTATTTATAGCAAACAGATACCCAGAAAAAAGTTACGAGCGAGAGGGTGACGGGAGCATCACCAGAAAACAGCTCTGCAAACCCATCTGTTGTCAGCAGCTCCCTGTCTTCAGGGAGGCGCTTTGAATGTTACGATAGGGAAAACAGCTGGGAAGTGACTCAGTTTTCACTGCCTGGACATGATGCATCTTCGTAGGATGAGAAACACATGTCAGGAGTGGTCGAAATGGAGCACGAGGTAAAGGCAGGAGGAAAACAGATGCGTGGGGAGTGTTCACTAATCTCAGAGGGCCCTTCCAATCCTAGAAACTTCTAGAGAGCTCCAGATCTCAGTGTCCAGGCTGATGTCTGGATGTGATTCTATTTTCCTCCTAATAAATCGTAGAACTATTTCAATTTACATGTCATTACAATGAATCAATACATATGTCGAATCCATTACTAGATAAACTTTGCATCTCAGCCTCAGAGTCATCAGTTTCTGTACAGATTTACAAGCCTTCAAGGTATGTGGTTTCTCCCCAAGTCAAGAGCAGAACTAGGCTTTGGTGACTTTATCCCAGCTCTGCACACCAACGCCTTGCCCACGCCTGATCCCGGGCCACCTGGCGCCCTCTCGGGCCACACACCTGTGAGGATGGTCCTCCGCTTGCACTGCTCCTCCACCCCGCCCTGCCGTTTGCCAGTCTGGGTGAAGGGCATCTCGAACATGAAACGGCGGATGTTATGGCATCTTTCGAACTCTGTTTTCCTTTCTTGCAATTCTTTTTCATCAAAGAATGGGGTCACGTGAGTCACCTGGATATACGCATACTTAGAATCCAGATCCTTGGGGTTGACCTTTAAATGAATAAGTGAAGGCAATGTGGGTTGTATTATAAGGACGCTCTCCAACCACACCTAAGCTGTACTTTTAGATGCATTTTAGCAAAATTTAAAAATTTTCAGGAAAGTTGGAAAAAATAGCACAATGAACATCTATCTACACACCTGCAGTTTAGGACAATTGTTAACATATTGCTGTATTTGTTTTGAATATACCCCCACATATACACATATGTGAGTTACACACATGCACATAAATATACATGCTATCAACACACACAGGCATGCGCGCGCGCGCACACACACACACACACACACACACACACACTGAACACACAGGATAGAGACATTTTCGTGGTTGAACCATTTCATTTACATCATGACATCTGAGCCAGAATGCCCTAAAAACAAGGACATTATCCTCCGTAACCACAATATATCATCAAACCTAACAAAATTAACACCAAGTAACACTACCCAATACCCTATTATATTAAGGTCTTTGTGAAAATCTCTCCAGTGTCCCCAGGTTATATATAGCAATTTGGGTTAGAACCAGAATCCAATCAATGATCACATTTTACATTTAGGTGTTATATCTTGTTTAACGTAGAATTCCTCATTTTACCCACCACCATTGGGTTTTTTAGAAGACATTATACTAATTTTCTTGTTGAAACTTTCTGGATTTTTCTGATTGTTTCCCAAGTTGTATTTTCACATATTTGGACTTAGGAAGAAAAACATTTATTTTAGTAATAATGCTTAAAATCTGGATCCCTAAATTATAATTAACCTATAGACAGATTAGATGTATATGAATTAATTTAACACGGGTACATATTAATCTAACCAGAAATTTAGTTCTTTATTAATTCAGCACATAAATGCTTTTAAAACTATAATGCTATAATAAGAATTAGCTGCAACCTTTATAACATGATAGGAAATTAAATAGGCATTTTCTAATTAGAAACAAGCTAATTTATTAGGGAGACAAATCAATTTTGTGCATGTAATTGTATGGAAGCTTCTAGAGCAATAGGAAAGGACATGTTTTGCAGGAGTCTTGGAGACTGTATGCAAGCAGGGGGAGGGCAAACAAGTGAGGCCAAGAGGGTCTCACGTGATCATGCATCACTATTAACAGATGTTTGGGAAGAAAAGCGAAAACTAGATATAAAAATGCTTTAAATATTGGAAGTTAAGAAAGTACATAAAGTCATTATTTTCACTTTATAAAAAGCCACCCGAGCAATTGTTTTCAAACTTATTAAATTTAACTTTCTTTAAAAATAGCAACTTAAAAGCAGTGACGTGAACATTTTTTCCATTTTCAGTGGTATTTCCCTCGTCTTCATTTCCCAAGTTGTAAGTATGCCTCAGCAGATGGAAGGGAACTGGTAAAAAGTCTGGGAGGAGAGACGTTCTGGTAACTCAACTGCTATAGCAAGGGCCACACATTAAAATGGGAAGAATATGAGAACCTTGAGAAAAGGTTATGATGTGGATGCCCTGACTGGACTCAGACAATGGCTTTAGTTTGAGGGAAATAGGGCAAACTGACCCTGAGTAACTTGGCTTGGGAAAGAGAAGTTGTGTTGAAGTTTCTGAACCATGGTAACTGTTAAAATGACATACAGAACTAACTGGGAAGGACCAGGAAGAGAACAGAAGATAGCAGTGAGTGGGAGATTTTAATGGGTTTCTGGAAGGCGGGTGTGCTACCTGACGTGGGGAGAAGAGGGCTCCACCCCAGGTTGCCATGGAGAAGGGTCGCAAGCTAGCCAGTCTTCCCGCAGAAGCTTGGTGCTCTAGACCAAATGTCTGTGTCCCCAACTCATGTGTTCAAATCTCAACCCCAAGGGGGATGGTATTAGCTGATGGGAGGTGATTAGGTCATGAGGGTGGAATCCCCCTTGAGTGGGATTAGTGTCCACATGAAAGGGACCCCACAGGGCAAGCTGGCACCATGTGAGGACAGTGAGGTGACAGCCATCTATTAATCAGCAGGAAGGACCTCACCAGACAGCAAATCTGCTGGCACCTTGATCTTATGACGTCACAGCTTCCAGGACCATGAGAAGTAAAATTCTGTGATTTATAAGACACCCAGATGGTCTTCTGTTATAGAAGCTGTCTGATACCCTGATGCCCTCAAAGGACCAGCACTAGGGTCCTGGAGAAGCGGGGGCAGACACCAGGGCACATGGCTCAAAGTCTCTCTGGGCCTGAGTACCCACGCCCTAGGAGAGCAGAGACTATTCCTTGGAGAAGGGGGTTTGCTAGTCTCTGCAGAAAGCAGGGGCAAAGTACAGAGCTGAACACAGGTGTGCAGGCGGAGGCTGCAGGCTGGCATGGGTCCTTCGGCCCCAGCTAGCCTCCTGCAACCAGAACCAAAGGGTAAGACCTTTTCCCCCTTCCTTGCTAAAACTGGATGATTATTTCCTGGAGAAAACAAAGACGGCCCAGGAAGCAGACTCCAGATGCTGGGTACGCTGAAGGAGAATTTAAGAGAGAAAAGGAACTAAAGGTCCTCCAAAGTGATGGACTTAGAATGAAGTAGAACTTTTCATTGCTGGAAATTGAGGAGGAGGGGAATAATACAGAGAACAGGAGTTCTGTCTTGGCCTGACTTTTGGGAAGCAAAGGGAGACCCAACTTTCTGGATGTCTTGACGATAATGTGATAGATACATATACACGAAAACGTGAAGGCCCATGGCCTCTCTAGATACAAGCAGACCTCACAGATGTGCCACCCAGTGGGCAATTCCTAGGTCTGTCTGTCCAACGGTCTAACCACTTGACCACCAGTCAGATTCTATTCAGCAATTCAGGAACCCTCCAGGCAGTGGGCTATGTTGCTAGGGAAAATTGTGGCAAGTAAAGCACAGACCCTGCTTCTATAGAGTTTCTAATTATCTGAACTAACAACTATATCTTGTCAGATGTAATTATTTTATAAAAGAATACCTTTTTAAAATCATGAAATAAAGATGGGTTAAATGAAGGACATCTGGGAAAAACAGAAAAGATTGAGAAGAAAAAAAAATACCACTCGAGAGCAACCACTCTTACTTAATGCTTCTTGGTCTTTTATATATATGTGTGTATGTGTGTATTATGTTTATCTAACATATATGTGTGTGTGTGTGTGTGTGTGTGTGCCTCTCTCTATATACATTTATGACTATATATGGTCAGTCATATAGTCAAAACAGTATTAAACTACTATGAAACATTTCCAACATTTCCAAACATAGTCATACCTTGCCAGAATCCTGTATCATTTTGACATTTTCAGCACCAAATTTTGCTGAGTAAAGTTTAAGGAGTCTCTGAGAAATTTCTGACAAAGGCGTAAGTTTGGGTTCTTTGTAAATATATTCCTTTCCATCTTCATCTTCAAAGAATCCCTGTGGCATAAAGCACAATTAGAGGTATACTCAAACCTAAGCACAATACTAACTACCAGGAAGGATTCTTTTATTACAAAGGTTAAAAAAAAAAAAAAGGGAATGATTCTAAAATAAAATCCTACTCAAACAGGCTTTCCAAATAGAAAGGAAAATGATAATAATGTGATGTCTGGGTGCAAAGATAAAGAAAAAACACAAAATTGCAAACTCATTCAAGAATGCTGTCATTAAGTGTTGAATGAAATGAATTCAAGCCTGTTTCACATTCCCAAGAAGTAAAACTTATGACAACAGAACTCAGCAGCCTGCATGAGGCAGTCTCGGAAATGCAGGCCTGTCCCTCCTCCTGGCCACTCCCATTTACAGGGGATTATACTGCATAAACTGAAGCATCCAGGTCTGGAGTGAGTTCAACAAAAGTTACAGAATGCTTGGGTACATTCTACTTTGCTTTGCTGATGAGAAAAACATCATAATATGAGAAAACATTTTCATTATCACCAGTCAGCATTTGTTTTAGAAGCAACCATGTCTGAAATTCAACAAGGCTTCCAATTGCATGGGAAGTGAAAAAGGTTGAAAATTTAAAAGTTCAGATTTGGGTTAATATTTGAAATAAATTTAAAAATGTTTCTCATTGAAAAAGAAAGAAAACAGTACAAAAACAGTATCTAAAAATGCAGTCTAACATGAAATAAAAAAACATCTACATCAAACTGGGAATTTAAATGCAGTAATTTTACTACATTACTTGCTTTTGAAGCATTTACTATAATTACCTCCACATCTGTTTCACTGTCTGTAAACTGGTATTGCTATAAAGTTATAAAAGACAATAACAGAATAAATTGAAGGTTATATAATGCTCATAGAAAACCACACACCCTAAGTAAATGGATTATAATTTATACCATCTAAGCATGTTAGAGACTTGGAGGTTAAACTTTCAGTTAAATTTAAGTGAACCCTTTCGTCTAGGGTTTCGGAAATATTACAATGGAAAATGAACTTGTGGAGCTACTATATTACAAAAGATAAAGATGTGCAGGGACAAAGAAAACCAGAAAGTCTTAATATTGTTTTAAAACATGCAGTCTAGATGTATAAAAAAAACAGATGATTTATTTCTGTAAATGGAATAAAATGTTAATTTTTGGGAGTTGATGATTGGACAGATACACATACAACTTGAAAAGGACACTTGCCACCACACTGAAGTACCAAAGAGGCCACTAATAATATCTTATGGGGGACAACTTACCGCTGCCTTAAGAAAGTAATAAAGAAAAGACAGGAAGAAAGAAAAAAAGCAGAAAGTTTACTACTGAGGAAGACAAGAATCATATGAAATATGACAAATTCATCCAATTAGCATTTATAGAGAATAGAAACTTGATAAAATACAAGCTTTATAGTTAAAAAAAAACAAAAACAAAAACGACCTCGGGACAAGCTAAGGCCAGAGGGAGGCTCACCTGTCCGAAGAAGGCTACTCGGAAGTACGTGCCCAGAAGCCTGCGGCCTGAATGCATGACCTCGGTCACCTTGCTGTAGGCCCGGTGGAGGGTGTCATACAGGTGAGCCAGCCTCTGCAAGGCAGAACAAAACCCATTTCCTCTCACTGCCAACTGGGGTTTTACAATAACAAAGACATGAAGCCATGTAGGCGAAAGTTCCTGGGACAGTTCAAAAAAATCAAGACTGTATTTGGACTGCAGAACTGGGCTGGCAGCCATCAGTTCTGTCTTGTCATGCTTCCTCCCCAAAAGGCCATCTTGCTACCGGGGACCCACCAGGTCTCCACACCGCAGTAAGCAAATCCTGTTTTCAGTGGACATGAAGTGCCAGGGCACTGGCACTTAAAATTAGATGCCACTTTTAGCACTGGTTCTTTCTACTGCATTGGGAGGTGAAAAGAAACTGGACAACCTCTCTGTCCTTGGACTGAATTCCCAGCCCTTGTTGGGACTGAGGGGTCTGCATACAGCTGGGGCCCCCGTGTGCCAGGTGCGGTGGCTCTGAAGGGGTGCCCGCTCGTGTGGAAGGGTGGAGGGTGGAAGACTGGAGACCACAGCTCCCCACGGACCCCAGCCTGCGTGTTCTCTTTGCAAGGCAAGCAAGTCTGGAGTGCGTGGCACTTCAATGCCCTTTAAGCGGGGAGGGAACAAACCCACTCAGGTACCTCAAAGTCCCTCCGCTTCTCGTAAATGGGGATGATGAGCTTGTAGATGTCGGCGATGAGCTCGTAGCGCTCGGCCTTCCAGAGCCCGTCCGCGCACTGCTCCAGCAGCTCTGTGAGCACGTCCTGGGCAGAGAGAAGGCCCCACCCGGCCAGAAAACAGGGTTACGGGGAGCACGGCATGCACCCTCGCAGAATAAATAGCTGGTCAAGACGCCTAGGAGGAGAATTTTGAAGTACGCAGTATTTTTAGCCATGGACTTCCACGCTGGTTAGAGTTCATCACGATGTTCTTTCTTAAAGGGCCATTTTCTCAAGCAGAAATGGAGGAGACACTGTAATTATTTAACCGCACGGGCAGACTGCTGTTGAGAGTGTTCACATAAGCCAGACGATCTCCATATTATAACGAAAAGAGAGTGTTCACATAAACTCTGAACTTTTGTTCTTAGTTCTGTTTTTATAAACAGAATGTAGAAATTTCTTTTTCTTTTCTGAAGAACAACGATGTGGAGACATGAAGTCACTAAGCATGACTTCCACCCACATTCTATTTCTTTATTTTTCAAAGATTTATTTATTTATGCATACAAGAACTGGGGTGTAGGCCAGAGGTGCAGGGGTTAAGAGGATTCGCTAGAGACAGTGGGGAGAACAGGCAGATGGACTGAAATCCACTGCTGAGGGGAGCAGCAGGGAGACAGGAGAGGTCTGCTGTGCCATGTGGGAAGCTCTCTGGCCGGGGATCGAACTTGTGCTGCAGTGGCTGCAGACAGCTTCATAGTGCTGAGACTTAGCCCCTGTGCCACCAGGGAGGCCCTATACCAACACTTTTAAAGACATCTCTCGTTGTCTCAGTCTTTTATTGCAGGTTGCATGAGGTGCAGACGGTAAAGCCCGACAGACACACTGACGCGTGACCACTACGGACAGAAGAAATCACCAAAGGCCCCACTGTCTGGCTCCCTTGTGATCTGCATTGCGAAGAAGCTCGCAAGGCACAGGGACTGACTCTGAATCGAGAACCACAGGGACTGACTGACTTCGGAGTGGCCACAGTTCCTGGGTGAGTGCTGGGAGGCCGGTGTGGAGACTAGTGCACAAAGAGACTGTAAGCAATGGCGCCAGGCGTGCTAACCAACACGCTGGGACTTGAGGTGCAGAGAGGAGAGCACCCACCGTGGGAGTCCGCGGGAAGTGATGACGAGTTTAAAAATGAGCAGGAGTTAGGCAGAGGAGGAAGGTGGGAGTGGGAATAGGAAGGAAGAGAGGGGAGACATTTGAAGAAGAGGGAAGAGCATGGCACAGACACAGGCGAGAAGGCGTGCGAGGCGTTTACACGTAGTTTGAGGGACTGGCATCTAAAATCTGAATCAGAGAGCGGCAAGAGCTGGGGCTGGGGGAGTGGGGAGGGTTGAACAGAGGCTAAGCTGGTACCACCAAAGTTTTCTAGTCAAAGGAAATAATAATTAAATGTAGATAATTTTATGAGACACGAAGACGTGTGAAGAAACATCCAACACTGTACATAACCCAATAAACTGTCAAGTGTCATCTGAGGAAGACGTTATTTGAACTTGAAATCCAAATGAGTCTCCCAATTTGGAGCATTTAGCCCAGAGGATGATTCATATCCTCTATCTGATAGATAATTATTAATTAACTCAAGCTAGGATCATTTCAATATACCTGACAGACTGATGCACACAGATACCTCACTTACATGGAGTAGTGCAGCGCTTACTAGTTTAATAAAATGGCAATGTGTACTATGAAAAGCAGAGTCCGCACAGATTTTTATCCAATAATGAACAAAAAATGGCTGTTTAGCTTTTCTCATAAAAGTAGAGTATGAATTACTGAATGTCAGTTTAATTTGGTAAGTTTTGCCAACTCAAACATTTACAAGTGGTGCATCAAATAACAATTCTCAATACAGGGGCCTCCCTGGTGGTGCAACGGGTTAAGTCTCAGCCTATGAAACTATCAGCAGCTACTGCAGCATGAGTTTGATCCCCCACAAGGGAGATTCCCACATGGCACAGCAGACCTCTCCTGCCTCTCTCTACTCCCTCAGCAGTGTATTTCAGTAGCTCCGCCTGTTCTGCTCCCCACTCTGTCTATGGTGAATCCTCTCACCACCCCACACCTCTGGCCTACACCCCAGTTCTTGTATGCATACATAAATAAATCTTAAAAAAAAATCCCAATTCCTAGAATAGAAATAGTAATCACAGACAGCTAAGTTAAAGAGACCATATGTCAACATTAGGTCAATCCCGTGAGGAGTTGGAAAAATGAAGTCATCATGCTGTAAATAAACATCTGGGCATATATGCCTTATAGTCTCAGAGAAATTCCACATATCACTTAACTGAATTTCAGCAATCACCATATCTGAAAACCATAAGTAATCCAGACAACGGTCAGATAGTGCTGTGTGGGGAAGCCGTTCGCACAGGAAATCTGGCGGTTTAACCACCTGGTTTAAAACGCAAATGCCAAAATACCCCTTTCTGAGTTGTCAATACATACAAAGAGCTGTAATTACCTGTTGGGGAGAAAAACAAACACACCCACCCTCCATGAACCTGCTGCATCCGGGTGTATGTAATTTATGACACTAGACTAGTCTTAAAAAGAGCTCAGTACACTAACCTCATAAGCCACCGAGGAAGTGGCCTCCGATATAATTAGCCCACCCCACTCAGTGATGCAATGGGAGGCAAAGAACACCTGCCTGTGGCAACAGCACACAAAAGCTGTGTGTGCACGTGTGCACACGTGTGTGCATGAACACACCTGTATGAGTCTGCGTAGGGGGTTTAAACATTTTCATATCAATGCCATTTGTTCCATCTTTGGATGGACTGATTTAACTTTCGCTCGATGTTGTCTGTTAACGACCCTTTGAGGATAACTGTGAATGTTTGAGCTGGGCTCAGGAAGAGGCAGATTATCACGCAAAAGGCATAATTCATGTTGTCACAACATTTCTGTTCCCCAACAGAGAGCTGAAGACCTCAGGTGTCAAAATAATCACCTGAGATGCTTGCCAAATAAAGATCCCCAGCGCCTCACCCAGGTTCAACTGAATCTGGGGATGGAGGGAAGGAAGGTGAATCTATCTATGTAACAGGAATCTGAGTAATTTCCTAGCACCCTAAAGTTTGAAGACTACTGCATGAGATGGAACTTTCCAAGGAAGGCACCTCACTTTCACCTCTCCAAGTGAGCGCATGGCACACAGCTAGTTTACAGAATGAGCCAACATATGTGAAAAGAGAAATTTCCAGGTGCCAAAGAACTCAGACAACTTCCCATTCAGATTCTAAGGAATCATGGTGGAGGTATTTCTCCTCAGTGGGAAGACAGCATCAAAGGCAATCTTGTTTGCAAGAGCTAGGACACATCTTGAACACTCTTGAATGTCCGGCACTTAGTTCAGTGCCAAGGAAGCTCAATAAATCCTTGCAAAATGAAGCAGGGCCATATGTCCGGGTATGAGTCAAGGGCACGGTAGTTAGTTAGTCCCATGGGCCAAGTTCATTTCTCACTCCTACTATTGTTCTGGAGAATTGTAACAGTGAGGATACAATAGTCCCCATTATCTGTAGTTTTGATTTCTGTGATATCAGCTACCCAGAGGTCAACCAGGTTACACACAATAAGATATTTTAAGAGACTGGGAGAGAGGAGATCACACTCATGCAAATTTTATTACAGTGTATTGCTATAGTTGTTCTAGTTTATTATTCACGGTTGTTTATCTCTTATTACAATCAGTTTATAAACTAAGATTTGTCATAGGTATGCGATACAGGAAAGAAACAGCATAGACAGCAACGGGCATGGTTTCAGGCACCCAGGGAGGTCTTGGAATCTAACTCCTGCAGATAAGGGGGGCTGTGCGACTGTAAAGCTTTTATAGTTCTAAGGCTACTCTCAGTGAAGGAAAAGTGGGTGACTAGCTAACTGTACAGGATCACAGTCAATCACCAAACGTGGACAGATGAGATGTAGATAGAAGAATCATCAAATGTCTTCTCTTCACATCTTCATCTCTGGGATGTTTTACAGATGTAAACATTTGATGTCTGTTACTGGCAGTTGTTGCTAAGTAGAAACAATATGACTAACAGAATCCAGAACTGGCCTGGTGAACTTCAAATAATGTTCATTATACCCGAAGGCAAGAGCTATTGCTCTGTAAAACAAGGTGGAATGTGCTAGACAGTGGATTCTTGTTATTCACGGTAATTATGCTCTACAAAGTCACCGTGAACACTGAATCAGTGAATACTGAACCCCTGCTTCTATGGGACATACTGGGGGGTGGGACGGTTGGTCCCTGAGAGCCTCTGGTTTCAAAATCTCCATCAATCCATCTGTACACATCCTTGGTTTGTGTCTGTTTCTGTTCAAAGACACCTAATATACTGTTGATTGATTAACACTGGGCTCAGGGCCAAAAGCACTGTAACTCACTCTTGAACAAGTGCACCTAACACACATATTTTCTCCAAAAGGCATGCCAAAGCCTTCTTATGCTCAGGGACATGAACAGCACTTCAAAACTATGTTTGGAGGCCATTTTAAACAGCAAAATCAACAAAAGCATAAAAATGTGAAAAGCATGGCATGAAACCGACCCTGTCTAGGGCCCCTGATTATAGCACAAGAGGGCAGAACACCCCCTTGTTCAGCCCCAGCTGGGCTCAAGTTCTGTGCGGCTCTGCACAAAAGCTCCTCAATGTGTATTGCTTCTGGGCAATTAGCAACTGGGCATATAATTAGGATGGACACCACTTTCCATTGTCCTTTCTAGAGCCCCTCGCAACTCCATCCTCCCCATTTCTCTGCTTTGGGAGGAGTCAGAGCAAGGCCTGGCCTGCACAATGGGCTCCCTGGCTGCTGGCTGAGTGTGGCCAAGGGAAGGCCCAGTTGGAGGCTGAAGGGCAGGAGAGTGGGGAGCAGGGTGGCAATGCATTTGCCACCTCCCTGCCAGGGTGGCAGGATGGAGCCTTAAAGCCTTATCGGACCCATCAGACACTGTTCTTTGTAGTGTCTCTCTCCACCCTTGGCCCACAGGTTTGGGTGTGCCAACCCAGCTCTTGTAACCTCAAAGGTATGGCAACAGTCCTGAATTTTGCCCCAATTTTCCAAAGTAGCCCCTTTCTTTGACTTTCTTCAATCCCTGATTGTGCACTGTCTCTTTCCAGGAGGCAGGCTATATGGTAATGAGGTAGGGGTCTCAAACCCACTGCAGCGTAGACTTTTAGTCCCAGAGGGGACTCCAGACTCTTCAATCTGATACTCAGGCTCCAACTGGTGAAGCAAACCTATCGAGAAGGCTGGGATGTTTCCCTTTATGTATCCAAAGCTGCTGGGGAGGGACTTTGTTCTCTAGGTCCATGTCAGCAAAGGGGAACTGCTCCCTAGAAAAACTCCTCTGAGGCCTGCTGCTGGGAGAATTGGGTGTTTTTGGTAGTTGCACTAAAATTATGCTAGGTGAGTGCTAAGGTGTTCAAACATTCCTACTAATGCAGGTGAGCAGGACAAGGGTTTTTTTAAGCTCTGAGTTACATACCTGTCCCTGTCACCTTGTCTCCTAACTCCTTTCTCTGGCAGAGATTTCCAACTTTCTCTTTTTCTTTAAACACCCTGACAGCCACAGCCAACATGTGCATGGCCATTTCTGTCTTTCTGGTTTTTAAAATACATGTGACTCTTTCCACTGCTGACTGGTTTCCATCCTGACACAAAGGGCTTGCCCAGGACTTTAAAACCCCATTTGTCACATTCCCATCCTGCCGGGGTGTCACATAATGTGGACCTTGTTAAAGATTTACCAGTGTGTCACTTCAAGGCCAGGGCAGAAAACCCATACTCGGATAATGACTGATAAAGTGATTCCTGTCACATGATTAGTCACTTCTCAGATAGGGTGCCACTTGCAGGTTTCCCCAGTGAAATGGGCGCTGGATTCTACAGGGTGATGCCCTAGGCTCTCCTGATTAGTCCAGCTTGTCCTTAATCCCATGAGCAAACTGGAGCTTTACATGATCATGGCTGCACAGCAGGGCCCTGGGATCTGCCTGCTGCCAAGTCTGTCACTGTCTGCAGCACCCTTACTCTCCTTATCAAACGGGACACAAACTCTGCACTTAGGGTCTCTGGCCAGCACAAAGACAATGCATTCAAGCTCCATCACCAGGAAAAACCCCCAGTCATAACTGCCCTTGAGGGAGGTCAAAGCCAACAGCACACGGGCCTGTGGCCTGGGTGACAAGGTTTCACACATCAGGGTGAAGAGCTGGAGGCACCCTCTGTCCACTGCTTCCAGACGGACAGTTTGTTGAGCTTTTAAGGTCAGGTCATAATCTACGTGGCCTTTTTTCAGGATACTTTGAAAACTTTGATATTTAAATGGAAAAATGCACTCAATATATTTACTCTTGTGTCTCATTTTAGATTTCAATTTTGAGGGTCATTTGCAACTAGACAATTAATGACCAGGGTTCTTAAGCTTTTTAGACTTAAGGTCCTTTTAGCGATAATAAAAAATGTCTCATACGTGACTTTTCTCTTTCAAGCTTTACAATATTAGGAGTAGGAAAAAATGTAAAACTCATTTAATTAAAATAACCATCATAAACTGATAATGTGCTAATGAAATAACATTTTTAATAAAACAAACAAGCAAGCTTTTCCCAAAAATAAGTTAAGGAGAAAAATGCCACTGTTTCATATTTTCATAAACTCTTATTTTAGTTTGATAACATAGGAGAAATCTGGATTTTCTTATGTACCTCGGTATTCAATTTGTTCAATATTCCTTTTCTGGTTGATGTATACAAAGAAAATCAAGGTTCACAAAGATGTTCAGTTGGAAAAATGAGGACCTCAAAGACTTCCTCAAAGGGTCTCAGGAACCCCAGGGATCACACTTTGAGAACCACTGTGGGATGTTTATTTACGGTAAAAAGTGATATTAGCTGCAGGCCCTCCTCATCATGAAAACCAGAAGAAATGAGACAGAAGGTAAGGTAAGGACCTTCTCTCTGCATGAAGAAACAGACCACTTCATTTTTCTTTAGAAGGAGAACAGGATTAGAAAGCTTTCTCCTGATTCTTCCCTTCTGCTCTGAGTGGACAGGAGTCAGTCAAACATGAAAACCCTCCTGGAAGATGCTCATGGAAACAAAAATTCAGGGAATGCAAGCAGAAAACTGCCACTTGTTCACATTCCCAGTTTCAGATCAAAACTCTAAGTGGCCACAAGATAATGCTGTCAGGGTTGGACTGTTAGGCCCTGAGGGGAGAGTCCAGTGTTGGAGACACTGATTTCAGAAATAGGTTAGGACCTCCCCGGTGGCCTAGGGGTTAAGTCTCAATGCTATCACTGCTATGGCCTAAGTTCTATCCCTGGCCAGGGAGCTGTCCCACATGGCACAGCAGACCTCTCCTGTCTCCCCGCTGCTCCCCTCAGCAGTGTATCTCAGTAGATCTGCCTGCTCTGCTCCCCACTCTGTCTCTGGTGAGTCCTCTCACACCCCCTCAACCCCCCGCACCTCTGGCCTACACCCCAGCTCTTCTATGCAAAAAAAAAAAAAAATAAATAAATAAAAAGTTAAAGCAACAATAAAACCTGTGAATCTGAGAAATTATTGGCTGGAAAGAACAAGAAACTTTATGTGTCAAAACACTGGCACCAGGCCTCCCTGGTGGCGCAGCGGTTGAGCGCTGCGCTGAGGAGCTGTCGGCAGCGGCGATGTGAGTTCGACGCCCGGCCGGGGAGAATCCCACATGGTGCGGCAGACCTCTCCTGCCTCGCCTGCTGCTCCCCTCAGCAGTGTATTTCTGATCTGCCTGTTCTGCTCCCCACTCTGTCTCTGGTGAACCCTCTTGCCGCCCCACGCCTCTGGCCTGTACCCCAGCTTGTATGTATAAATAAATAAATAAAAAAAAAAAAAACACTGGCACCTGCCACCACAGACGCTGGACACTCAGCCTCAGTCCACTGTGGACGAGATCCTCAGACACTCCTCCCAGAGGAAAGCAGAGATGCCCAGAAAGGAAGAGCGGCTGCAGCTCTTGCTGCCCTGTCTCCGCTGCCTGGGAGTCTTTTAATCAGCCTGCCACCTGGAGAGAACGGCCTTTGGAGGTTGCACCGGCAGGGCACCCTGCAGGTGCTGCAGGCTCAAGTGGAGGAAGCCCAGGCCCCAGCGGCACTCACCTCGTTGAAGTGGACATCCTGCATTCCCACGTCCTCCATCATGGAGGCCTCCTCGTCGATGTTGGGGGTGATCACCCTGAAGGCTGAGCATCCTTGTCTGAACATGCCTGGGGGTCGGGAGAGCAGCAGTCAGTGTGGGCTCGAAATGCACGGAGCTGCAGTTTCCCCCGCCCTGAGGCTCGGTGTTGGCTGGAGTAACCGACGTGGAACCTGCCGGCGCGGCCGGCGCACCCACAGCCGGCCCAGGCTGCTGCGTGCTTCTCTCTGTGTCTTCATATTTAACTTTCACCTCCCCTGATTCTTTTCTTCCCCATCCCTTTTTACTTTTCACCCACTTTTATGAAAACGTATGCAAGTTTGATAGGCTGGAAAAGGTATCGAATCAAATAGAAAAATAGCAAAGAAGAGATCATTTGATTTGCTAAGATGACCTGGGCTGGGAAACCAAAGAATGTAAAAAGCCAAAGTCAGTCAAAGAGAAAGAGGATTCAGAACGACTCTGCTTCCACCCGGCTGCCCTCGCAACCCCGGGCCAGGGCCACCTCGCTAGCACTTCATGAAGCAGCCTCTGCAAATAAGATGCAACCAGCAGCCAGAGGGCGAGCTGAGAGGCGGCCTCGGCAGCTTCCAGAGGAGAGGCTGTCCTACCTGCAGCTCACCAGCGGGGCTGCGGTCTGCTTCCTGTGGGGAAATGCTGAGGATCAATAGCTGAGATAAGGCTAGAGTCCTTCAACAAAGATGGCCTCTCTGGGGTCATTCTCCATCTTGGCGGTACCAAGAAAAAAGCGTTGCCCATGGGCCGATACCACCTGGGCAGGAATGCAGAAGCCCAGGCCTTGAGATGCTTGGCTCCTCTTATTTTGAGACTGCTTTTTATAATAATAATTTAAAAAAACAGAAGTCAAAACTTGACCTCCCAAATTTTGGGGAAAAGAGGAACACAGTATTTTGCAGTTGAGCCTTGAGAGCAGGTCCCTCGTCAGAGGCGAGCCTGCGGACTGTCAGGCCAGCTGGGCCTCGGGCGTCTCTGCCGCTGCCCTGGAGCGGCCTTGCTGGTATTTTGCTAGAGACAAGATCCCTTGTCTGTATGAATAACATGAAGCTCAGAGCTCGAGGACACGTTAGCACAGGGAAGGCCAAACCGTCAATGCTGACTGCCCGCGCTGTGAGCGGCAGGGCAGGTGGAAACAGACGACTCAGCTCCAGAGGAAGGGTCCTCTCCCGACCCCGGGACAGACCGTCACCCAGCAGGCGGGGACAGAGGGAGGCAGGAGAGCCACGTCTGTCCATGTAGAGAAGAGGAGGCCCCACACCTGCAGGTCACGAGGACGGCTGGGGTCACCCCAGGCTCACCTCCCCGGCTCCTCCTCGGGCAGGTGCTGAGGCTGTAGGGGAAGTGGGGTGGCTCCCGCCGGAGGGCTACGTCTGCTTCTAAACACGAGCGAGCGAGGCGAGGGTTACCTGACAGGGGTCTGCGCAGGGAGCAAGGCCGGCGGGAAGAGCTACCACGTCCCTTTCTGTCCCTCGGACTCGGATGCGTGACCGGACGCCCTTATTCCATTCCAAACCGCCAGCGGTAGCAGAACTACAGAAACCCCCAGCCTGGGCACCTGTGACTTCCCATCACCTCCCGTGAACATGCCCACCTCAGTCAGATCTGGGCTGCGAGATCTACCCAGACAGAAGAGCCACGTGCCACACTGCAGCTCTGTCAGGCCCGCGGTGGCCAAAAACCAGTGCCGCCTTTTGAGGGTGCGCTGCTACTGAAGGGGGAATGAGCCGCCAGCACTTAGCCAAGAGGTCTCCGTGAAAGGGCCTCTGGGCTGCTGTCCCGGGAACACACCCACCAGGCCCCCGGGGCAGCACCCCCTTCTCACGCCTATGTCCCCCAGAGGCCAGCCTCCCGCCAGCAAAGCTGCCTCCTCTGATGATACAACCATCTGGGGCACATTCTAGAAAATGCTGCCTGGAGAACTTCCCGTGCAGCTGTCTTCTGGCTGATGAACAGCTCCAGGTGGAAACTCTCTTCAGGGGAAACTATAAGATCTTTTCAGCTCAAGACTGGCCTCAGGGAGACGCAGATGCAAACACACGAGCTCATTTTTGCAAAATGGAGCTGCTAGGGAGAGAGTGTGTACAGCATGCTACAGGCTGCTGTACTGGCGATTCTGCCGTGCCCACAAGCAACATGCCAATGAAGGAAGCAATGGGTATCATTTGTGTACATGTACACGTACACACACACACACACACACACACACACACACACACACAGCACCTCCAAATGGACCCTGGGGTCTGACTGGACCCCTCTTGTCTTTGCTGCTCTGTACACGATTCTATATGTTTCACAAGACACAGGAATCGCTCCTCACCTTTCCGGGTGAGATACTCTGCCACCAGCGCTGTGACGTGGACATAGCACATGGCCGCCTGTAAGGAAAGACAGGGCTCAGCATCACGACGTACCAACCAGTCATCAACGCAAACGTGGAAATCGAGAGGCAAGACCTGTACTTGGAATGGAGCCCAAGGCTGTTTAACAGCCGATATCTCAGTGCATTTCTTTCTTAAAAAGCAAAAAGCAGGGCCTCCCTGGTGGCGCAGCAGTTAAGCGCTGCGCTGTGGCGCTGCCGGCAGTGGCGAAGCGAGTTCGACGCCCGGCTGGGGAGAATCCCACATGGTGCGGCAGACCTCTCCTGCCTCACCCGCTGCTCCGCTCGGCAGTGTATTTCCATCCATCTACGTGTTCTGCTCCCCATTCTGTCTCTGGTGAACCCCCTCGCCGCCCCACGGCTCTGGCCCATACCCCAGCTTGTATGCATAAATCTTCAAAAAAAAAATTAAAAAAAAAAAAAAAAGCAAAAAGCCGTGCCCTGCCATTACAGTCACAACAGGAAAGATCAATTTCATCAGGGAGGAGCTGAAGGCCAGAGTCAGACACCGAGTGCGGGGGAGCGGGAGGCGCCATCAGCCTCGGCTTGGCCGTGGGACCCTCCCCGGCCCTCGGCAACAAGGCGTCTGTGCCCGCAGCGAAGGTGTCCTTACTGCCACGCTCAGATGACCAGGCCGTGATCTAGCCTGACGCTGTGTAAAGTGTCGCCTTTTCTATTTTTTTAGTCTATATATTTTCTTACATTGCTGTTCATTTTTGGCCAGTATTTGATTTCTCCCCTCTGATGCGGTCCCTGTAGTTCGCCCACCACAGCGGCCGGTGACCCACCCCCTATGCTCCTTCCTCCCCTCCCCGGGTGATCCAGGCCTGTGGTCAGCTTGGCAGTTCTGTCTTTTTCTTGTAAAGTGTCACGTATTTTCAGTTGGTTTCTTTTCACAGATGGGCCCTTCCCCTCAACATTGGCTTCCCTGGGTGAATGGCGCAAAACTTATTTCTTAAAAAAGCGAAGCCGGGCTCCCTGGTGCTGCAGCGGTTTAAGTCGCAGCACTGTGAAGCTGTCCGCAGCCACTGCAGCACAAGTTTGATCCCCAGCCAGGGAGCTTCCCACATGGTGCAGCAGACCTCTCCTGCCTCCCCGCTGCTCCCCTCAGCAGTGTGTTTCCATCAATCTGCCTGTTCTGCTCCCCACTCTGGCTCTGGTGAACCTTCTCGCTGCCCCACGCCTCTGGCCTGTACCCCAGCTTGTATGCAAAAAAATAAATAAATCTTTAACACAAAAAAGCAAAGCCAGGTGGGGACGGGCGGGCTACCTCGGACAGATCGCCGTTTTTGACGTGGATCCTGGCCATGCTGTCCAGCCACGTCTTCCGGAGCTCAGGGGTGCTGGCGTAGGACTTGGCCAGGCTGTACTGGAGGTCCACCAGCATCTCCGGGTCGTTCTCGTGCTCCTTCATCTGGGCGGTGGCCATCAGCACGGTGCGGATCCTCTTGGTCAGGTCCTTCACGTCCGAGGAGAAGCTGGTGTGCTAAAGTGAGGGGACAGCGGCCCGGGGCCCTCAGCGGCACTGGCCGGGCCCCGCCACGTGGGATGAGTCTTGGGGTGAAAAGTCAAACGGGACCGCGCCACCCACCTTGATGAGCCTGTCACTGTTGGCACAGTTGTTGATGATGGACAAGGACTGCTGGAACCTGGTCCCTCCGATCCCAACCACATCCGCGATCAGCTGGCTGACGGAAATGATGACCTGAGGGACACACAAAATGAGCAAATCAAGGCCCCTTCCGGCGCCCCCTGGATTCACCTGCTCCCTTTGGTGCAGATGGGCGTGAGGACAGGGCAAAGGGATGCTGCGGGCAGGCTGGGCTTCCAGGAAGGAACAATGTTGCGTCATCTTTCCTCTATCCAAGAGCGACCCAGGAGGTGCTCTCGCTCTCCTCAGTGTTCTGTCTGCGCAGCAAAAGCTAATCAGGAGCACGTTGAGGAATGAGAATCAGATAAGCACTTATCACTTAGATAGCGACTTATCTTCCACTTTCTCTCAAAAGGGATACCTTTTATTTGCCTTCTGGGCTTTGGGGCCAGCGTCTATGAACCCAATGTCCCATAGGTGGGCTAATAAAAAATACATCCATTTTTATTAGACCTCTACACCGAACGATGCAATGGTGGAGGTGGGGTGGGGGTGGGTGGCTCTGTTTCTGGGGCCTGTGAAGAGCCCTGCCTTTACCCAGCTGCTTGAGCTAAAATGGGGGTGCCATTCTTTCTTCTCTTTCCTCTCACCAACCCCAGGAACCAGGAGTCATGATGATGGCAGCTCTGTCACCTCTTCCTTCTGACCTCACGAGCCCTGACGGACACTCTGTTCTGTCCCAGATTTGACAATGGCTTCCCCGCTTCGGTGCTGTCTCCCCAATTCACGTCAGCACCAGAACCAGAAAGTCCTCTCAGTACACGGTGAGGTTCGGCGTGTTCTCACCCAGATTCTCAACCGCCTCCACGGGCCTCCTCAAGTTCCCGGCACGGGCCGGGTGCATCTGTGACCTGGAACAAGCCCACCCTCCACCCCTGCTGACCCCTGTTCACCCTTCATGTCTCTGGGAAGCTCCCTGGGCTGCAGAGCCCCTGGGTGCACTCGCGTTCCTGGGTCACAGTGCAGGGGTCACTGCACAAGTTTGGGGTCTGTCTGTCCCCCAGCAGACTGTCCACTCCATGAGGGCCAGGAGAGGGCTCGGTGCCATTCGTGGCTTCCCCATGAACCCTAGCGCATCATTTGCAAACAGCGTTGGTCTTAAGGAACACAGAGCTGGAGTGGCTCGCCCGTGCATGAGCAGGAGGAGCACATCGCCACTGGACTCAGCAACTTGAGGGGCCCCAGGGCAGACAGCAAGGGACATGTCCATGCTGAGGAGATGAGGGGTGTCAGGGTGTGGGAGCCGGGCAAGAGCCCCTCTGGGCTGTGGGAGTCTCACCCAAGATTCCGACAACCATCACCCTCACTCAGATTCTAATATATCCTGAGTGCATGGAATTTCAGTCCACTGCTGAGTCAACACTTAGACGTCAGGTTTCCAACTGAAACGCATCTTGGGCCCAGGTCCACCCTACGGAGGGTGAGACAAGCCAAACCAGTAAGAGTGACTTTCTAATTTTGTACCTCCGGGCCAGATCGTGGGGCCCTTATCCTGAGATAACTCCATAAATGAGACATTCCAGAGAGTTCTCCTGCTAAAACAGAATTCCACAGATGATATGCATCCTGGAAAAGCCAGACCACACGCACCTGCAGATGTGTGCGGACAAAGGACTTCTTCCCCGTGTAGTCGAAGTTGTTCCTCATCAGAAAGTAGAGCAGCTGTGAGGCCTCGGTTCTGATGGAGCTCAGCTTGGAGTTGCAGTACTTGAGGATCTCATAGCACAGGGCCGAGCACATGTCAGCCCGTCCTTCATAGAAGGTCGAGGGAAACTGAGGCACATGAGGAAGGAAACAGGCCGCGTCAAGGGGGCGGCGCCCTTTGCCTGAGGGTCAGTTCCCACCGCCCCTGAAGAAATAACATACCTTATAAATTAATGACCTTAAGGCTGTGAAGACATTTTTTAAAGCTGTTTCGGACTGATGTTTCTGGAGAAAACACAGGTAGACGTCGAAAACCTTTTTCATGAGAGGATTGTGCCCGTGGTCTGTTAGGAGCTGGTTCTGTGGACACACAGGGAAGTGTGGTTAGGGAGACACAGCAGGCGCCTTGAGTAGGTTCCTACAGCTCTCGGAATCAAACATTTCCAGGCACTAGGAACTCTGTGGTGAATCTCCTTAGGAAGGCGTTCTCCTGGGGGATGAATAAATCATACATTTCTGCTTCGGAGAGTATCATTTTCTATTAAGGGAGGGGCTGATTATAAAACTACCCAGCAATTATTTTTTCATTTTTTAATTTATATCTTTGACATTATTGTGACTCCCCCGTAGGTTCCCCACCACCGATTCACCCGTGAACCGTCACCATAGTCCCTGGTGCTCTTTTCTGCCCTGTTTTGAACCCTCATCCTCCCCCTCCCTTGCTGGATGTCTCTCATTTATGGTTGATTATGCTCAGCAAAATAAGCCAGAAGGAAAGAGAAAAATATAGAATGGTTTTACTTATAGGAGGACTATAGGGGACCCGAACAAGAGATCAGGAGGAGAAAATAACAACAACAAAACAAAACCTAAACAAAAACTACCCAGCAAATTTTAATAGGGTTGACAGGACCGCAGCTGTGCCATCCTGTCAACTGTCTCTGTTCGTTCATTTATTTTTAGTGCCACCGAGACGCAGGTCATATCAGTGGCTTCTCAGTCCCATCCAGCAGTTCCAGGCAGCAGCGAGACCATGGGCTGGGAAAAGCTCTGAAGTGAGATCTACGAAACGGGTCCCTTAAAAGGGAGGCCTCCCCACCCCTTCCAGGCTTCTCAGGCCTCCCAAGCCGGAAATAACCAGAGTTTGGGAGGGTAGAAGGCACAGGCTTCAGTCTGGCTCCAAGCAGTGGGCAGCTGCGTCTCAACATGGCACGGACGTTTCTCGAGAAAAGCATGGGAACATGGCTGGCTACCTGCCATCCTTCAGCGCGCCTCCCACCAGCAGGGAATTCACACTAACTCAACACCTGTGACCTGGCCGACTGGGTCCCCCTCGGATGCTGCGCGCTGACAGAGGACAGAGGGGTGGCCTGGCAGTCGTGTCCACTGACTCAGCACCAGCCACGGGTCTAGCCAGGGCCGTCTGTAGGCCACACAGCCCGTCTCAGCAGATGTGCGCCTGCAGAGACTGGAGGGGCCAGTCTCTCCAACCAGCCCTGTGATGGAGCTGAAAGTTTGCAATCACTGAGGTCCAGATAATTCTGTTACGGCACCAATGGCAGCTAGTGTGACAGTGTCAAGGTCTACCATATCTCACTGTCGGAGAACAACTTTTACTCAAGGAATAAGCTTTGCCTGCTTAGGTCCAAAGAGGCACAGATGTGTTCACAGCTGGCTGGACACCTGCAGCTCACAGTGGTCCGTGCACCGCGAAGCGTGAAGCGTGACGCACGGAGCCAAGTACCGCCGTGGGAACACAGCAGCGTGATGAGCAGAAGTGGCAACTGCAAGAGCTGGGAGGATTCCCAAGCACGGGCAGCTATTCACCACCAAGGGGGGAAGGTTGTTTTCAGGGTTTGGGGAGCGGCCTCGAACACCACTTTTTCCAGGAGCTGTAGTCCAAATGCCACAGCTTTCCACAATAGATTTACTTTCTTAATGATGGCTGGATTAAGGGCTGGGGACATGTGGAAGGGAGCTTTTGTTTCCCAGGCACTCGTGGCTGGAGACACAAAAACTGCCAAGATGCCCTTCCCCACCCCCTTTGTTGTCTGAAGTGTTCAAGTTCTCAGACTCAAGTCCATTTCCCCCCTTTTTCACTCTCTCTGAACAAGGGTTTTATCTCCCATTTTCAGGACTTAGTCTTCATGGACTTTGATCCCAAAATTTGTTTGGAAGAATGGAGTGATAAATCACTTAAACTAAGCACAAAGCACTGAGCATAAATCACCCCCTTTTTAAAGGGGTGCAGCATAGATCTGCCATTCCCGACGCACTCCAGTTCTCCAGCTACCTGCCTTTATTTTCCAATTTTCTTCTCTCCCTCTCTGTCTCTTCAGCATTAATTAGAATGGAGTTAGAACAGCACTAAATATAAAAATCTTTGCATGTCCAGAAAGGTCTCTATAGCCTTTCATAGTAGAAAGATAAACAAAAATCACCCTTCACTTTCCACTCGGACATAACCACAGATAACAATGGAATTGATTTCTTTTCATTTTTTTTTTTAGACCTATTGACTTCTACTGAGGATGGGAAAATTTCAGTCAGGAAATTAAATGAGCTGTAAGAATAACATGAAAGGTGTGGCCGCTCTAACAATAAGGTAGAGACTCGTTCTAAGTCATTCTCGGGAATGGTCTGTAATAACGGAGCCTCCGAAGGGAACTGGGTCTCTCAGAGAATGAACACATGAGATCAGTAATTTTTAAAGATCCAGGAACAGAGCAAGAACAAACTTCAGCCTCGAGTGCCAAGGTGAGCCAGTGATGTAACGTAATACATAAGGACGTTTACGTCCTTCCGAGGCAGATGGTGTTTTTATGTAGACGCTGAGTTAAAAATAATTTAAAAACTCCAGTTCAGAAAAGAGCTGCTTCTGCAGCAGATGCACACCAGTCTGAAAGATGACCTAAGTCCTCTGCAGACCAGACCTTCAGCAGGGCCACTTTGGCCCAGGAGCACCTCATTATCATATACGGGTTCTCACCGTGCACATCAAATCAAAAGCAAGGGAGACCACAGAATTACTAAAAACACACTTTCAGACTAAATATGTGAACACATTAAAAATATTATCAGCTATCTAAAGGCCAGCATGGTTGGGTGTCAGCAGAGGTAAAATAGCCAGAGAACCATATATTCCTGGAAGTAACCAACTACCTCGGTTTAGTAAACGAGATAACGTTTGTGAACGTGCCCAGGGCAAGAGCTTGGCCATTTTCTTCTTCTTTGCTCTGTATGCGGTCAACCGCCTTGATGTCACTCAGCTTAGCTCCTCCTTCCCTCCCTCTCATACTCCCTCCTCAATTATCCACCCCCCACCCACACACCTCTGACTTAGTGGAGAAAAGGGCTTTTGACAGCCCAGTTGCGTGGTGACCTTGGCGAGTTTCCTAACTTGCTTCAGCCTCAGTCTTCCCTGTAAAATGGGGGATAAGATGGTCCACCAGGGAGGGGTTGCGGGGAGGAACACAGGAGCACAAAGCACTCAAGAAATGGCTATCATAGGGCCTCCCTGGTGATGCAAGGGGCTAAGTCTCAGCCTATGAAGCTATCAGCAGCCACTGCAGTACGAGTTAGATCCCTGGCCAGGGAGGTCCCCACATTGCGCAGCAGACCTCTCCTGTCTCCCCGTTGCTCCTCTCAGTGGTGTATTTCAGTAGATCCGCCTGTTCTGTCTCTGGGGAATCCTCTCACGCCCCACACCTCTGGTGTATACCCCAGCTCTTGTATGCATAAATAAATCTTTTTTAAAAAATGGCTAACATAACACAACCACCACCACTAGAATTTAGGGCTTAGGTCTTTCAAACATTTTCTCTCAATAAGACTATGATTTCTCGAGTGCCTCTGACAAGGCACTAAGTGTGGCCCATTAAGAGACTCAACAAAGAGGGGACCATATATGGTGTTCTGGAAACAACAGATCAGCTAGGGCATATAACAATTGAAGTTTTCTGATATCCTCCAACTGATGTAGATATTTGCGAAGGAAGATTGAGGGGAGGCAAGCCAGGTCAGCCTACCACGTGGTGGGCATTATTAAGGCCATGCCACATCATTGGCCTATCATCCCACCTTTTATGGGGGGGAGGGGGTATACTTTAAACAGCAAACGTTTTTGCACACAGGAATGTCCATTTGGACGGAGGGCACCTGGGCGTCAATACCCCGTCTTCCCTGGGACTCAGGGAAGCAACTATGCTGTACCCTGCGAGAAACCTCAGGCTAGAGGCACGAAGCCATTTCCCCAGTGATGTCCCCCTCCACGCTGCCATCCTTTTCAGGTAGAAGCCTGCAGGCGTGGTCCCCTGTCGAGAGGCAGCGCCCACCTGGGCCAGACATGGGGTCTCTGAGAACCTCGCTGCATCCTTTCCTTAAACACGAAGCGGGCAAGCTGAGGGGCTGAGCGAGAAACGCAGGCAGCACAGGCAGGAAGCTGTCACTTTCTCTGGGTGCGGCAGGGTCATCCCTGTATTTCGTGTGCTCTGATGACCCCCCTCCCCCCAGTGTGCAGGTCCCGGTGTCCCCGGCAGCTCCAGGGTTTCCTGTTCCTTCAGCTGGTAGGTCCGGGCAGGGGGCGATGGAAGTCAGGATTGCCGGCGAAGAAGGTGGGGCAAATCGGCACTTCCAGAGTGCCCCCCAAGCTGCCCAACACGCGTTGACCACACACATGCCAAGAAACAGAAGGCTGTGCTGTGCTGCTCCCGGACCATGGTGCTGAGCTCGTACCTCCAGACCTGATTTGGTCAGTGCACAGGGCCTAAGAACCTGCATTTCCAGCAGCGTTCGGGGCAGTAGCTACTGCTAGCCTGGAGACGAGCTCTGAGCCCTAAGAGCAGAGGCTTCGTGTGACGTGAGCCTGCTGCCCGACACTCATTCTGTTAGGTCTGTGTTTCCTCACCTCGCAGCCGGACTCCTATGAACGACCTTTCACGGGGGCTGTGGGTGGTGGGGCCGCTAAGGAGGATAAAGACCTCTCGGGCACCGAGATACCAGGGTTACTATTTTTACTGCATCTAATGAAGAAGTGTTCTCTATGAGAAGCGGTGTTAAATCACACAGAGGATGGCTGTGCTTCCCAATGCCCTTGCGGATGAACCCCACCGTTTCACTAGTCCACACACCTTAGAGCTAACTCAGTTTCCCCCTCTATGCAGGAGATGGACGGACTCACTTAGCAAGGGCAGGAAGCGCCAGGTTCCGAAAAACAAGGAAGAGACCGTCCCCACCTACTGGAGCATCACTTGCTAGAAGCTAAAACTAAGACCAAACAACCTTCTATTTCCTGTCCCCAAAATGCTTTTATCATTTAACTTAGAAACAGGCCAGAAGACTTTTTTTCCAAGGTGAAGGTGTTCACACTCTGCTCCTCTGCATACATTTCCTTGTACTTGCCCACATTTGGTCACGCTCCCGGCAGAGCTGGCTGACCGGTCCCCGCAGGCAGAGAAGCTGGTTCCGGAGTCCGCCTTTTCTCCCAGCCAAGAGCTGACCCTCCAGATGCTGCGCCCTCCGAGAGCGTGGTGAATGCACGTCACCTCTAGAGGCTAACTGCGGAACAGTGGCTTAAGGGAACTTAAGGAGCAATGATTTCCTTCCAGGCCTGAGAACAGTTGCGGAAGTAAAGATACAACAAAAGAAGTTCTGGCTGCCCCAGCCAAACGAGCAGGAGGAATGAAAAAGACCAGGCGCGCCCTTGCGCGCTGCTAGACCACGCACCTTGAAGGCCAGGGTGAAGAGGGACAGGGTGTCCAGCGCCGTGAGGCACACCTCCGTGGCGATGTTGGCCTCCAGCAAGGACTGGTGGACAACGTCCGCGTCCGAGTGGCCGTAGCCTGTGTGGAACGTAAGGCAAGGTCAGTGCCAGGTGGCGGCAGACGTGGCGCCGCTCAACGGGGTACTCGCAGTCAACTCTTGATTATTTATAGAAGGCTCCCTTTGGGGCTGTGACTTCCAGATTGACTTTTTTTGGGGGGTGGGTAATGGCTAATGTTTCCATTCAATTATCTCTCTCACCTCCGGGCTAGATGAAGAGCTGAAGAGCAGTAAATGTTGACTGATTCCTGGCTCTGTGCCAGCCACATTCTACATTCTCATTATTATCTCATTTAATCCCACGACAGCCCTATGAAGCACATGTGCAGCTACACCCTTTCTGCAGATAAGGGAATGGAGGTGCACACAGGCTGAGCACCTTGTCCTCCGTCTCACGGTGAGTAAAGAGTGGAGTCAGCTCAGACCCGGGTGGGGCACCAGACGGAGCTGGTGGCAGGCAGGGATGGAGGAGGGGGCTGAGCTGTGCGCAGCTTCCCGCAGGGACACTGGGGTCACGAGTCTGGCCCCTGAATCCACTTTACCAGCTGTGTGACCTTGGGCAAGTTACTGGACCTCTCTAGACCTCAGTTTCCTCATCTGCAGAAGGGGTTGTGGCGAGCATTAAATTCATTAATATTTATGAAGCTCTTAGCATAGGGCTTGGCACATGGGGAAAGCGCTTAAGTCAGTAATGCAAAGACCTGTATGATTAGCTTGAACCATGAATAATAATCAAGAGTTGACTGCATGGCTAATAGCATTCTACTTGCTTTACAAAAAGCATAAAAGCCAATGTATCGGAAAGAAATGTCAAAGAAAAGGAAAGAACTTGAAGAATCATAATTTAAATACAAACTGATATTTCTCTATGTGGCTGTAAATTCAATTTAGTACTGATACAGAGGTAGTTGGACATACAATCTGAGATATTAAAATATGAAATGGTATGCATTAGCAGAATATATATAGGGATGCAAAGATGTTACAGTATATCCATCTAGATGACGAAGAAAGATGACAATATAATAAAACATCATGTAATGTCTTCCTCCAAGGAACAGAAACAAATCAACACTTACTTTGTAGGTAATTTTCTTAATACTCCAGAGAGGAGGACATTTTGCATTTAGATTAGAAAACTGAAGTACAGAAAACCTAGAGAACTTTCTCGAGACCAGTCATGGAGAGAAACCGGAATCTACATTCCTGTATCACAGCAGCTCTTCTTTATGGTAACACAGAGACTAGTGAGATGATATTCTGACTTTAATAAATGCCAGCATGACAGAAGGGTTTTAAGACTACAAAAAGGCTTTTCAAAGAGTGACTTGGTCACTTTAAAAAATATGATTAAAAACTATTAGTGTTTTAACCTGGTCTTGCTTTGCTTTTAAAAAACTGGTTCTGAAGTTTAGTCTGTGGACTATTTTCACACACACACATTCATTGAGTTAATGTGCCTGCTAGTTCTAGTTAGTTCTGCCTTTTTTGGTAGGAAATCTCCCAGAAGAAAGAAAGATGGGGAATTTTTGGTACTAGTATTCATTGTACCTCCTTTGGAAGCCAAGAATTGGGCTCGCTGCCCAGGTTTGTTTGGCAAGATTCAGAGACAAGGAAAGAGGAAAACAGATTGATGGTCACAAAGGGAGCCAAGAGAAGGGGGGGCAAAAAACCCCACAACACCTTTTATTAGACCAACCAACATTATCAGAGGTCACAGGACCCTTTATTGAGAGCTGCTCTTTACCCCACAGGAAGTTTTACAGTCTGGGTTAAATTGGAACAGGGAACTTGCTTTGGTGATTTTGAAAATTTCTTTCTCTGCACAGAATTGTCCTTTTCTTTTTCTAGACTTATTGGCCAAGTGTATCCAGGTGATCTTATAGATGGGATGGCTTCCACACTGAGGAATTCCCCTAGAATCACCTACTCCAGGATGGGAGCCTGGACCAATTAAAAAATCGGCAATGTGTTGTTTTGAAAACATATATAATCAGTGGACCACGCTAATGAATGACAAAAACTTCTCTAGCAGTTACACCCCCGTTAAGACAACACACTGTCTAGTTCATCTCCTTTAAAATACCAGATTCACACAGAAGTCTGTCTGCATCTGTCTGAATTATCTGAGAATAAAAGAAATGGCCCTTTTAGCCACAAATGATTGTAATTTGCTTTTCTTTAAACCATGCATCTCAAAAAGCCAGCAGGATTCCTTAGCTGGTAAAATTAATACACTAAAATTAAAAATCAGCAGCAGCAGCGCGGAGAGAATGCCTGAGGGACAGCTGGACCATTCGCAAGCGCTGTCTCCATGGAGACAGTCTCAAAAGCCTCGAACAAAACTATGCATGATGGAAGATTTTAGTCAACAGTTCCTCGGATGAGAGGCCACCACAGGAAAATGGAACTGAGGTGGCACACCCAAGAAGCAGGTCTTAAGAGACAGAGTAATTTCTTCAATTATCAGTCAGCAACTTTTTTAAAGTTGGTAAAGGCGTTTCTGACCTAGGGGGGGGAGTAAGAAGTTCTGTGCTAACTATTCATGTCCACTAGGGGGCAGTGGTGCCTCGGGCTCCGGTGCTGATTGTCTCCTCCCAGGCTAGCGAGGGCCGCAGGTGCCACCTCCAAAAAGCACCTCCTGGGCTGCTCTAGTGTCCTTAGGATTCCCTGCTCACATTTAGATGATTTTCATTCGGTTGTCAGGCTGATAACTGACTTATTCTAAATTCGGCTGCCAACGATGAGGTATTTTCCCCTCTAGTGTCATCTGCTCTTTTTAGACTTAATGAACCTTACTCTGTTTTATAAATTTCTGGTACCTGAGTAGCCTGATGTAGCAACACAATCTGCAAACCCTCCCTGCCTACTGCACAACATCACAGGTGATGTCGTTGGATGGGCACCATCGCCACCCACCTTTCCTGAAGGTTAGAGGTCACCACTTGGGCTAGCAGTCAGGTGCATATTCCAAGGAGAACCCATTTCTAGAGCTTTTTGAAACCAGAATTCCTGATTGTATTTTTAATTTTGTTCTCTGGTCCATAATATGAACTTAGAAAAGTAATACCTTGTATGAGAAAAACAGAAATCCTAAATGACAGTCTGACGGTGAAGACTAGCCTCCTAGGTATGTTAGCTCAGAGGCTCAGCTTTCCCCCCCCACACATCATCAGGCAGAATGTCAGGCTGATCAACTTCTACCCCACCCCATCTCCTCCCATTATTACTGCCCAAAAGATTTTCCTCAAAGATGAAAAGTGTCGAGGACAGACTGAAAAATAATATTTCAGGGCTAAAATTACATGATCTCCTGTCTGCGCTCTGGAAAAACAGCCATGCTCACAGTGATTTGTAAGACTCGCCTATCTCTGAGTTTATGAAAATGATCATGCTGTCTTCCTTCTAGTCTCTGTAGCAGACCTCAACCCAGTATTTACCTGTGTTTGAAGATGGCACTTAGCATGGGTTATAGACTCCAAGCAATGAAGACAAACCATACATTTTAACTTGGAGTTCTTTTGAAGGATACTAAAAATGATTTTTAGTGGTTAGACTGTCTCAATTCTAAGACCCTATCAGTTGCAAGCACCAATCAATGTGACTACTTATTAGATGAAGGATGGAAGAGACACCTGTAAGCCAGATCTGATGTAACTAAGATCTTCCCTGATCTCAGAAACGCTAGCAAGCATACAAAAAGAGTTATCTCAAAATCAAGAAAACAGGGCTTTATAAACAGATATTTCATGACTACCCTTGAGTATAGGCATATAAAGCAATCAAATCCATTTCACCTCTTTTAAAAAATATATTGCTCATGCTGGAAACTTTTGGAGAATATGAGTTGTAATTCAGAGATCATAAACAATCTCTGCTTTTCCTATATGAATTATTATACACAGTATAGGAATTTATTACCTATATTCATTTTTTAACTCATGCTTCTTAGATACAATTTTGGGTTAAGATGGGTGTTGCTAGCAGACTGTGGACACTTCATGTGATGTTTAAGCGACTCAGACAACAGCCCCAGCGGATTTTCATCCATCTCTGGTTCCAAACGTGTAGCTGCTGGTACTTACACCAGCTAACGGGTAGTTCAGTTAGAAATGTGTTTCTAGATCATCCTGAAATGCAGTTGTTTTTACAAGCTTTTCTACCTCTTGACTGGCTTCTCCCCATTACTACAGTGGGAAATACGAATGATAATGCAAATGGAATTATTGCAAACCTAGAGCAATACTTGACATCAAAATAAATACAAACTGTTATTCTATATTTTTTGCAAATGTTTCACTTATTTGCAAGCAAGTTTCACTTAGTTTCTCCTCCTAGTGTAGTTTATATAAAATATTCTATATATAGCCCTCCCTCTCAATTTGTCATTTCACCCAAATCTCTGTCAATACACAAAGGGTGCACATTACAAGAGGTCAATATCTTGATAGTGTAAACATTTACTTTTCCTGTACCTGGGTAGTAATCCAAACAATGTACATCTATTCCAAGGGACTATTAGGCCACAGTGAAATTTATCACCATGGCACTTCCTATCCAAATTCGACTTCCCCTCCAACCTGAGAGTGACATGTCACATGCATATGGTGTTTTTAGTCCCACTGATGGGTAATAAGGCAGCTTGGCCACCACTGGGCTGTTTCTTGTGGTCCTCTGCTGCCCCCTGCTGGTCAAGATGATGTCTCACTGAGTCTTTCCTACTTGACAGAAAACGAGGTAATGAAAAATGCAGGTGTGCAGGGGACTTTCTATTTTTATTCTTTTCTAAAATGAATTCATTTTAGACTCTGGCATCCCAGCAAGCCCTTCACATATGGAATCGACATCATATTGGTTGGCCCAACAGAAGGTACTGTATTCATTGCCAAATAGGAGGTTTTGGAACGAGACAGAGACCTATCCCACGAGACACCCAGGAATCATGTATGTGTGCATCCACACGTGTGTCACGCACGCACGCTACACGGTGTGCACCTCCTTCTTGGGGCTTCTGGCCAAGGTGACAACAATCTGATGAGGGAAAGGCAGAAGCACCTAAATGCGTAGTCAGAGACGACAGCTCCAGGGGACGCGAGGGGCCTGAGAGGCGACAGACCAACTCGGATGTAAGAGCCAGGAGACCCAAGGATCCGAGAGCCCCCACCTGCGGGGAAGGCAGATGGGAAAACGTCGAGCAGGACATCACCAGAAACTGACTAATGCAGAAACTACGGGATGAAAGATGACAGAGACAGGAAGACGTAGCTCTCTGGGGCAGCAGGGAGAGAGACAGGGAACTGAACTGGCTAACGAGGTTCTGGCCGCAGGGTGGAGCCAGCTGTCTCTCTCCTCCAGTTCAAGCTGCCTCCACAGAACCCATTTGTGGTGGAAGGGACTGGTGTTTATCTTAGGGGATTAACATGACTTATTCCTGTGTTGGTCATTTGTTTTATTTTTGCTTGTTTTCTGTTTTTCTTAAATTACCTTTGGAGACAGGGCTCAGGTCTACTTACGATTTTTTTAAGGGCTTTAAAGTTTAAGCACTTATTTCATCTGAAGGTGAGGTCCTGCCTGTGTTATAACTCAGCAGGGCAAAGGCCCCGTGGCAGGTCCTGAAGAATAGGGGATTTAATTTCTGAATGCGAAATACACGGGAAGGTAAAGCTAAAAATAACCAAATTCCTGTTTTACTTGTTTCAACCTTTGTTTAGAGAGCTGAAAAAACTCCAACAGGTGAGATGTTGAAAAATCAAGTTTGTAGCCTTAGACGTGTCTCTAAGGTACATTTCACAGCTGGGTAGAGAACCCGGGACTAGCACCGAGCCAGAGTGTTGCACACTGAATAACCCTGCCTCACAACCTAGAATTGTATAGAGACTGTACCTACTGTACCCAGCTTTGCTGGTGTGAGATGCTGCTGTAGGTTGATTCCTCAGCCTTGCTCTGTTGAACTATTATCAATTCAGGATATTGTCACAATTCTTAGCCTGTACTAAGAAGGAGGGATGAAAATCATGATAAATGGAATTCTGATGATTAGAAAGATGAGAAGATATTAATGACCGTGTATTAAGGACTTGGGAAGAGAACAAATTCTCGTGTAGGTAAAATGATCATGAGCTCGGTCCGCTGGGGAGAAGACAGAGCAACGGGGAGACCCCAGCAGTAGCAGAGATGGTCCGTGTTGTAAATGATCATTAGTTTTTAAAGCGCTGCACAGAGGATGGATGGCTTTTAGGTTTTCTGCTCTGAGAAACCCTTCAGCCAGTGAAACACTTAAATTTCTAGAAACAGCACATGATGCCATGTCCCTCTGGTGAATGAAAAAAAAAAAAGGTAGCTGCAAAAATATGCCTCTGTGTTTTGGCAGAATCTTGATGGTGAAGTCAGAAAACCCCAAAGTTAGGAAGGCAAGATGAACAAAAAGGTCTCGGTTTGCAAGGGAAGCGGCCTCGTAAGCAGATTTCAACCTGATTAAATCTTACCATTGTCTACAGAAATTCCAAGCACACTTGATATCTTTCTCACACTGAAAACACAGAAAAAGTCACTTTGTTATTGGCTTTCCACACCCTCACACATCGATTCATGGGCTTGATGCTTTCACGACAGTTTACGGATTAACGTACATTCAGAGTCGAGTGTCAGAAGGTGGACGCTTGATCAGTTACACACATGGGCTGGGGGCGGGAGAGTCTGTCTAATGTTCCTGGGAGGGGCCAGGGAGGCGGGAACAGCCCTGATATGTGGGTGACAGGCCAAATATTAAACACAAAACATCAGAGCAGGTTTCATTATCAAACTGCCACAGTTTGTCCTAGAAATGCCCAGCAGAGGGGCTTGGCCTCGGGCTAGCACTTAGGTCTGGGCTGGAGCTGACTAGCGTTCCACATTCTGCCCTCTCCTCCAAGGAAGGGAACCGCGGCACGAGCTCTTCATCCCACTGGCTCTGAGCTGGAAAAAAAGTCAGGTTGGTGACGTGGTGTGGTGCGCTGTAGCCTGGGGCTCTGCCCTCTGAGCTGTCGCCTGGGTGGCTGGCTGTGACCGTGATGTGATGGACTTACTGTGGTTAAAAGTGAGAGAGTTATCCAGGCTGCCCAGCTGCTGCAATCTGGCATGCATCGTTCCTGCTCTGTTACGGGAGACAGGCAATGTCTGAGACTTTCGATCATGAACTATGGGTCCCAACCCCTCCTGGTTCCTGCAACATGAGTGACATGGATAGAAGCCAAAGTTAGACTTGTTACACGGCAGCGAGCCCGGGAGCGTTAGTGCGGCCAGGCACAGCACGGAGGGGCCGGGGCCGGGTGCAGCCCAGCCGGCTGGGCCCAACGAGAGCCAGGCACACGGCCCGGCGGCTCCAGCAGGCTCACAGGCAAGCGCGGGCACGAGAGGCAGACACCAAGCCCATGCAGAGACCCTGCGGTTTCAGGAAGCCCTTGAGAGAGGCTGCTCTGGAAAAAGTAGAGTATCTGCCCAACGTGGTGGCAGCGGTTCGCGTGAGGGCAATGGCCAGAACACCAGGAATGTGTTCAGGTTGCGTATTTTATGAAGGAGCGCCACATATATCATATGTGATACACAGAGATGAAAGCACTGGGGGAGCAGCAAGCATGCAATGAGGGGTTAGATGAGGCAGTTTTAACGTCTTGTTCTTACCCAGGCAGGAAGGAGAAGAGCCACACACTTTGTTAAACTTGTCAGCAGTCAAGCAAAGAAAACAGAGAGGGGATGTGGGTTAGCACTCCAGCACTGACTGCCTACTGTGTACCATCACCGGGGCGGGGCGCGCCAGCCAGCTGGAGGGCACTGCCCGGGCCAGAGCCAAGGCCCCTCTGAGTCATGTGTGGAGGACAAAGGCATGCACGGGGCACCGTCGGGCTGCATGCTCTGTGTGACTCCAGAGTGCCCAGAGAGGAGTCTCAGCGTCCCAGAGCCGACACCACGGACAGCAAACCCCGACAACATGGACGGGCCCTCGGGCCTTCACCGCATGCAGCAGACGGTGGCCGCATTCTAGGAAGCAGGGCGCCTCTCCCCACAGTGCACATAACCAAGCGTGACATCCGCTCCGCCTTCCTAGCCCCCTGAGCTTAAGACTGTCCCAGGAAGCAGACGTGCCTATGCAGATATATACAGGGTGCTCAGAAAGTCCGAGGCTTGCTTTAAAAAACCAGCTTGGTAGCCAGTGAAAGAGTAAGCTAGCAGCTCCCCCAAACCCAATTCTAAAGGTTTCGTTGGGGCAGAAATCTTCAGCTTCCCCCTTTGGCCATGCGCTGCTGGGCAGTGTCTTATTCTGCTTGGCACAGGCCTTCCAATGCCCACTGGTGCCATAGGGGCAGTGACTAGGAGGGGCGTGAGGCCTGCCGGCTACAGACACGGTGCCGCCCGCTGACGAAGGTGAGCTCAAAGGGAAGAAGGCCAGGGGGAGGGGTGTGGTGCAGAGACACCCTGTATACACTTGCATTTGGCTCTCAAAAACTCAAAGGTTAAAAACTTTACTGTTATAATAAAAAAAAAAAAAGAGTTAAGATTAGAGAACTCTTAAGTACCACCACATTTCAATTAAAAATAGAAAATATTAATAGGAAGGAAGCATAATATATCCTTTCTAAATTTGCTCTTTTTAAGAAAACACATACTTTTTTTTAACACAAAGTGTAATTTTGAAAATGTCTCAAATACCCCAAGAACAATGGCAAATAACAAGCAAAATCTTCATAGTCAAATAGATTAAAAATCTCCCTTATTTCACTGCTGTAACACAAAATTATACATAGATAACAGGGAAAGTGATCTTAGTTACAACTACATTTGAAAGTTGTTCTTAAAACATAAATATGTTCACTTAAACTGTTAAAAATAATGATGATCAAGGAACAGGAAGACAAGACCCCACAAGAGTATGATCACAGAACACAAAACACAGAAGAAAGCAAATACAGACGCGCGGAATGGCTCAGGGGGGTGGCCGGAGTGAGACTCTGGAATGACAGGATGGGCTGGGGGGGGCGGAGTAGCCGTGCAGGGGTTGTCGGGGGACACCAGCCATGCTGCGAGCTCCCTGGAACTCGGGGAGAATGACAGTGGGGTCTGGAGCAAGGCAGGGAGGGCTCACGATACTCAACCACGAGTTCTGCTCCCAGAAACACAGCACGTGGAGAGTCGATTCCGATTAAGAGGAGAAAAGGCACAATCAGGTTCAGAGCAGGTTTTGGGGAGGTGCAGACGAATCTGAGCTGGCTGGAAAACATGCTTCATTAGGAGAGAAGGAGAGGGGTCTGGGGAGAAATGGATGTCTCTGCAGGTAGGAGGCAGAGTGGTGAAAAACGAGTAGAGATGATGGAGGGAGGAGGGCAGACCAGACAGACACGTGCAGCGGAACCAGGAGGAGTGACGGAGGTGGCAGAAGGGACAGAGCGAGGATGTGTTCGCCAGTGGAGAAGGGCAGCGAAGGCCGGCGAGGAAAGTCTTTCCAAGAGACACGAGACAAGAACAGAGGAGGCAGCGATGCAGGCGGCAGATGCTGCCAGATGTGATGGCAGCGGTCCAAAGACTGTGAGATTCCCAACTGCCAGCCACCGCGGACGACAATGTGCACACACTCGGACTGAAGGGGCACAGGAAGTGACACAGAGAGGGAGCCCACACTTCATATGAAACCCCCACAGTACCTGGCAATGTACCGCTTCCCCATGTACTGGAACTGGTGCAGGCAGACTCTGCAGAGGGAGAGGTGATGTTCAGTGCACTGATGAGAGCACATGTAAGAAACTGCCCATCGACCACTAGCTTCTTCTGGTTTTTGAAATGTCTCTGCACATCCCTTTCAATGCAGGGAGGGTTACTAGGTGCAAGGGAGGCGACTGCCTGTCTGTACTGTGGGGGCAGCTAGAGCTACACCAAAAGAAAGGCCCAGGCCCCTCAGCACTCTGCATTGACTCTGCAGCATCAGTGGCCAGCAGGCAGTTTGCATAGAAGCTCCCAGGAGGCCTATGAGCTTCTGGGAGTTGCTTATCAACCTGGCCCAGCTCAATCTCTGGCTCCAGTAAATGGCCTGATTTCTTGTAGACACCAAGTATGCAGTTATTGGTTTTGGTTAATTATGCACACAATTCCAATTTTAAAAGGCATTGTACGTTCACTAAGAGGCAGTTAAAATAATGCCTATTAAGTTCAGGTGCTGAAGCTCTCTGGCCCACATGACAGTTCACCAAGGCCAGAATTCCACAGGGCACAAAGCCCCAGACACCTCGGGTTCCACCTGAGTTCACATGAACACGCTTGGCAGCAAGTCCCACCCCATAAAGCTACTCGGCCATGATTTACCCCATTACTGTGAACCATCACAGTAAAAATACTTTTTCTCCTGCAGAAACAATAATGTGATTGGCTGTGGGGGCTGCCTGAGACCCTGACGAGGTGTTATGGAATATATTCTATGTAAACTTTCGAAAATCAAACAGATTCTAGATTTGGGAAATCATTTGGCTGCAGCAATTTGGATAAGGGATTGTGGAGTCTGGTTTCTAAAAGTGAAGAGTTTAAAGGAAATCAGAAACTTAGACTGAAGAGCTAAAATGAGACCCTATGGATAATATATGAGATTTCATTTTTACTTGTCAGATATTTTTAAATTATAGCAATTTCTCTATCTCAGTTTCTATACAGAGTTAACCTAGAAACGCAGCACCCACCCAATTCAGCTAAATCACTTTGTGCTCATGTATGACAATGACTGATAAACACAAGCAGTTGCCTCTCATCTGTATCAACCACATGGCTCAGGAATAGCCATGAGCTCCTGGGGGGGGTGGGGGGGTTGGTTCCAGAAGAAAGAGTTTAAGGAGAAGTGTGGAGATGCAGAAGCTGCATTCCTGGCTCCATCTGTTCTTCCTACCTCTCTATCAAGCAGGAAAATCAAGAGGCAAGGAGTAAAAACAAAACTACTCACTCAGATATTGTAAAAAAATCCATAAGTTCAGATGTTGAAGCCTTGTTCCAATACGTAAACAAAGCATCTAGAAAAGAAGCAGTTCTCCAGTCAGAATCATGAGGTGTATATTGTGTGCATTAGAAAGAGGCCTCTGAGAGTAGACTTCCCAGCCTTCCAAGCTTCCTGTACAGCTGATCAAAGGAAGTGACCAATCTAAACAGCAACTGCACACAAATGGCTTATTCCATTTAGGAAAGCAGTCTTCTAACACTGGAACCTTAATTTCATCATATAGCACCTATTGCTATATAGTACATATGTAACTTACACATAATGTGCCCTTATACAGGCTAGAAAATTCAAATAATACAAGTAAGTGGTCATATAATGTTACGTTAGACTTTCTTTTTACCTCCTCAGCTGGGTATCTGTTGGAAATTGCTGCATGTATGTAAATATCCCCTCCCTACCATACACACACACATACACACACACACACACACACACACACACACACACACACACACACAAATGGAAGCATGCATACTACAATACATTGATTGCCCTTTCAATTTTAATTCAACATTGTTAACAGGTCTAGTTCACTTTTTGCAAGCTGCATAATATTCCTCTCCACATATGTACTAACTGGCTAAACAGTTCCCCACTGATAAACATTTACTGCTTCCCCCCTATTTTTTGATGTTGTAAATTATTTGTTGATGAACATATTTATATGTGGATCTTTGGAAACTTGTCCCATGACATCTACAGGACAAATTCTTAGGAATGAACTAGCCATATCAGATGGTAAATTTAATTTAAATTTACAATTTTAATAGATAACATTTACATTTTTTGACAGATATTGACAGTCTTCCAAATAAGCAGATATGAGGTTCCCATTCTCCCAACACCAGGGCACCAAGACTTTGAGGGTCTGAAAGACAGCATTTTGTTTTCAAGAGTTCATCTTCATTTAATGAGCTTAATGAAGATTAAGTACACTTTCTAACTTGCTGCAGGGAAAATAAGACAATATCTTGGACCAAAATAAGAAAAGTGACATTGTACCATGTGACTGTGATGTCACACAACCACAGTAGGAACTGAGCTTTATGTGCCACAAAGCCCTGACGATTGTGGTCATTTCTCTTTAAAAAATGTGGCTGGGAATGCCTTCCAGAAACTTCATCTACTGAGATACCATTGTTTCCTTCAGAAAACATAGAGAGCTTGTTTCCAGTTGAAGTCACGACATTACTCTATACTGGGCGGGAAGCTGAGGCCCTCCACACTGTGTTATCTAGTGGGAGAGATTGACTGGTAAGGTTAGGTAAGTTGCCAGCACCTAAGTACAACCAAAATTTTTTAAAAAATCAAATACTACATCATTTATCTGCTTCTGGCTCCTTTGGTTAAGAAGGTAGTTCTGGGTTTTAAAACACATCTTAAAAATATGCTCATCAACATTTTACAACCCATTTTCTAGAACATAATAATTACTAAAAACCTTTTTCCAAATTAAAACTTTTCCTTCTCCTAAATTGAGGGGATTAAGTTACCATTTACCTCAAACACAGAAGCAGACCCTTTTATCCTTTGACATCTCTTTAACCTTTCAATTAATCAGTTTTTAAAACACAAGTCCAACAGTGCCACAAGGAAAGTAAAACAGAACTCTTCATTGCTACCCACCGTCAGACATGCTTTTTAAGATGTAGAGGAAACACATCAGCAGGCTCTTAATCTCAGACTGATCCAGTTTGTCACAGCGAACCACAGAATTTCCCAAACTGCCACTTTGTTGGTGCTAAAAAAGGAGAGAGAAGGTTTTTCTCTTGTATCACAGGTAAAACGAAATGAATCGCACTTTTCCCCCTTGGAAGAGAAAGTCTTAGAATCGAGTCAAACCACACAAACTGGAAGCACAAGAGACGTGGGCACCTCCAGGCACACTCTCAGGGCAGCACACAGATGGCAGCCGGTGCCAGCTGGTCCCGTGGCACATTCTCCAGGGGACAAGCCAGAAGGCGCCGCCGTGTGAGCTGGACACCACGGTTCCAGCGACAGCTTAGCTCCGAGATGCAGGTCAAACCTCATGCAAAAAAGCACGTGTGCTGGAGTCAAACACGGAACGAGGGTTCGGAAGACACCGCAGAACCAACCGGGTCCTTGCGGAAACCTCAGGGGCTGAGGGCAGACAGCGGGTGCAGCTGCTGCCAGCCGCGGGCTGGGAGCCGGCATTCAGCTGGCATCCAGGGCGCCGCCGGGGGACACCAGGGCAGGTGCCCGACAGACAGACAGGACACCACAGCACAGCACAGCAGAGCCCCTCCGGCCGAGAGGCCACTCCCCCACGGGCTCAGCCACACGCAGAAGGGAGACAGCGCGGGCTGAGGGATGGGCGGTTTCCCCAACGGCAGCTCACGCGTGCCACAGGCTCGCGTTCAAACACAAACAGAACAAGAGTCTCATCTCTGGCGAGAGCAGAGGCTTCAGTCCTTGAAGATTAGATTTCCAATTGGAATGGGGCGAAATTTTCGCTAAGTTCCAAAGCAGCAAAATGAGAGAAAAATAGCTTTCATTCAAGGTGTTGGTGGGCAACTAAAAAAATAGACATGATTTGAAGTAAGGGAGCCAAACGGTGCCGTCCGTGGCAAAACCGCCCTGGGGGAGCACAGTAGGGGCCACCCACTTCAGCAGAGCTGTGAGGAGGGCTCGGGGCCCCCCGGGGTAGGGGGTAGGGGGCCGCATGCATGGAGTCCTCCGGCACAGGGGGGCTGGCTAGCAGGGAAAAGTCCATGGTGACCCGGTTCTTCCTGGCTGGCTGGCAGCTCTCATCCTCTCCAGTGCTGCATATGACACAAGCCGAGTGTCGCCTGAGCAGCTTCTCCCTCTACACGCGGAGGCATGGGAGGGTGAAGGGGAAAGGTCAAAGGTCACAACACAGCGCACAGAGACAGCATCACCGTGTGACTCCAGCCACGGAGACATGGGAGCGGAGCGCCCACCTCACCCCAGGCAGGGCGTGTGCCACGGGAAGGGCCCCTGAGGTCTGCCTGTGTATCGGCAGCTGGAATAGCTTGGCCAATGGTGGCCGAGGGGGGAGCTGCCCATCCTGCTTTAAACTGAAACTTGACCTATTCCCACAAAGCTCCAAACAGTCTAAGTTGTTTCAAGGAAAGAGGTTAAGGAGGAAGAGGCATGCGTTGGGCAGGGTTTGGGGGTGTAGCGTGAGCAGTGATTTCAAGTCAAACCTCATCCCCCAGAATCACCCTTAGGATGGCTTCATCTTCGCAGGAGCTGGTTTTGCAGCTCAGCCCCCTGGCACCAGAAGCTGCGCTACAATGGTGTTCTTTGGTGCACAGACCATGGAGGTGGTAAGTGGGAGGTACTTAGACTTCTCTGGCTGTGCAGCCTGCCAGCCCCATCTGTTGAAGATGTTCCACTATCAACTAAGGTGCTCACTATCAACACTGCTGATCTGAAATGCTGCAAACAGGTTCCTGAGACAAAGAGCTTCCCCTGCCCCACAAGATAATACTCTAAGCCTATCTACCCAGGCTAGCTGAGTTGTTTAAAAAATATTACACAATGAACAGAAGAATATGAAACATGTTGACTTTTGGGGCTAAAGCCATTAGGTCTAAGAAACAATTAAGTTACAGGGAAAGATGCTGTTACCTTATCCAGGGAATTGCTTTTCTCACTATTCCTTTCTGGAAGGCTGTTCCCGGAATCTGTGCTGATGAGGGATCCTCTCGAATCAGCGTTTCTCACACTATTGATGTTGGGAGTTGACGTCGTATACGGAGAAGCTAAGTGGATATTAAGCCAAGACCAAGACTCGGTGAGACACAAGGCAATGAAGGTCAGTACTGAATTAAGGGTAATTGCTCTAATTGCATTTAATTATTTATTTATTTATTTATTTTTGGTTAAGAAATTGGTTCAAGAGTGCAATATTACTAGAGAGAAAGATAAAAGCAAATTTGAAACATTCAGATACAACGATGAATTAACTTGTGAGCAGCCACCTCTGACTGGCAAGACTTAAGGGACACGTGCTGTTTCAGAAAGGGAATGAAGACTTTAAAAAATTCAAAAAGTCCGCCTACCACTATTAACTAGGAACATTAAGCCATGCAGTGAATCCACAGTATTTAAATTGGGCTGCCTTGCTCAAGAAAACCCAGAGGGGTGTGTAGGTTGTTTTAAAATTTCAAGGCAAACACACACAGTACTTGACATCTGCCGGAAACTGCATTTTTAATGTTAAGATTGCCACATGTCTTTTGACAGTGTCATATCTTCGTGAAGGTTGGTAGTTAGTGGTTGTTATGATAAAAGCAACAGGGCAAAATTCAGTATGGGAACAGGAAATGATGATGGTGGTGACAACCTGATTCCAAATTCCAATAGCCACACCTGTCCTATTAGTAATAGCTGTGTTTATTAAACTTAAATATTTTTCTTCATATTTACATGAATTTTTTTTCCAAATGGCCACAAGGTGTCAAGTAATAAGTACTTAGGAAACTATCTGCACCTAAGGACCTAATAAACAGAACTACTAGGCATGTTTTTTGGCCTCGGGACTTTGTGATAAAGACCCTGATACAGGTGCTGTGACCTGAGAATGTTTGGGAATCTCTGCAATAAACAGTGATGAGAGGAAAGGAACTTTCACTTGGACATAAACTTTTGACAATCATGAAAAAACAGCATTTGAAGATAGGAACAAGATTCCCTCTTGGTACCGAAGAAATTTTTAAAGTAACAAATTGACTTCCTACTTAGATATTGTTTAAGTAAATCAGTTCAATAAAAATCACTCTAAGAAATTTATTTTCTATGCCAAACCAAAAGTTTTGCTTCCAGCAGAAGGGCAGGGCTGGCCGTGACATCTGCATGAGGACACTCGGCTGCTAGCTACAAGCACAGCCTCTCTGGTCCAGCTGAAGCACCCAAGGACTGTCCCCCTGCCCACACTTTGCCTTAACCACCAGCATCCCTGAAACTGATTCAGTGAACTAAGGCCAAGAAAAGAAGAGCCAGGGGAATCTGAAAATGTAATGGAGAGCAGGACCCTGGAAACCACCAGCCAAAGGCTGTGGCTCCCCGGAATAGAGACTGTGTGACTGACTGTCACCAGGGCAGGTGACATCCCCATGAAGAAATGATGAGCTACTTCTCAGAGAGAAAAGAAATGCACATTATGAGCAAATTATAATTCTAGGCTTCCTAATATAACTGGACTTCATATTTAATTGAGAACACAGAGAGCGGGAGAGAGGGGTCTTTAGTAAAGTAAAATTAGATTCTAAATTATCAGTTTCAGACTCCATTCCAGAACTAGAGTTCTAATCAAAGGCAAAAGATTAAAATGCAATGAATCAAAATGCACATACTGATAGAACTATGTTCTGTGTGTGAGTGATGCCAGTCCAGTGCATAACTTTTAAAAATCTTACACAAGATGTACGTGAAATGAAGAGAAGTCCAGATTCTCTCCCCTTATTTGTACAGACAGCCCAATGCCATAGACTGAACAGGTGGAACGAGAACACTAAGTCTAAGAATGAGTATGTTTTAAAATGAACATAATCTTCGAGGAGTTTTTATTCAGCAATAAATTTTAGAAATTGTTATCCACCATGTTACAAAGACATTAAGCAACCACCACTGAGGGTACATGCTTAACATGTGTGAAGACAGGATTTCTCTTGAGGTATAGGGAGAAAGTCTACTCTTGAAGGAAAAGCACAGGAACTAACACAGCTGAAAACTCCCGAGTGAATAAAAGATGAGCTGCTACAGCAACCAAAAAACAAGTAACCCCAGCTGAAAGATCAGGCGTCATCGGAAGGCATTCCAAAAAGGGAACAAGGATTTAAGCCTTTAAGGATGGGAAAAAAAAAAACAGATAAAATTTTTAAAAGTCTGTTGTGAATTTCTATGAAAAGCTGATTCAGATCTTGAAATTTAAAAGACTAAAGGGAACAATCAGTCTCACGCACTTTTCCTAACTTCGCCATGAATGCAGACCCCTGAAAGGCTGACAGGGTATCTAATGGCTCATCTTTACGTTGTCAGGGTTGCCCAAACCCAAACAAAGGGGGGTACTGATTGGAGAAGAGAAGGTGTAACAAAGCAAGCAGAACCACTGAGAAATGAACTTGCCACGTAGCAGTCAGACAACTGAGCGTTTACCACCAAGCACTGCACAGCTTCTAGTGCTCGGTGTCCCTCGCTACAGCTATGTTTTGGTGATGTGAACACTGACAGTGGAGAGAGGGGCGTGATGAGTAGATGGTGGAGTAGGGACCTGGAGCCCCACCTGTGACTTCAACACCAGTGTTGAGTCGCTGCAGACAAAATCCTCTAAGGACAGTGTCCAACCCACTCTTGGAGCATCAACTGGGCATGTGGTCAGAACAAGACCCCAAGAAGAAAGCAAATGGGGACACCATGCACCAGATTCTGTGCTGGGCACTGTGCAGGAATGAACTTGTTTCAGCTTTATGATGGCAGGTGAGGTTAAGTATCACAACGGGAAAGGGACACATACTAAATAAGTAAGGATGGGATCATAGGGTGCATCTGGGCATGGTATGTGGCTTCCAATTTTATTTTCTGTCCAGTTTTATCACCTACATGAAATAGCATGTTAACAATGAAACAACACAGAAGGTGAGGACATAAACTCTGAATGAACAATAGCCCTGCTCAGAAATTCCATGGAAGAGTGATGCTTTATTCTGTGCTGGGAGTCAGTTCCTTTACTCACAGTATGGTAAATAAAGATGATAAGTGAAGACAGAGTCAGCCTGTGAGTACCTGTGATAATTCTGCAAAGATACTCATTTTGCACCATTATCCTGATGGAAATGGCACATGGGCTCAGCTAGCCAGAATATTAATAAGGACACTTCTCGGGCATCTCTTTATGGAGAATCTAGGTGATTTGAATCTTGATTTAGGCCATCTGTTATCCTCCCTACAGGGGCTGCTCTTATCTCAGAAAGAAAAAATTCTCAGAAAGATTTGAGGAAACCGGTTTTCAGACTGCAGCCTAGTCATACGGTGCCATCTCCTTCAGGAATTACTCCCTCCCATTGCATCCACATCAGGAATGCTACAAGTAAGTTCTACAAGCCCCCTACACCCCTGCAAAGACAGCCCCTTCCTAAAAGCGTTCACCACCCAATTTAAAGTTCTAACGCAATCCATTAACTGAAGCTACGAAGAGCAAACGATCTGGATTCAAACTAAATGTGCTCTCCTCGGAGCTCATGAGATTTTGAGGACCCTTATTTCAAGGTAGAGTTGAGGGATTTCTATCTTAAGTCTCAATACCAGGAAAAGAATGTTCACAGCAGGAACTGACTTCAAAAAGTCCTAATTTCAAAGTTTCAGACGCTAAAGCCATCATGGGCTTAACGACACTTTCAGAAAGGGCCAGAGAGAAGCAGGAAAAGCCGGGGTGCAGTACCCATGCCCGAGATGGCGCCGAAGAGCTCCTTGTGTAGGCTGCCGTCCAGCATGCCCCCCGACTTCTGCGGCGTCACTAACGGGTTCCCAGCTGGCAACGCGAGCGACTCCTCCTTCACAGTCTGTCAAAGGGAGAGAGGGAAGAAGAATCGAAGATGATTTAAAAGCCTCCTCCACCGCTCTCCAAGTGTGAGGCCAAGTGCTAGAACAGCAGTTTGGTGGGTGTCCCGCCCGACGGGAGCAGCAGCCCCGCCTGGGAGCCAGGCGCGGGGATGCAGCAGTCTGGAAGGCAGAGGGATCTTTGCCCGTAAAGTCGCTTCTCTGTCTCCCCAGAAAACGCAGCAGCTCTTCCTTTCCAGAACTCTGACGCCCACCTCCCTAGATTATTTCGGGGTTCCTTCTAACACCAACACTGGTTTGCCCTTCACGGGGGAAGTCTTCCCAAATGAGCAACGCGAGAGACTGACACACAGCCTCAACGGCTCTGCAAGTCTGGGCTTCGCGGGCGCCCCCATAGTGGAGAGATGATGTGAGTTGGGAAGTGACTGGCATAAAAGGCACCTGGCTTTGGTGAACGCAAAGAGCGACCTCGTGTGCCTCTCGCCAGGACTGAAGCAGCACAGAGCGCATGCCCTGAATTACTTACAGCGGCGAGAAAGCAGGAGGCTTCGAGAATACAGGTGAGAACAGCCACTGCTGTACAGGGTGAGATTAGCGGGGTGCCCTGCATTTAAGGGTGATGAAAGCTCATGCCCTTTGGGGCACCAAAAACACTCTATCATCGTGGCTCATCTCAATACACCAGTATTTTGGAGAATAGTCAGAGGTGAAGAGATGAGAAGACAACGACACTGTTGGGGACAGAGGGACAGACACAGGCATCCCCAAGTGTTTGCCCTAGGGACAAAGGGGTGAGATTAAACACTGAGTGGATTTAAGGGTCCCAAATAAAAGGGAAAAGGAAATGGGTGAACTGGTAATAGTTGTCCAAATTAATGAGAGAGTAACTAACCAAAATTTTTTCAGATAATTTCTGGGCTCACTATTCAGTTTCCAATACATTTTTTAAAGAATGGCACAGAGATAAGAACATAAATGGAGGGAGGGAGGCCCGGAGGCTGGGCCTCATGTCACCGCTGGAACCTCCCTGATATAGGGTCTTTCTTTCGCATCTTACAGGCACAGAGAAACGTGAGCCCCAAGGTGGCTTCCCAAGACCGCACAGCATGTGGCAGTCAGAGCCAGGCTGGCGGCGAGCTCTCCTAGCACACACTTAGACACAAGCCTTTTTTTTTTCCTTACCCTCCCTTTGCCACAATTTATTTTAATACACAGAGGATAACTGAAGGCTTAGATATTGGGCTATCAGGAATGCACAGTTTCTATAAGGATTTTTAACGAGTGTCAATGGCTTACTGATAGGCTCCATTTTAGCCAGAAATGCAATTCACCAAGTTTCCTGTGGGTTATTCTGGTTATAGCGGCAAAAGAAGAGAGGGGTGTATACCGAGTAGAAAAATGTCCCCCCAAATTCATGCCTACCCAGAACTTCAGAGGTCAACCTTATTTGGCAACAGGGTCTTTGCAGTTGTAGTTAAGATGTAAGGTAAAATGAAGCCAACCTGGACCGCAGTGGGCCCTAAATCCAATCACTGGAAATCTCACAAGGAGAGGGCAGCAGAGACTTAGCCACACACAGGGAGAAGCCGTGTGAAGGCAGAGGAGGCGGCGAGGGCGATGCAGCTCTAAACCGAAGAACACCAGGCATTGCAGCTGGAACAGACTCTGCGCCCAGAGCTTCCCGCGGAACTGGCCGCTGACACCGTGATTCTGGGCGACTGGCTGTGAGAGAATAAGCTGTAGTCTGGGACCCCCCGGCTCACGGTACTTTGGCATGGCTGCCCAGGAAATGAACACAGGCTGTGTCTGTGCCAAGGCTCACGTACACTGCCGGGGTTCACGGGGAAGGGAGAGACGTCCTTGACGTTGATTCGCTGCACGTTTTCGATCAGCAGACCAAACAGAGGCAGGTAGAGGGTGGCGATCCTGGCTTGGTGGCTCTGGAACAAAGGCACACGCTGTCAGTGTGTCCTGGGGCTGGCGAGCTGTGGCCGCCACCACCCACACTCAGGCCCTCCCTGAGAGGCTGCCGTGTGACTCCCTTGCATACAGAGACATCTCGGTGCTGTCAGTCACTGATCTTCTAACTGGTCATTTTCTGTATAGTACATAAAGGACAGATATCGATCCAGATTTCCTTTCCTGCGGGACCACTCACCCTTGAAGCATATCGGTCATCAAAAGAGTGCTTTATCAGCAGGTTCTTCAGCACGCTGATGGCGATCAGCCGGACGTCCCGGAACTCCTGGAGGGCGGCCCCCACCTCCCTCAGTAAGAGCCCCACCAAGAAGTGGTTTCTGCAGAACTCATCCGTCAGCGAGTAGTCAAGCTGGAGGTCTGAAATGAGGAGAGGCTGCTTTAGCTGGCAAGATGCAGCGTGCTCTGAGTGCCATCCACAGCTCACCATGGAAACTCAGCCCACCCGGCCTGCCACCTGACAGGAGCTCCCAGGAAAGGGTCGGCTGCCCAGAACACTGTGCTACTTCTTACCCCACTGAACTCTTCAACAAAACCAAAATGTAAATGCAAGCAGTAACACTGCATTTTGGTTTGAAAACAGATTTTGCCTTCTACAAACTTGACGCTAATAAGTAGCTTTATGCTAATTTTTAGAATACAGAGCAACATCTGTTACATTAGAAATGTCATCGCATTATTGACATAAAGGTAAAAATAGTTATTGTACTAATTGACAGTATTATAGAAGAGTAACCTAAAGATAATAAATATGCAATGAAAGAAAAGAATAAATATAGAGGGACTATTCAGATCTTTTTTACTAAAGGAATCACCTATCCATGACCAGGTCATTTATGCCTATACTCCCATTAAAACCCAGTGTATTTAGGGGGCCTCCCTGGTGGCCTAGGGGTTTAGTCTCAGTGCTATTACCACTAAGGCCTGAGTTCGATACCCAGGGAGCTGATCCACATGGAACAGCAGACCTCACCCACTGCCCCCCTCAGCAGTGTATTTCAGTAGATCCGCCTGTTCTGCTCCCCACTCTGTCTCTGGTGAATCCTCTCATGCCTCGCACCTCTGACCTACACCCCAGTTCTTCTACACAAAAACAAAAAACCAATGTGTTTAAAACAAAGTTAGCTTATAACCTACTTCAATTCTGCTATCACTCAATAGAGAAGTTATTTCACATGGGATTTCAATGAAGGCACTCTTAATACTTCTGTCCTTCTAGAAGCAAATAGAAAACTAAGATAAACTCAAACAAAAGTGGACAGAGCATTAAACCCAACCGGTCAGTCATGTGCAGGCTCAGTGACAAAGCGTCCAGCTCTCCTGGGAAGAGACAGATGCAGACACAGACTGTCTGAGGAGGGCGTTAAAGCCGTGACCTCGCTCTCGAGCTGCCGCGGGATTTGATGCTGACGCTAAATTCATGATTCAAGGAAAATCTACAGCCCTCTCCTTGACTCTCATTTTGCATTATTAGTTACCGCTAAACCTATCCCAAACCTGGCCCTAGTCCCACAAAACCCTTTAGCAAGAGAAATAATCTTTCCAGAAGAGCCATGCGCACTCTTTGTGATTTTTAAGCCCATTTTATCCAAACAAAAATTTACAGCTTGAACTCATATCAACCTCCTAGAAGGAAATGACTGACGAGCTGAACTGGGCAGGTGTGCCTGTCCGAGGGGGAGGGAGGGAGATGCGGGAGGCTTTCCCAAGCCACCCCAGGGCAGCCCCTTTTGCCACCAAACACCCTGACACTCTATGAGCTCTGCAGGGCCTGAAGGGTTTCCAGTTGACCCAGTTCTTCAGGGTAAACACCTGGCCCTGCTGGTCGGGGGGAGCCAGGCAGTGACACACACTCACCGCCCAAACCACCACCCAGCAGGTAAGGAGGGCTGCCCTCAGCACCCTGACAGGTGAGAGGAGATGACAGTCCTGGTGCCCAAGTGGAAGTGGGGTGACCCAGGGTGTGATGCAGTTTGGAGGGTAGGGCGGGGAGCAGTTCATTCCAGAGGGATGCTGGGAGAAAATGGGGAGAGACCTGGTCAGTTCCCGGGGAGGAACTGAGTGACCGGGCTGGGGAGGAAGATGAGGATTCCCCAGGAAGGTGGGCGGTGATCTGAGGGTGCCTGTTTGAGAAGCCAGGAGTAAGCAGGTGTCTGTGAAATGTGGGGGAGAGCAGGGAGTGAGCAGACACTGAATCGGGGTATACTGAATGCCCAGCTGTCCCCTCAGTGCAGAGACTCAACTCCTCGCTTTCTCAGATTGCCACCCCAAAATCACCTTCTGGGCAAGGCTTTTCCTACTCACCCTATCTCAAATGCCACCCACTTCCCAGTCCTCTCCTGAGCTCACATCACCTGCTGACATCCCACGTCTTTCCCTGAGTAAACAGCTGGGGCGAGCACCTTGCTCACGACTGCCCCCAGCTACCCGGCTCCCTGAAGTCAGTGGGGTGAGGAAAGCCGACCCCAGACCACGCTTCACCTTCTTGCTCCTCCAAAGCCTCACTGAGTCTGTTTGGGGCAAGACATCCAGGGCTCTGAACAAATGCCTTTCATATGTCTCTCTGAATCTCGGGGGAGTTGACGAAGGTGTCCTTGCTAGTTTGGGGGTGTCCTTCCGCTATTTCTCTCCTTCAACCTAAAATGGCCTGAGCACATGCAAGGCACCACTCAGTTACTATTACTTGACAGACAAGGCAGGCCAATCTGATTCACTGGACTTGCTCCATGAAGACAAATCTCTATGAGCTTAACACTCTTCAAACGCAAAGAGGATGCAGAACAGTTGATAGAGATCAACATGCAAACATACAAAGCACGTGAAAGTCGCACTGCTGGAGATTTAGGTCACCGCCACCGCTGCAGACAAGGCTGTGAGAACGGTGGAATGATAGATTTTGAGAGTGAGGACTTTTTGTTTGTTTTACTCTAAAAGCGATATCTTAGGGGGACCTATTGACCCCAGGAGCAAAACAAGCTGTCTCACGGGGATATCGTAGCTGGTTTATCACGGCTGTAGATGCTGAGCTGAGGCTATGGGCAAGAGCTACATGAAGAGCAGATGAAGCATCTCAGCAATCACTTGCATTCTTTTTCTTTTGAAGGAGGACAATGCAAGAAAGCAAGCATTAACACCCCACACCTACCTACAGGAGTGCCATTGGACTCCACAGATGGTGAAAGAAAAGCTAATTCATAAGGAAAAAGGAAAATTAAAACAAACATAAACTACAGGAAATAAAATGGAGTTCTACTACTGCAGCAAAGGAAATTTTTCAATGAAAAAGAGTCATACTGTCATGATCTGTAATCTAAGTTTGCCTAAAAGTTAGTTTCCATATACTATTTTATTTATGATTTAAAAAATGGAAAGTTAACAAAGAAGTATATTAATGCAGCAAAAAATATCAGAACGTTCTAATAATCTTACTTGAATCAATTCCCTTCCCTAGTAAGAGTAAATGGCTCTCTTTGTGGAAAGACTAAGGTGATTATAGGTAAAGACACATTACCTTGGTATCTTTGAATCCTGCCTTTTCCAAAAGGCATGGGCAAATTCAAAGGGATATAATGTTCATGATTACACACCACGCGGAGAAATTCAAACTTGTACTCGAAGAGGGTCTGCGGGAAAAAATGTTTAGATGTACATTAAACACCTCACTGGAGACTTCACACAACCCCCTAAAAACACCTGTAAGGAACAATAAACCCAATCTCTGCCTTCTTGACTCTCTTGCATATGATCAGCTATTTTATAAACTTTTGAACAATTACAGACTTCAGGAATTGTTTGAAAATTAGGAACACGTTTCCTTAAACAATGTCCTCTCCTGACTTCTGGGCACTTATTATTTATGCAGCTCCTACTTCAATAAAGGATTTCAGGCAGCTTATAATTCTGACACAGACTCGATACGACATAAAAAATGAATAAGGCAGAGGTTTAAAGGAGACACGTGTGAGGGAAGAGACAGAATTCTACCAGAGAAAGAAGCCATGGCTACTTTAGTGAGCTGGTTAAATAAATTATGATTCACAACATATACTTCCAGTTTCATAGTTGAGAAGTTATTTCAGGTCATTGATGAGAAAAATCAGCAGGTGTGCTCACTTGACATCTGGCATGACTGCGTCCCAAATGTCTCACACCATGCAGGCAAGTACTCATCAGCAGTTAGTATCTCGACAACAAGGAGTGAGAAGTGATTCTCAAACTACAAACTTTGGGAGGTGAACCAAGAAAACTCAAGATAGGTTTCGGGATGAGAATTAGTGAGAGCAGGGGCACAGGGGGTGACACAGATGCTACCTTTGGGTCCCCAGGAGCAAAGCAGCTGATGTAGTTGTTGATCTGCTTGAAGACAAAGCCCCTGTCCATGAAGGTGAAACATCTCTGCAGAGCAAACAACCCACAATGGTCAGTATTCACAGCCAAACTTTCTCCATAAAGTTGGATCTTAATCAACATTTATGATTAAGAAGTGTATTCTTTAGCACAAAAACATGCCGTTGATATTGACATGTCATGTGACCTACCAAGGCCACGTGACAGTTAAATACAATCTGGTGAGTGATGGAACCTGTATTTGACGGTGGGGGGAAGAGGCTGCACCCAGAGCCTAGGAGTAGAGCAGGCTGGACCAGTGAGCCTGGGATGGGGAGGCAGGCTCGCCCGCTCAGGGCTGTGTGAGACACCGTGATGCTCAGAGGAGCTTGGCAGGAGGTGGGAGAGAGAGCATCTTCCTAGTGCCACATCAGGAAGGCGCGACTACTTTCTAGAACAATGGGTCACTTATCCGACACCCTTTTGGAGACCCTCTTGATGGGGGATTCCCCACCTTGATGAACACGGCCAGACTGTGATTCGCATTCTTAGACGCCTCTGGGTTATCTCGAAACTTCTGAGTGATGTGTGGTGTCAGCATATTCACAACTGTCTCCACCGCGTGGTGATAGGACGCTGGAAATCTCTGGTTCCGCAGCAGCTAAAGAGAATTTAGGCCAAATGTTTAGTACTTTTTAAAGTTGTATCCCTTTGGTGAGAAAAGATCTCACCCCAGAGTCCATTCCAAAGATGCAGAGTTCTAATCTTATGAATCTGAAATTAAGTAAAGTGAGTTATTGCTTCTTCTACATACTCTACAAGGATTCTAGCAAGTGCTGTGGATTAGACCTGAGATCTTAAGCCTTAGCTTGATAAAGGCAGCCTTGGGGGGGGGGGTCTCTAAAAATGTGGAGATTTTCCAGATTGGATGGAGATTCTCGTCAAGAGCTTGGCAGGAGGGGGGAGAGAGAGGATCTTCCTGCTGAAGACCCCATGCTACCTTTCGAGGGTCTCTACCAGACCAGCTGGCTTGGCCTCAAAACTCCCCATCTCCTCACTGTTTCTGAATTAATCTAGATTTTCACGCTTCACCGTCCAGTCTCTGCCTGCGTTCGACCACAGAGCAAGTCACAGGTGCGCACCCTGGGCGTGAGCCCGCTCCGCTGCCTACTGCTTGTTCTCCTCGCCCTGAAGTGGCTCCCTTCCAGGCTCCGTGGAGTTCCAGCTCTTCTCCACATTACTGTCCTACCGCTCTTCTCTGCCTGTCCCAGCTGAATGGCTTCTTTTCCCAAGGGCCACAGCAGCCTCGAGGTTGCAGCCACACTCTCTGCCTGAGCCCTGCACACAGCAAGTGAAACAACTGTCGGGCGCTGCTCACGGAGGGAGCCTGACAAATAGGGAGCTCACAGAGGATGGTGCTGACAAAGAGGACACAGGCAAGTCCGGAGAGCCCACTTATTACATGAGCCAGTTTCCTTCCACTTCCAATGTCCTGGCTCCATTAAGCCAGACAATGGCTGAAGGCTGGACAGGTACAGTGGCGGGGATGCCGCGTTTCCCAGCCTCAAGGACGCCTGTGGGATGCCAGCAAATTGCTTGAGTCAGTGTGGGAGGAAAGGAAGTTCGAAACCAGTTTGCCAAAATTACAGAGGCTAAATATACATGACAGAAAAGAGACACCTAAAAAAGGTTGACCATAGAGGCAGAGAGCAGGCGGGAGGGTGCTTGAGGGGCCTCAAGTATCTATATTTTCCTCAACACCCACTGATTGTAAATCCCAAGGGCATGTCACCTGTTACGGTCTGGCACAGTCAGATGCCATCAATCCAAACTCTGCAGCCCATCTGTGGAGTAAGGAAACTGCTCATTTTAGATGCCAGTTCAGAGACGGGCCAGGATTCACCGCCTTCCTCAGCGAATGTGGACAGTGCAGTTTGATTGGCTGGGCACCGGAAGATGTGCTTGTGGCCTCTCCTGCCTCCAGCAAGAGGGCAAGGGTGGTAGCAAGCACGACAGCTTGCAAATGTGCCCCACGGCATAGGGCACTGGGTGGACGGCCCCGTTAACACGAGGGGTGTGAGAGTGTCACGTTAGTGGTCTCAGCTCGACACACACTCACCCCCAATGCAGATTTGACGCCCAGCTCCTTGCAAAGGGCACCTTCAGCCAGATGATATGCACTGTCAGGCTCTAGTTAATACGAATCCAGGGTTCAGGTGTCCCTGCAAGCCAGGTGTGTGCCTGGTCAGGCCACTTTAAGAAAGACTCGTCAATGAGGAAAAAAAAATCAAGGTCTGGGTTATAAAGATATGGAATTATATCAGTGCTATTTTACTAGGTCATCCAAAAAGTTGAACACTGAGGGGATTTGGAAATCACAAATGGTAACGGAACGGGGAATATGAACTTGTTCCCTAAGCCCAGAACACTGTGGCTGGGGCTGGGACATCCAATTCTTAAGATGCAAACATAAGACAGACATAAAGTAACTAATTCAACCATTCCTACCTGATCTGGGAACTGAATGAAGGCTTTGAAACATGGGAAAGAAGCACCCAGATAATAAAGCGAGAGGAAGGGGCGGGCACAGAGCAGAAATGAGGGCACCTCCAACTGCAGAATGTTAAACACCACATGGTGCGAAGTAGGTGTCGGCAGCTTTTTATAGTAAATTGTGTTACCCTTAAGCTTTCTCCTTCTGAATGCTTTTTTTTTTTTTAAGCTGGGTAACAAGTTTAAAATAAACTCCTACTAAAAAGTCTCAATATTGTTTTAGGACCAAGATATAATTAACTTACAGAAAAGGTTGTGCATGGCAGCCTCTGAGTGGTGTGGAAATTCCAGACAGACGTTTCCAGAGGTGTTGGAGAGCGAGGCAGCCCCCGGGCGGGCCGATTCTGGCCCTAGAGCTCTTGGCTCCACTTAGTGTCCACCCCAGATGCCTTGTGGTCTCCACCTCTGCCTCTGACCGCATGAAATGTGGGAGGGCTTAGGCCAGAAGGTTCCTACCTTCCCTAAAGTTCTCTGGTTATCTTGGCATGTTGAGATGAGAATGCAGGCAATGAAGTCCCCTGTTCTCTCTCAGCTCTTGAGAAGATGTCACTGACACATGATTTTAAATGCACTTCCTGGGAGTGGTTCAGAGGCGCTCAGTGCCGCCTGGACTCCAGGAGAGGGGCTCAGAGGTCTGATTACACACGTGGCCCCTAAATTCTGTGGCAACACCATGGTGCTTGAGTCTGGCATATAGTGAGGAATGAATTATTTCGGCAAAAATCATTGAGTCACCAGTCTCTCTTCAGTGGTATCACTGATTTAGAACCAAAAATGAAGAAATCCAGTAGGGCCTTGTTAGGGGCAGATCTGGGTTCCCCCAAATTCCCATTTTGAAGTCTTATCCCCCAATACTGTGGAATAGGAGTAAGTATATGGAGCCAAGGGGTCTCAAGGGGTAAGACAGTTAAAAGTGAGGCCACGAGGGTGGGCCTTAATCTACTAGGACTGGCGGCCTTGCAAGAAGAGGAGACCCGGACGAGGCAGCACAGAGGAAAGGCTTCGTGACAGCACGGGGAGGAGGTGGCCATTGGCAAGGCAAGGAGCGAGACCAGGAGGAAACCAGCCCCACAGCACCTCGACCTCAGGCTTGAGGCCTGCACAGCGGTAAGGAAATACCATCCCGTTGATCAAGCCTCTCGGCTGAGGAACTTGTTACAGCAGCCTGAAAAGCTAAGAGAGAGCTAAAGCCCGCCCACGGATGACAACACTTTTAATGAAAGGTAACTCAGCCAAATGGCGGGCACGTGAGCGTAGCTGTATGCTGCCGAGCAGACAATCTGCTAGATTATTCCCTGGCAGGCTCTCCTGGCAGGGCTTACATGATGCATTACGCTGTGGAAGGCAGGGCCCACCTCCATCTGCCATTTCCCTGAGCTCTGAAACTGGACCGGAAAGGGGAAAAGAAAGCACCTGGTCGGGCACCAGCGCCTGCTCTCCTGGACGAAAGGGGCACCTGGGATCTGAGTTCGCAGCCCTCCCAGGCTCCTCCGAGGGCCACATCCCTCGTCCAGGCCTGGACCTGGACCTTCCCTTCCCGTGGCGCCTCCTTCCTTCCTGCTTCTAGCGGAGAGACCCCGAGCACCAACACCTCGCCCAGCTGAGCAGACCCTCCAGGCGCCGCTGCTCATCGCAGCCCCCGGGCCCTGTGTGTGTCACACAGAAGGAACCCCGGGACGTGACTGCGTGTTTGCTGCTGGTGTTCTGTGTGCATTTCCCTGCACCGCCTCAGCCAGTCACACTGCGAAGGCCAGGCCGGCGCGAGTCAGTCCTCTCCAGCGGAGACCAGCGGGGGCAGGGGACAGTGGGGGGCCCCGGAGGAGAGGAGGCACTGGGGAGACTGAGTCATCTCCGAATCCAGCCACGGTACAGAGGAGGTGCTGTCACCTCGGACACTCTCAGCGAAGTCCCTGAGCGCGTCCAAGCGTGCACGACGCTGAAGACACAGCAGGCGGCCACCCTGTAATGTGTGCACACGCTGCTGCTCCCGCACCAACACACGTGAAGATTTCTAGGCTGGTCGAAGAAAATCTCCCTTGGCTTAAGAGCAGTGCTTCAGAAGTGTGGGCCTGGAGCCAGATGGTCTCTGGACCTGCCTGCCCCCGCTCACGAGCAGCGTGGCCTTCAGCAGCTGGCTCGGCATTCTGGCTGCATCTTCTCCATCTCCAAAATGTGCAGGAAGACAGTCACCTCCCCCACAGGCTGCGCAAAGCCCAAATGTCCCATAACTGGGAAAGCACGTAGGCCACCATCGCGGGCACACACACAGAGTCACTAAATGTTTGCACAAACACAAAGGAAAACTTTCCCCTAAGAACTGCCACAGAAGCCTCTCTAGGAAGCGACGTACCTTAACTTTGGCGTTCTCAATCAAATGCTGAGCCATGGATTTTATCAAGACATCGAAGAAAAACCATGAGTACTGAAAGGAAAAAAAAAGATCATCCCAGTAAGAAACGCAACGAAATGCGAAGGTAGATGTGGACTCCGAGGGCTGAGCGTGATGGCGACGTGAAACAGCACAGACTCAGAACGCAGTTTGCCTCTAGGAAAACTAGCGTGAGCCCAGAGATGGAGGTAGAGGTTCTCCTGCTCTCAGTGTCCAACAGCTAGCAACCCCCCTGCCCCAGGAAATTGAGTGCATGTGCAGCCGAAGCAAAGGCACCCCTAGATTCACCATCCTCTTGGCCGAGTCCTCCGGCTGACCCTCCTTTACAGTCGCTCCCTCAGCCTCTGCACAGGCTTGAATATTGTGACTTATGATGACTTAAGAGCCCATGACATGAAGGGGAAATACTCAGCAGCTCCAAAGGGAGGGCTAGTGGCAACACAGGGACTGAAGAGCTCACTTCGTCACCCCTTTTTCAGAAGAGATGACCATCTCTGTAACTACCCCAAGGGGTGAGTAGATCAGGCTGTGGAGCTGGAATTTTCCCCTCAATGCCAATACCCCAGAGCCACACTACTCCCTACTCCTGCAGCACTTACCTTCAGTAGTTTGTTGCTGGTGAGAAAATCAGCGGAAGGCTTGAGAATCATAGTCATGGACTTGGTCAGTTCTTCGTGCACCGTCTTGTATTCGGAAGCAACGTAAGGCTCAGCCTTATAAGCATACTGTAAAGAAAGGGAAACAGACCTCAATGCACTGGCTCTCCAAGCTGGGCTGCAGGGGGAGAGGCTCCAAGGATGGAAACCGGACACCTAGGATGGAGAGGAGGGTGTGCAATGGATGGTGGGAAGGCTGGTTGTCAAGTGACATAAAGAGGAAACCTGGGGTGTCTTAGGGCACCCAATGGAACATGTCCACCATCTGACTTTGAGGTCCTCTGGCCCCCAACTCCATCTCCCAAGGATGCAAGGAAATGTGACCCACCACACTGGTAACAGACTCCCCAAAGGTCTGAACCTCATTTTTACAAGAGCCCTCATTCTCTAGACATCTGTGACTCAATAGAAGCTGTGCAAAGTTTTAGAATAACCACCACAACAGATGACAGACTCACTGACGTCAACCCTAAGGGCGTCTGGCTGTTGGGCAATCCTCCGATTGATGCTGGTTGAAAGTAACCATCTCAGTTTCACTGGGAATGTTTGATGGAAAAAAAACGACGATGATAGCTACACCAGCAGGCCACCCAAGAATGACTTTAAGCCCTTCTTTGAAATACCACGTCACTTGGGTCACATTATTTGCAAAACCCAAATATTTGCATTATTTGAAGGAAATGTAGTGGCAGGAACAAAATTCAGTGACTATGTGGCTTGCCACCCTCTTTGCACCTCCTTTGTTGGGGTATAAGAACTGGTTCAGCGATATGAGGAGAAAGAAAGCAGCGGTATGGGCCTCGGGTGACACAACAGGTTAAGTCTCAGCACTATGAAGCTATCCAGAGCCACTGCAGCACGAGTTCAATCCCCGGCCAGGGAGCTTCCCACATGCGCAGCAGACGTCTCCTGCCTCACCCGCTGCTCCCCTCAGCAGTGTATTTCAGTAGATCTGCCTGTTCTGCTCCCTGTTCTGTCTCTGGTGAATCCTCTCACCCCCCACACCTCTGGCTTACACCCCAACTTGTATGCATAAATAAATAAATCTTTAAAAAGCAGAGGTATCAGGTTTCACCCCCAAATAAATCCCCCAATAATTAGGCCTTCATTTAAAAATTAAGTCCTCAAAGAAAACTGGAGAGCCAGAGAGAGAAACGACGGGACTTATTTCACATACCTTAACATACGACCGCAAGTGGCTCTCCAGTCCCTCCTCATGGCACTGGGCGACCACGTGGATGATGACCCTGGACACCGCGGATGGAGAAAGCGATGAACAGGAGGGCGGAAATGGGGAGTCTCGCTAGCATCACAGCAGTGTTAGAACAGTGATGATGCCCCGTTCCTTGGCCCAGAGGACACAAGGAATCAGGCGGGACCTCCAATGGGACCTCGAGACATTTCTGAGGTGTCACATCACCACGTCTCAGCATCCCAGGCGTGGAGGACTTTGCCCAGATGTGGACGGACTGGCAAGGTAGAGAGTCCACCCTCCCACCTCTCCTACCGTGTGACATTGACGGCCACCTCCTCCTGGGTGGCCCTGGTGAGGACTCGGAACAGCTGGTTCAGGATGGTGGGCAAGAAGGCGATCATCACGTGGCCTTCCATCGCATGCAGGCTCTAGAGACACAGAAGCCAAAGTGCATGTCATCCTTGAAAGAGCAAAAACCCAAGCACGTTCCACCTGGTTTCAAGGAGGTATGGCAGAGGTCCACGCACACTTGGGGGGCGCAGCAGGCAGACGAAGGGGCGGAGAAGTCCATGCCCTAATGCCCAGAACCCGGGACTGTGTCACATGAAGAGGGGAGCTAAGATTGCTCCCTAGATTATCTGGGCATTATCACAGGGGCCCCTGGGGGGGTGCGGGGAGGGAAGGAGTATCAGGGAGACTCTCCTGAGGCAAGGGTCAGAGATGCCCCACTTGCTGGTTTTGAGATGGAGGAAGGGACCAAAGGAATGAGCACAGCCTTTTTAGGCTGGGAAAGGACAAGGAACAGATTCACCCCCAAATTTTCCAGAAAGGAACTCAGTCCTGTAAATAACACCTTGGGTTTTGCCCAGTGACAGTCAAGACTGTGGACCTGTAGATGTGCCAGAAAATAAATGTACATTGTTTTCACCGCACTCGTGAGGTATTTGTTACAGCAGCTCAAGCAAACCCATACAAAGGTTCTTCTTAAAGGCACAGGGACCTCTGTGAGGACCCTGAAAGGGGACCAGGGAAGTGGTCATTTCAGCATCCTCACCCCATTTCCTGCTCACATCACGAAATCTTATTCCTCTCACCTTTCTCACACTTAGCCCCATGCCTGGAATGCTCCTAAGTGACTTTCTTGTTTCAGAATGTTGCCCTAGAGTCACATTCTGGATGAAACTCCCCTAGAGAAACCCTCCATTTCCCTCACTGTTCAGTGAGCCCCGGGAGCTCCCGGCCCCCCTCGCCCTCACAGAGCTGGGGTTGTTCGTGTCTTATTTCTGTTTGTCTTAGTCAGGCATTCGCCAGGGTCATCCTCTCTCCTACAATGGACCAGAAGTTACTCAGGCCTTCCTGGTGGCGCAGCGGTTAGGCGCTGCACTGTGGAGCTGTTGGCAGTGGTGATGGGAGTTCGACACCGGCCAGGAGATTCCCACATGGCACAGCAGACCTCTCCTGCCTCGCCCACTGCTCCCCTCAGCAGTGTGTTTCGTCGATCTGCCTGTTCTGCTCCCCACTCTGTCTCTGGTGAACCCTTTCGCGGTCCCACGCTTCTGGCCTGTACCCCAGCTTGTATGCATAAATAAATAAATCTTTAAAAAAATATATATATATAAAATAAACATTGCAATTTTAAAGATGACAAGAGGGCCCCCCTGATAGCGCAACAGGTTAAGTTGCAGCACTATGAAGCTATCCGCAGCCACTGCAGCACGAGATCAATCCCCATACACTGCTGCTCCCCTCAGCAGTGTATTTCAGTAGATCTGCCTATTCTTCTCTCCACTCTGTCTCTGGTGAACCCTCTCACCCCCACACTTCTGGCCTACATACCAGCTTGTATGCATAAATAAAAAAATCTTAAAAAAAAAAAAAAGCAACGGGACTGAAGCCACTGCTTCTCGGGGGCCATCCCTGCACTCTGCACCTGTGAACACCCCATGCAGGTGAGTGGTTCTCTGTGTGGAGAGGGACATGTTCGAGCTATTCAAGGGACGTGCAGGTGGGACCGGGTAGGAGCTGAGCTCTTGCCACTATCGAAAACCACACAGAAGCTACAGACGTGGTGGGCCGACTAAGTAGTCGCCACGCCCGAGGACCCCTCCCAGGGCTCAGAACGGCACTCGCCACCACACTCAAGCTCATTAACAGGAGACTCCTAGAACGCGACCTGATACCTTAAGGTATTTTACAAGTTCATTCCCCAAGGCCTGGGCTCCGGACTCGGTTTTCTGACAGTACTGGAAAAAGTTGTGTAAGTGCTGATCCTAGAGGGAGGAAGAAAAAGAAAGCCCGTGAGCACATCTGCTGAAGGAAATAACTGCTGTGGTGGGTGCTTCCGCGGCACGCGTCTTTTCTTTAGACTCTGAAAGTCATCTCGTAAAAACCAGCGCATCAAAGGGGAATCAAGGATGGATTTACAAAAAGATCTCAACGGTCGGCCAACCAAGGAGGAAGACTGCTGAGATGCTGTTCACTACTATTGCGCTATGAGCCCCTAGCTGGGGACTTGGTTCTTTAAAAAAGGATGTATAGATTAAAAATGTACCCAGATAACGTATCAAGTAGGATTTCGTTTTGCCAAAGATTGAAGGAAACTCATTCTTGGGGCGACTGTCGCTAACTTTGATGGAAGGCTCTTACCTGAGTATACACAGTGGAAACCAGGTGAGTTGACACTTTCAGCAATGGCTTGCTGCCGTCCACCCATTTAATTTCTGGGCCATAATGCTGAAAAAATAGAGAGAGGCGAAGACCCCCAACAGATGAGTGATTGTGGTTTCGAGCCCCATCTCACTGAGGGCCCAGAGAGGGCACTGAAGGCCCACGCGGCTCAGGGATGGGGCAGTTGGGCCTGAACTGACGCTGCCCCCTCTCTGCCCCCAGGACACTGCCCCTCGTCCTGGGGTTTTTAAGTGGCCTTTTCTGGTTAGGCGCTGCTGCACGAGTTACTGTCCATTTGAGAGAAGAGAAATTCACTTTCACCAGTGCCTTAGCCAAGCCTGAGCTCAGAGTACCGAAAGAAATGGGTGAAAGTAGCAGACAAAGCAGAGAGGAGATGGCACAAGCCAAGGCCATCACCTGTTGAGTGATGTGTGGCAATTTTCTGAAATCTCTATTTTCCTCATATTTGGACTAGGAATTTGAATGACCACTACTTTCTTTGGGAAGGAGCCATCCCAAAGGCTCAAATTTATCATTATTTAAATAGGCCCAAATGTACCATGGCTTAAGGAGAGAGAAATAATTAAAAGCCACTCACAATAAAATGAAACAGGCCTTATCATTTTATAAAAACAAGGTCTCTAAAATTTAAGGTGGCTAAAATAATGCGAACCCAACAAACCAACTGGAGAAATCTAAGACAATCCAGCTTTAATGAACCAGAAAGGAAGTAGTATGGGGCACCACGTGGATGCAAGATTTATTCGATTTACATTAAGCTGGAAGATACATCCTAATAGTTTCAAAAGTTTTTAAGAGATGCTAAAAATGCATTTTTATCTGACTGCGGCTACTTTGCAGGGTCAAAGGTCTACCTCATTCAGAGTCTCCAAGTCTCTATTTCCTGCCAAGGTGCTGCCAGTTCAAGGCTTATCAGTTGTCCCAGCTATAATTCTAGGTAGAGGTAACTGTTAACAGCTGTTTTCCAATGGCCTGGTTTGCTTGAAAACGACTAACTAAAACCAAAAAAAACTGAGAGTGGGCTCCCTGGTGCAAGCAGTTAAGGCGCAGCACTATGAAGCTATCAGCAGCCGCTTCAGCACGCATTTGATTTCCAGCCAGGGAGCTACCCACAGGGAGCAGCAGACCTCTCCTGTGTCCCCGCTGCTCCCCTCAGCAGTGCATTTCAGAAGATCTGCCTGTTCTGCTCCCCACTCTGTCTCTGGTGAATCTTCTCACCCCCCACCTCTGGCCTACACCCCAGTTCTTGTATGCATAAATAAATAAATGAATATTAAAAAAAATACTGTGTGCTTTTTCATGTTACTGTTGTGTCGCTGATCTTTAAGGTTTTCTGTAGCAATGGGGATGAAATAACGGTCAAGCCACATACCCGGCCCATCCCCAGCTCCTGGTAGCCGAGGTAGCCAGGTGGGAGGTTGGCAGAGACAGGGATGTGCTGCTCGTTCGTCACCACCCGGCCATCTTTCAGGAGAGGAAGCCAGGAATAGCCAACTGGAATACAACGAACACACACCTCACTGTCAGTATACAGAAACCCAGAAGAGAGCCAAAGTGAAAGTCTTCTAAATTGCCCAACCTTTGAGAACAGTTACTTCTGATCAGGGGCAGACACTGAAATCGAATACAGTCTGTGCCCAAGTCTGGTCTCTCTGGAGTTAGAATTCTAGCCCTGCGTGGAAATGGGCACTGGCGACCCAGCCGTGCCACCTTCACAAACCTTCTATAAAAACTCTGCAAAAAATGGGCCTCCCTGGTGACACAAGGGGTAAAGTCTCAGCACTATGAAGCTAATGACAACCACTGCAGCATGAGTTCGATCCCCAATCAGGGAGCTTCCCACATGGCACAGCAGACCTCTCCTGTCTTGCCTGCTGCTCCCCTCAGCAGTGGATTTCAGCAGATCTGCCTGTTCTGCTCCCCATTCTGTGTCTGGTGAATCCTCTCCCCACCCACATACCTCTGGCCTATCCCCAGCTCTTGTATGCATAAATAAATGAATCTTAAAAAAAGAAAAAAGGTCCTCCCTGGTGGCACTATGGGTTAACTGCAGCACTATGAAGCTATCCAGAGCCAAGTTCGATTCCCGGCCAGGGAGATTCCCACACGGCACAGCAGATCTCTCCTGCCTCACCCGCTGCTCCCCTCAGCAGTGTACTTCAGTGGATCTGTCTGTTCTGCTCCCCACTCTGTCTCTGGTGAATCCTCTCACCACCCCACACCTCTGGCCTACGGCCTAGTTCTTGTATGCATAAATAAATCAATCTTAAAAAAGAAAAAAAAAACCCATGAAAGGATGCAAATTCAGAGCCTAAGTAAAATGGAAGCGCCTGCTGTGCACACTGTGCAGCGCCAAAGGAACAGTGAACAGCACACCTTGCGTGGCAACCACATCCTTCTTCTTGGTGCTGCCTTTGCTGGAGTTATCACAGCTGACGTGGAAGAAGGTGAACAGCAGGTGGTGCCGCTCGTGCAGCTGAGTGGGCAGCTCTATTTTAATCTGCAAGGAAGGCAAGATGACCATCTGTCCAATATTCCGAAGTGACAAAGCTTGGGGAAAGCCGCCACACCGCAGGTCACCCAAGGAGCGAGCATGCACTTAATCGCCAAACTGATCGGAATATTTGCAAAAAACAATCCAACACTATAAATGGTGCAAAGGGTTGAAATGGACTCTTAATGTATTGCTGTGCTTGGAATGTTTGTGTCTCCCTAAAATTCACATTAGGATTCATATAATCCTAACCCCTAAAGATAATGGGATTAGGAGGTGAGGTCTCAGCCACGCGAGACTCCAGCTGAGACGCTGGTGACCCACAAGGTGGCCCTCACTTGGCCATGCTGACACCCTGTTTATAAACAGTCCCCAAGCCCGTGGTGTTTTGTGATACCAGCACAAACAGACTAAAATATTCGCTGACTAGAAACAAGGGGTAAGTTGGTATTTCGATTCTAGAGAGAACTGGAAAACCCACAGCGGAAAGCACAGCACTGAAGCGGGAGCCCGGGGAACAGTAGGGCATTTCACAGGGCTTCCCTGAGCAGCCTCGTGACCCGCATTATCATTCTCCATAAGCAAGCCAGTGGTCAGAAAGGAAGACGCTCAGGGATCTCAGGTGTACTTCCGGTCAGGTGCAGTTACAAATGTAACCACACTTAAGAGTGTGAAAGGAAATACATCACAATACAAATTGTGGCAGTGATGGGGAGCTTTGGCTTTTCCCTTCTGACACTGTCTGCATTTTTAAACATGTTACTTTCATAATTAGAAAAACATGATGTAAAATAAATGCTTTGACATGGACATTTCATTCCATCACTGTAATTTTAGTAGAATGTGTCTCTTCTCTTGAATCTGCTTCACCAAGCACGGAACTTGGGAGTTCTCCTTATGACTGGATAAGCTGGGTTGCCCTTGAAAACCTCACTTACCTCATCATAAAATTCTGGGTTTTGGTGATGGTGTAAAACAGCAGCAAAGGCGCTTCTTGTGAAGACCGGCCCGCCAGGTCGGCCATAAATGCACTGCAGGAAGAGTTGGCAAAGGGCGACGTCAGTATTTAGCAGGGCAAGAATTCAAACTCAGATGTGTTAAGAAGGAGGCACCCCGACTGATGCAGCAAACCCTTAACCACCTCTGGTAGATTCTTCTAGGAGACTCCAGCCCCGCAAGCCCCGCCCCGCGTCCTGGGTCCCACCCAGTCTCCAGCTCCTCCTACAAGCCTCACCCGCCCCCCAATCCTCTCCCAGTTCTACATGGTGCCTGCTGCTCTGGGCGGTACCTGTTCCCTCACACACTCCTTTGTCTATGCAGTCTCTCTGTGTGAGTGACCAGCTTTCTCTATGAACCAAGCAAACTCTCATCCATCCTTCGAGAAAATTCCTCTGCTCATTCATAGCACTATTAACAACAGAGTTATGGAAAGAACCTGAGTGGCCAGTGTTAGAGAGTGGACTGAGAAGGTGCAGTCTGTACACACAGTGGAATAGCAAGCACTCAGCTTGTAAAAAAGAGAAGGTCTTGCCATGTGTGACAACATGGATGGAATTGGAGGGGTGATGCTAAATCAAATGAATTAAGTGAGTCAGATGGAGAAAGACAAACACCAGGAGGTTTCACTCATGTGGAATACAGAGAAGCAAACAAAATAAAAGGGTCAAACTAAACCAAAACAAACGCCAGAAATCTGACTGCACAACTAGGCTCCCGCGGGTCAGGGTGGGCAGTATGGAGCAAGGGGGAGGACCCCAAGGCACAGAGTGTGAGGACCATGGGGCTTTGGTTGTGGGTGTGTGGGGTAATATACCTCTGAATTGGGGTGAACCCATACCCCTAAATTATATGATATTGTAAACCTCAATGAAGATATAATTTTTTTAAAAAAGAAAAGAAATGACTGACCCCTGCCTCTGTGCCCCTCAGCATTTTGCTATACTACTTATTTTCTTTCGTCCCAAAACTCCCTTCAGTACCTTTTGTGTGCTGGGAGCTTTTTCTCCAAGACTGTCTTTCCCACTGAACTGAATCCCTGGGGAGCAAAGGCTGCATCTATTTCCCTTTGCATCACTGTCTCCTGTTCTTGTGTTACCACCAGCACCTGGGCTCTGATAAGACTGCCTGGGTTTGAATACTGGTGCCTGACTAACGTGTGACCCTCAGCACTTTATTTAAATCTGTACACTAGACTCCTCACCTAAAAGAAAAAAGAGGGTAATAGAAGCACCTCATTCAAAAGGGGATTAAAGGAGTTTAATACCCACAAGGTGCTAAAGCACAGAATCTGGACCGCAATAACCATTAGAAAACATCACCAGTAATCTCTCATGATTATGGCTAACCTATAATTAATATTTAAGAAATGCCAGCCTATTGTTCTTTCTATGACCAGTATTACTAATCTCTAAATTCGCAGCATCTACCCAAGGCCTGACTTACTGAAAGTGCACATACTTATTGTATTGTTTTAGCTCAAGAAACAGTTGTTTATTGTCTAACGAAAGAGAAAGACAAGTAGGAGCTTGAGCTCCATCAATTCTATGTTCTATAAGGTTCACCACACCTGGTTATGTATTGCAATGTCCTATATTTTTGTATTTGTGTCCATTAGAATGCGCTAAATGTCTTGCTGGGCACTGACATGCACAGCACTTCTCAAATGGGAACTATGAGAGCATGCAGCATGCAAACACACGAAACACCAACCTTCAGAGGCTGAGAGTCTTCCTCATCGGAATCTCTGAATTCAATGCAAACAGCAATATTTCTGGCCTGCAGTAATAGTCCAAGAAAAAGAAAACTAAACTGAAAACCAGAATATGTACATATTTATCAAAGGAGATGAAACATCAACTCCAGCCAGCGTCTGATACAAAAATGATGGTTGCACTCACCTTGGCAAAAGCCTTCTGACTGTCATATTTCAAGTACTTCGGATAGACGTAAAGGTGGTTGTTGTAGATGGTGTAAGGCTGGGTGTGCTTGGGGATGCAGGGCACAAACTCCTCCACTTCAAATGTGATTGGAGTTTTACTACAGGTTTCAAATTGCTTCATGGGGATGTAGGATGAATTGACATAATCTGAAAAATCGAAATCAAACAAATTGAAGGAAAGAGCAAACGAGATTTTGTCTGTTTATCACAGAGAATTTATACTTACTGGGGAAGTCTGATGGAACATTGTCGATGGTAATGTCTAGATTGCCCAGAATTACTGGGAGTTTAGCCATCTTCTCGGGTCTATAAAGAAGAGCAAAGAGAACACTGTGAGTTAGGTTAATGTGAATGCCAGAGTTCTAGAGAGACACTCCACAGAGGAATATAATGCAAGTCACTAAAGTAATTTTAAGCTGGCCAGCAGCCCCATTAAAGGTGAAAAGAAAGAGGTAAAAAGAATGGAAAGGACACATTTATTTGCCCCAATATACTCAAACTACCATCATTTCAATACGAAACTAGTATAAAAAAGTTCATTCAAATTCTTAGAAACCAGATGTGGATTTTGCACTGATTAGTTTCAGGGTCTGTCAGGACTGGATGTTTGCAGACGTTGTGAGATGAGCACCTGTACGTGTAGTTGCCATCCCTCACCACACAGAGTCACAACTTTGCTGCTATCTTAGCAAGCAACCTTCTGCTATGTGCCTGTCAGTATTTCCTTCTCCATATCAGAACACAACGTAACGGGTGAGGGCCAATCCTAGTGACATCATTTCAATTTGATTACATCTGTAAAGACCCTATTTGTAAATAAGGTCACACTGATAGGTACTGGGGGTTAGGACCTCAACATAGCTTTTTGGGTTCAACCCATAACAATGAGGCAACACGAGGTGAAGCAACACACCCCCACCACACAGCTGGGAGTAGGTGGAAGTGAGCCTGGCTGAGAATCTGCTCTTCCCGTCATGCTATTTCTGTGCTCTCTACTGAGGAGCTCACTGTTCAAGTGATAAAACTGATTTTCTTTGCTAGGGATGTGGGTTTTAGACTTTTTCTGGGAGGAGAAAGAGCTGAGGGTTTGAGAGGATAATGAAATGAAAAAAATGGCCAAGGGCCAGCCACTATGGATTCTGTACCCTGGGTTCCTTCAGTCTTGGTTTGTTTTTTATATATCAAAGTAACATCAGTTTGCCTAGAACTCAAGAAAGACTGAATGAACTCTCTTTATCTTCATGTTTACCTTAATCTTATTTCTCTTTTGAGTTTTCAGAATTCTAAGGGGTCAAAATTAACACCTTTTAAAGAGTTTCACTTATTTATAGTGGGTATTGTATTGTCATATATAATGGATTGTCATAAAGTAACTATTGTCCTTTTTGGGGGGGTTCCAAGAAACTTTTCATCTTACGTACATATAAAAAGTAGGTTTTTTTTTTTTTGTTTTTTTTTTAAAAACCCAGTCACCTTTAGCTAAATAAATCACAGTTTTCCCATGGTAGACTAGCCTGCAACTCTCAATAATCTCTAGATAGTCTATCTGTACTCATTTAGAAAGGGGAACGCTAACTATATTGTTGAGGAGGAGAATGTACCTGGATGAACTCTGTTATGAAAGGAAAATATTTCATGTATTTCTTGTTTATAAATGAAGAAATGGGTAGGCAGGGAGCTAGCCAGATACAAAGGTAGACATCATAAAAATCATCTTATAGAATATACAAAATGTCACTCAAGGTTTTCCCTGAGGGATAGATTTCCACTTTGTGGCTTTCTGTGATTTTATATGAACATAAGAAAAAACCACTTACTTTTGCATTCTGATAAAATAAGTAAACAGTGAAGCTATTTTTTTTTTTCTGAGTCTAGTCTTCCAACTGCATTGTGTAAGAGAAAATACTCCCTAAAGGCTTTGATGTCTCTTAAAAGATTACATAGGATTGAAAGAAATTTGAGGCACTTTTGTTTAAACAAAGTCCTTGAATTTATGTCTATATTTCATACTCATGAACATCTACATTCAGGTGAAGGGTACTGAGGCCTTGAGACTCACTTCCGGAAGTCTGCCAGCAGCTTCAGCATATCCTCATTGGAGAGCTTATTGCTGTCTTGCTTGTAGAGAGCAGAAAATCTGGCATTTTTGTCCAGGTTTCCAGATGCATCCTTAAACAACGTCCTGAAATAGCAAAACAGCATTTCCAAACCCCCAAAATTAATCTGCAACTTAACTCTGATTTCTATGTAAAGATTTATTCCACTGGCTGTAGCCAAGGGAAATCTCATTATCTAAAAACACGGGAGATATTTATGAGGACGAACACAACTAACTCAATTTACTTAGAGAACATTTCCAGCAAATGGCTTGTGCCGAGGAAACCACAGCCACAGTCAGTGCTTAACAAGTGGCTATCACAAAGGTGGTCGGCAGGCCTCCCGCTGCCCCCAGCTCCCAGCTGGACATAAGCGAATCCAAGACCCTGGCACCCAAGTTCAGCACAAACACTCCCGCTCAGCGTATTTGTTCCAACATGGCTGCCTCCAGCAGCACCCCTCCTCTCCGTGACGCTCAAAAATGACTCTTCAGATGCAGGGGTACTTATTTTTCAGTTCTACGCATTTCAGTATTCTTTGTCTCTGGGCAATACATACTCTCTGAGTTCCAGGAAACTTTCTGTCTTACTTAATAAAAAGTGTTTTTGTTTTGCTTACAAGAACTGGGGTATAGCCCAGAGGTACAGGGGGTGAGAGGATTCACTAGAGACAGAGGGGGGTGCAGAACAGGCGGATTTACTGAAGTACACTGCTGAGGGGAGCAGCAGGAGAGGTCTGTTGCACCATATGTGGGTCAGCTCCCTGGCTGGGGATCGAACTTAGGCCGTAGCAGTGATGGCGCTGTGGCTTAATCCCTAGGTCACCAGGGAGGCTCTAAAAAGGGTTTTATTTTTAAAAATACATATTTATTATTATTGTATCTTTTACACTATAGTGCATTCCCCGTGGGTTCCCCCCCACCGATTCCCCCGTGAACCATTGCCACAGTCCCTTGTGCTCCCCTCACCCCGTTTTGAACCTTTATCCGCCCCCTCCCTCACTGAATATATCTCTCTTATTTGGTTTCCCTAAATTCCTGTAATCAGTGAAACCATTCGCTATTTTTCTCTTTCTTTCTGGCTTATTTCGCTTAGCATGAGCCTAAAAAGGGTTTTATTAAAAACCCGCTCTCCTTAAATAAATCACAGTTTTCCCATAGTAGACTTAAATGCAACTCTCAATCACCAGAATACAGGTCTACCTGGACTCAGAAAAGTAGGTCACCTGATCAGTCCATCTCTCTGTATGTTGTCTATATTACACAAAAGGTATAGACAATGTTCACCTTACCTTGCTGCCCAAGCAAAAGGCATCCTGTACTGTCCGAGTCTTTGGCAGGCCTGCTTAGCATTCTTCAGCACCTTCTGAGCAACCTTGAAGACAGCAGAATATAGCCATGAGATACTGCAAGGCGCTGATGGGAGAACTATAACTGGAGAACTGTCACGGCAAGTTCGTGGAGCAAAGCAAGCAAGCGCTCACCACAGTGCCAGATGTGTGGGGAAGCACGCGAATGTCATGACATTGGCTGGACTTACACTCAGTGGGGAACATTCTTCTAGCTGTGATTATCAGCACAGAATGAGAACTGTTTCAAACTGGATGTCTCTGCCTTGGTCTTCAGACACGAGCTTGCCATTTCGTAGGCGCTTAGAGTCCTTTATGTCTACGAATGACTGACGAGTCCACTGAGTAAATTATGATCACTAACACTTGGGATTCGTGCCCCAGTATATTCTATGAGTAGGATTTAAAAGAGAACACTAGTGGAAACAGTAAGGTCTCACAGCCCCCACTATGCACTTGGACAGATCCCTACCACTTGAGGGATAAATATTCATCATTTAGATACGGTAAGTGGAACATAAGCTGAGTTTTCATTCACTCTGTTCGTGCCTTCTAAGTACACATTACTGCTATTTTCTCTCTCTACTGATCAATTTTGATTTGCCAGGGGTTGGCTGGTTAACTCTACAGTGCATAGCGAAGCAGACTTGCTTTTGGTTTAAGATGTATACATGGCAGGCTTGTTAATCAACTGCACCCCTACAGTTGAAGCTGATGACACCCACTTTCCCCATATTTGCCTGTATCGGGATACCACATCGGTAGCGCTGTGAGATCTGCTAACTCAGAGCCAGAGTGTGGCTCTGTGGCCCTCTGTGAAGGGCACTGTACATCACGTAAGTAAGGCAATGTCACACCAACCCTGGGGAAAGTGACGGGGCACCTGTGCCAATGTGAGCGCTCCAGAGCTCCTGCATCAGCACCACCCCGGCGCTTGTGAGGAATGCAGAGTGTCATGCCCTGTGCCTGACCTCCTGGGTCTGAACCTGAGTTCTAGCCAGCCCCAAGTGACCTGTGTGCACTAGTCTGAGAAATGCTCATCTAAAGACTCCGAAGCAGAGCAGCAGAGCATCTGTCTCTACGTCCAGCTGAAGCAGCTGTGTGGCATCACGACCACTGCCTGCCTTAGAAACGATGGTGGGGGCCTCCTTGGTGGCACAGTGGTTAAGCGCTGCGCTGCGGAGCTGTCGGCAGCAGTGATGAGAGTTTGACACCCGGCCCGCACAGCGTGGCAGACCTCTCCAGCCTCATCCGCTGCTACCCTCAGCAGTGCATTTCTGTCAATCTGCCTGTTCTGCTCCCCATTCTTTCTCTGGTGAACCTTCTTGTTGCCCCACGGCTCTGGCCTGTACCCCAGCTTGCATGCATAAATAAATAAATCTTTAAAAAAAAAAAAAAGAAATGACGGTGGCAGCATTATCCTTGCAGTTCCAAAGCCTGCTGCCTCTGCATAATCATGCGTGGGAAATGCTGCTCAGGAGTGAAGTGGGGAGCGTACCTGATTGTAGGGGATGTCGGGGCTCAGGGTTCAATGGGGTGCAGTTTAAGGCTACCTTTCTGGACTGTCCATTGTCCCTAAACAGTTTCATTTAGAAACTATTACTGTGACGTTCTACCGATAAGGACTATGCTACGGTATAAAAGGCAGCATCTGCATAGGACCTGACCCTAAAACACAAGGCTTCCAATAAGCTTCGGCTTCCCCACAGCGAATGAAGACTGAGTTCTCAGACTTACTGGGGGTGTGTGTGTGCAATGGAACAAACTGCTGTGAAGTCACAGTGAAAAATTCATTCTGCCCTTTGTGTTTTTTTCTCCTTTTTCATTAAAAAAAATTTATTTATGATGGATACCTATAGAGATTTCATACTAACTTCCTCCCAGACAAAAATTTCCTCCCAATGACATTCTTGATCTTGGAAAACAAGAGGAGACACTTTTGAAATACAAGGGGAAAATTCCTTCTGTAAAATACCTGCCCAAAGTACTGTTAGGATGGAAGGTGGCTGTGTCTTAATCCCTCTTAATCCCTGCACTAATGCCAGGCTTTGGCGGTGGCAGGAAGGTGAGAGCCCGGGGTGGCGGCAGAGGGCCGAGCTTTACACCCCGTAAGCCTTGGGCAGAGGTTAGGGGATGGGAGGGTCACCATGTCTAGCCCTCAGACACACTCGAGCTTTGCACCACCACGAGCTGCCAACCTGCAAATAGCATGTGTGGCCACAGAGCAGTGCCAAGGGGCCTTGGAAAAGCATCGCACACAGAGCCAGGGAGATCATCTCTCAGGCCTTCATTGATTACTAATCAAAACATAAAAGAGCTTTAGGAGCTTCTCATCCAAGGTTTTATAGACTTGATATCAAAAATAACACGGCTTCTCTCTGGAGCCCAGTTAGCTTTTATCAGCCAGAAAGGAGTCCTGTTTGAAGCCATGCTGTTTGAAGTCTGCTAAGTGGACTGATAAATGACAACCGTGGCCTGCATGCCTCAGTGGCCAGTGCTGTCCGGGGCACTGTCCCCTACATTATCTGTGGGATCCTGGAGCCATCCTAGAGAAAGGTAAGGGTGGGTTGTAACATCTTCCTCCATTTATAAATGGGACACTTGGGACCCAGGGGGTGAGGTGATTTGTCCAAAAAAACCCAGGTCTCTGGCTCCTAAAACCATCCAGGTATACCTGTGAGGTGTGGGTGGTCAGAGAGAAACTCTGAACCAACTCAGAAAATCCCAGGCAGAGCCTCTGGGGCAGCCCCTCCTCTGCTCATCAGCCCTTGCACCTATATTGGGGTCATCTCTCAGATGACCATTTGTTGCTTTATTGGGGTCATCTCTCCAATGACCACTTACTGACAAAAATTTTTTCAGAACTAAAAATACTATAAAAGCACTAGGTAGCTTACTCTAACTGGCCATGGAATGTGCTAGAAAGCCAAGTGCCCACTCTAGCTGTGGCACACTGAAGCAGTAATGAAGCCCTTGTTAACCTAGTTTTCTGAAGGGTGCAAGGAGATCTGGGATGTGATGATGTCTACTACTCAATAATTCTACAGCACGTCTACCCCGGGCGCTCCCCGAGTTAATGGACACCACCTGCGAGCCACCAAACATACACTTTGCCTGTTTTCTGTCCCTTGTCTACCTGAAGTCACCTTTGCCACCATAACTGCTCTGTCCGCCAAGCCTCAGTGGATTGGAGCTACTGAAGACGTTCTCCTGGCCTTCAGTCTATGGAAAAGAGCCCTGGTAGAATTTCAGAATCCAAAAGCCATATCAGCAAGTAGAAGCGCCTCTAGCTGAATGAATGAATTTTGTGACGATAGGAAGTTTACTGTTAAGCTGGTAATTCCTTCACCAATGATCTCAGGATGTGTAACCAAAGGAGGCACTTCCCTTACAGAGAGAACTACTCTTGACTGGAAGTTGGACACGTAAGGTTAAAAGTAAGAAAAATTGCAACATGCATGGAGCTAGAAGGGATCATGCTCAGCGAAATAAGCCAGAAGGGAAAGAAAAACATCAAATGGTATCACTTATAGGAGGAATATAAGAGAGCCAAATGAGAACTCAGAAGAAGAAAATAGCACACAAATCAAAAACAAAAACCAGCAGGCAACCACAAATAAGAGACATTCTGCATGGGAGGGGGAAGAAGAGGGACCAAAATAGGGGAAAAAAGAGCACACGGGACTGTGGTGATGAGGTACGGGTGGACTGGTGGTGGGAAACCCACGGGGGATACACAATAATGTAAAGGATATAAATGAAATAAAATTAAAGGAAAAAATATATAAAATTGTATATGAATGTAAAAAAAAATAAAAGTAAGAGCGAAAAACTACATAGAGCTGGCTACATCCTTTAGAGCGTACCGATGGGCTCACTTTGCCGTACTGGAGCATGTCTCCTCTGACAGCGGCCTTGCTCCCCCCGACGGCTACTGTCATCACAGAGCCTAAGGTCACTGTACCTTGGAAGAGTCCGAGCTTCTCATGTACGGCTCCGCGCCGTGTGTGATGCTCCCCTGGAGGACTTTCTCGATTCTCGCCACAAGAAAGATGTCTGGATGAGGACATGTGACAGAGAAGATTCCCTAGAAGACAACGACGTTCTTCAGTGAGTAGAACTGACAGTCACGTTAAACGAATCCCATGAACATTAAAGGTTTTAAGACAGGGAGGATCCATGAAACAAGACGCTAGTAGGAAGCCCCCGGGGCAAGCCAGCTACTCATCCTGCACCATCCTCTGTGCCACAGGGCTGTCTGGCGGGGGAGGCAATTAGCAGAAATCTGAGAAAGCAGAAATCACCTCTCTTTGCACCTGCACTGACTGTACTGACAGATGCTGTCCATACAATGGTCTCATTCATTAGGTGACCACCAAGCCCCAGTGTGCGTTTACGAAGCATGTGCTAGGTGAGTGTCAGTGGCCTGCGCCGGGTCCCACCTGCTTCGGGTACTGCATGGCAGCCTCATGGAGGATGTCTTGGGGGGCAGGCGAGCTCCGCCCGCCGCCGTTCATCAGCACCGGGGACGGGGGGGCCAGCATCTGCCGCACCGAGTAGTGGTTCAGGTCCACGTGGAAATCGGCCGAAATCTTTCGGTTGTATTTGATGTCAAACAGGGAGAGAGTAACAAAGAAAGGCTCAACCTGAACAAAACAAAGCAAAGCAGACATCACAATGGCTCAGGCTTTGGGAAAAGAGAGTGCTGCTCTCAGAGAAGAAGCGACGGGTCTTGTTTACAGGGGTCGCTCTACATTCCTCGCCCCTCCGTCCCTGCAGCCCTGCCCTGCTCACACACGTGCCGCCCCAGCAGGCTAAACCGCCCTCCACATCCGGATCCAAACTGTGACCTCTTGGCTTCCAAGAACCAGCTTTCATATCCAGACTGCACGTAACTGGCACATCTGAAACCTCTGGATGTTTAAAAATATAAATGTGTTTTTTTAAAGAAAAATTACATTTGTAGTGGGTCCCTCTTCATTTTCAGCAACACAGCATTGCAAATTGAAAGACAAGTCATTGCACTTGACGAGAATTCTTTTTCCAAACTTCTCTTCGAATGGCTTCACTTCTGGCTCTGCTGATGAAAAGTCCAGCTTCTTTAAAAGAAAATGTGAATCTATAAGTAGGTTGTATTCCCATTTAAAAAAATTTCGCAATAAATGTATACCAAGGACACTGCCTAAAAGCTATAAAGGAATCATAAGTGTTGTTATTTTATGTAGTTTATAATGGTCAGATAAAGGACGGTATATCTACCCAATGGATTAGTACACAGAGCTTAAAAATGATGGTGATGAACATCCCAAGCATGCATCAACAGATTAATAGATAAACAAAATGTGGTATAGCCATACAACGGAATATTACTCGGTCACGGAAAGGAATGACATTCTCACACATACTACAACATGAATAAACCTTGAAAACATGCTAAGCAGAATAAGCCAGACACATAAGCACAAATATACTCTGGTTGCAGATATATTATAAGGTCCTCAGCACAGGTGAATTCATAGAGAGTAGAATAAAGATTACTAAGGGTTGGGGAGGGAATGAGGAGTTACTATTTAATGGATACAGTTTCAGTTTGGGAAGATGAAAAAGTTCTGGAAATGCATAGTGGTGATACTTGTATGTCAATGTGAACATGCTTAACGTTGCTGAATTGCATGGTTCAAGTGGTAAGTTTTGTTATGTGTACTGCAGCACAAGAATTAAAAAACTGCCACACAGTGAAGTCTGAAAAAGTATGGAAAAATACTTACTAATAAAGAGAAGAGAAGTTCTAACAAAAAAGACCACAAATGAAGAAGGAAGAACATGAGAGGAGAGACAGCAGATCGTGCCCTTGCCAGCAGACTGTCTGTGGGTGGCTCTGGAGCTCCTCGTCTGCTGTGTTTGGGGTTCTGGGGGCCAGAATGCCCCATAAGGCTCGTGCGGGGCTGCACCCGGGCTAGCCGGGAACATCACCAGCTACTGGGCACCTGCCGTGACACTTATTTTCTTTTGGGTGTTTTATGGAGTAAATTACATCTAAATTAGAAATTCCAGTTATACATGGAATTGAGACTGTCTTTGGATAAACTTCTCTCCATTTCCAACAATCAACTGAATATCAAATATTCACAGTGGTTATGGCAATGAGATTACATGTTGGTTTTGTTTTTCCTCCTTTCCCTGAGTTTTCATTATTGTTACATTGCTATCAGTATAAAATAAACCAACAAGCAAACAAATAAGCCATCCAAGGCTCCCTTTCCCTAGCTTAGTTTTACGTTTTAAGTATGAAAATAGGTCTTACCTGGGTATCGGGGTCCAAGTAAAAAAGCTTAACTCTGCTTTCACTCTTCAGTTTGATCTCTGCTTCTCTGGTGCTCTGATAACAAGATAAATAAAAATCATGTAAAAATCTTATTCTTCAGGATTTAGATGAGAGTTGTCCAAACGTGCCTGAGAGCTTCCGCGTCCTGAACCCAGACTGCCCGTCACCCCGGAGAGTCAGGCGCCGTGGCTGGACCAGGACGGACGGCCAGGCAGGCAGCGTTCGGGGTGGGTCCTGAGGAAAAGTACAGAGCTGCTCCCTGCCCTTCAGAAGCGGACATCGGTGAGAGTCAAACCCAGTGTAAGGAAAGCAAAGGAGAATAACTAAGCATTTCTTTTAAGAAAGACTTCATGGAGTAATGGAATAGGGAACGGGTGTTGAAAGAAGGGGCGGAATTCAGCAAAAAGGAGAAAAACAGGAATGCTTCAGGCTGGATGAACAGGCAGACAGTGAGGGTGGAAATGAGGCTGGGGATAGGACTTACAGTCTAGCCTACGACAGAGGGGACAAAGGAAGAGGAGGGAATGCATCACGACGGTGGGATAAAGAAAATAACACACATGTGCGGGAGGGCTGTAGGTGTATTGGCAGCTCAACCAACAAGTGTTTATTGAGCATCTATTATGTGTCAGGCACTGCGGGCACACACATGAATGAAATGGCGGAACACCATCTGACATTGCCACTAATGTCCAAGGGACTTCTTCACTTGGGAAATCATTTAATGTGAAAGAAGGGCCAACTTGAGAAGGAAGAATAATGGAAAAGCTCATCATCTACCTTTAGGGACAGACAGCTCCTCTCTCAGATTAAAAAGCAAACTCAGCTTCTTAAAGTGCCCCCTGCCCTCCCAAGGCATAGGATATGTTAAAAAGAGGGGACAGCAGATACATGTAGATGAAGGAGTTGTCCAGGGGCACCCAGACAGTTAGGAGATGTAGCTCAGAAGGGGTGGGCTTGCCCAAGAGCTAAGGAATGATAAACAGCCAAAAGCACATGACAAAAGCCAGTATTTATTGACAATAGCCAACTCTCTGTGCCAGATTATTATTATCCTAAGTGCCACCTTAGGAGTCAGGTACTTTTGTTATCCGCAGTTAAAAGACAGGACAGTGATGCATGAGGGTTAAATAGCTTGGCCCAGATCTGGCAACGATACAGAGCAGCCTGGCTTCTAACTGAGGCCATCTGGCTTAGGAGCCCAGCCTGAAACTAATAGACAAGACAAAGAATATGAGCAGGCAAGGAGAGAGGATGAAACCCAAATGGCAAATCAATATATGGAAAATATCACTATTAAGCAGTAAAACACAAATTAAATAGCCAAGATACCATTTTGCATTCCTCTGGGGCAGACACAGAGAAACAGGAGAAGCAGGAAGATAACTTCTTACAGCCTTTTGGGAGAGTCATAAAAACAAAATAACCTCTGACCCAGAAATCGCACTTTGGGGACTTTCTCCTGCTGAAATGAGAGCACAGGTATTTAAACTTCATGTGCTATGACATTTACTGTTCACTGGCAGTGGAGGCTAATCTTGGAAATAAACTACACATTCACAAATAGGGAGATGGTTGAATGAGGTGCATTATAGCCACATCTGGTTATTATGTGCTATTCAAGGAGCTCACCAGGTCCTCCGCTACCCAGAGGGAGCTCTGTAAAACATTGTGACGTGATAGGAAAAGTTTCAGAGCAAGGCAGATCTCATGAGCTATTAAAAAAGCCAACAGGCCTGCACCGGGCCAGGTGTTTCTCTGAGCCATCAGCCTGACGAAGCAGGAACGACTTCAGGGCCGTGGAAACAGATGATGAGGATAAAGGGAAAAGGTGAACTTTGTTTTTATATGATGATGGGTAGTTTTACTTCTTACAGCAAGCACATTTATTGTTAATGTAAAACACTAAAATAACTTATCAAATATAGTTTCACAGTAAGTGTTCACGAAATAGCCACAAAATGTCCATAAAAAAATATATCCCGAAGTCTATACTCCCGACACTTCTCAAAGAGACAGAAGCCAGTGGTCTGAGAATAAACTGTGGCCACCTCATTTTTTGAGAAAGGAGGAACAGGCCTGGATTTTCCCCAAGCCCCCATGGCAGCTGTCCTACCCATAGTCCATCGGGGCTCAGGGTCAAGGAGAGAATGGAGAAAGAAAATGGACACTGACAGTCATTCCTGTAAAAACTGATGCCTGCCCTCAAGTCACACAGAATGATTCATCTAAAACAAGCCATCCCCGCCACCCATTCTGTAAACCCTAAATTTAACCCCCCATCTTAAGAAGTAGTTAGGGCTAAAACATCAGTATTCCATGAAGGACTGCTAGGGCTGTCGGCACACTCTGTGTCTCAGATTTATCGCCGAGCAGATAAACCGTAGAAAGCTAAAGACTCTGGCCAACAGCATCTTATTTTCAGGATGAATTATAAGAAAAACAGTATGTTGACTTTTGGGTTAAACAGAATAGGGTGGACCAGGAAGGCTGCAAAATCCCTTGAGACCAGAATATATATATTTTTTTAAAGAGCTCCTATGATTTATTTCTACTACTTCCAAGGAATCTAACTTCCGAGGACCATCGCTTCATCTTCAGCATCAGAAAACTGTAATAAGGCATCGTAGAAAAAGGAGGTGCAAGAATGGAATGCCAGCTGACCTCACCAACACAGCCCTAGATAATCCCTCTGTCTCCTAGCGCAGGGCGTCGTCTTCTGCAGCGGGACAGACAGCAGGAAGCCATCACTGACGTGCTTTAAAAAATCCAAAAAGGTTTCTGAAACAGCCTGGGTCCTCAGGGTGCTGGTGGGTTGGCCTGACCCTTACTCAACCTCAACTAAGAGCCAGGCTGAGCAAACACACTTCATCCTGAGTTCTCCTGCAGCAGATTTGCCTAGAAAGAAGCCCAATTGCTCAAAAGAAGGTAGGAGGTCATAGGAAATGAGCAATTTTGGATCAACATGAAACAAAAATCTGAGACCACATTAAGGTGACCAGCTATTCTTTAAGTTAAAAAAAAAAGACTCAAAAATAGAAAAGCTGTGGAAGAAAATAGAGGGTGGGACCACGGAGGCTTTCTGCACACACTGTCTTTACACAAGGAGGTGGTATCTACAGTCCACTGTAAATCAGTGGAACCAGAGAAAGAAATGACTCAGTCAATAGCAGTCAGGTTTACAGTTCGATCCTATGACCCCTGGCCTTGATAGGGAAGAAATCAATTAACTAACTAGTTTGTATATGTGGTATGTGTATATTTGTGTATGTAGTAAAAATGTTTATAAGATCACGGACTCTGAAACTAAAATGTTGTTTCACTGGCAACTTATGTTTGATACCATATGGGACACCAGGAGGAAAAGAATAGGGTTTAGGGTAGACCCAGCGTGTCCCCTTCTGAGACAACAAGAAAGATGTTCAGAGCTAAATGAATAAATGACCTAAAGACCAAGAATATATAAAATATTCTGAAAACCGAAGTCCATTTTGTGCATACCATATGCAAAGCCCCCACCATTACATTCCAGAATGAGACATCAGCTATTTTTATACTAAAATGACTTCCTCTCCCCTATATCCTGTTTGGTTATGTCTCAGTCACAGTGGAAAACAAAAGCCAGGGGAACAGGATGAATGAAGCCCAAAGAGGAGGTCACCAGAGAGCAGCCTGCAGCTAAATCACATCTTCAAGCCCCCAGCTTCTGCCTCCCCCATTGTTCTAGTCCTCTCTCTGGAATCTCTCGAACTGTGGCCTGATCTCCCGCTGGACCAACTCTTGCACCTTCCTTCCCTGTACTGATCGCCTCACCCCTCCACCCCCCAACTCTCCCTGCCAAATAGCTGTGAGCCTCCAGCCTCTTCCCCCCGCACCCCAGCAGCCCCGACTTCAATCTCAGATTGCACAACCACGGACTCCTCCTTCTACACGGGTACGAATGGCCGCAGCCCAGGGACACGGGAGGGGCTATCGACAGCGAAAGGGACACTCGTGCTCCAGGCGCTAGACTGTGAAGGGGCTGAGAGCCAGGAAGGAGCCTGAGACCCTCACCCCAGACCCCCTGAGCAGGCAGGAAAAAGGCATGGGGGGGACAGATGCCAGCCCCTCGGAGACTGGAGGCGGCTCGTCCAGTGAATGACAACTCATCTTCAATTCCTTTCTTCCTCTTCCTTTGATAGTTTCTATCATTTTCTACCTTCTTAAATAAAAATGTTTTTATGACACTTGAGAGTTGGGGGGAAAAACAACAGTTAAGTGCTTATAATAGTGCAATTTGCAGACTTTGACCTACAGTAAGAAACATTTTATATCACACCCAATACACACACACCTATTGTATCATAGATACAGTCTTTATCTGAAATATCTATCAGCATTAAGGATAATGTGTTTTAATATCTTTCATTCAATTCTGTTGAAATTTTTTTTTTTTTTGGAATCTGGGCCATACTAGGTTGAGAGGTGCTGTGCGATTCCATTTATAGGAAGGTCTGGCGTATTCAAATGAATCTACAGTGACAGAGGTCAAAATAAAGGGGCGGTCCAGGAGGGGGCACAGGACAGTGAGCTGGATACTGAAATGTTCTGCACATGGGTCTGGGGGAGGTATCCAGGTGTACAAAGGTGAGACCAGTGGAATCTACGACTAGTGCTTGAGCTATGTAAGTGCTATTTCAATAAAAATAAATAGAAAATCACAACAAAAACAATATAAAAGCAAGACGGAAAGGAGGGTTGAAACAGTGAAACTGATTTCACCAACTGAAACAGCTTCAGCTCATTTGGAGGTTACCTGCAGTTTGAAAATAACTCTAAGTGTTAAAAATTTTTAAATAAGTAAAACATTATATACATGGCTGTATGGTTTTTAAATCTCCTTAGGTCTTAGGATCAAATGATGCTGGCCAGGTATAGGAGGCAGTGACTGATCAGAAAGAAGGGCACAATTCCTCTCTGTCTTCACACGAAAAAATAATACAGATTTTTAATTGATTTACATTAGGCTCAAACAATGAGTCTTATTTATTGTGTTCACTCAGTAAACAGAGAGTGACTTTCTGAAATCTAGATTGCAATGCACAGATTATCTGCTTCAACAGACAAAACAGGTTCAAACATTTTGCTTTAACAAATTATCAACCCCTACCCTCAAACATCCTGAAACAAGATACAAGATGCACAAAGTTCCCAACACAGGAACAAAAACACACCACCCAAACTCTCCCAAGCTAGGAGGAGGTTACAATGGCGGCACTAAAATTAGCTTTAATAGGCAGGTGCTAAAAAGACAGTGCGGTAACAGTCAAGTGCTAAAGAAAAACAATACTCAGAAGTCCCAGCCAGGAAGGGAGATTTTATATTTTAGAACAGTTGTGTTGTCTTAAAGTAAAGGTCAGTGCTGAATGCGAGGCTATTTATAATTGTATATAGATAAACCACGCTTTCTATGACAGTGTTTAAGAAGTGGGTGTGTAGGGGCTCCGTTCCACTGTATTGGCAAGAAAAGAATAGAAAGGCCCTAAGAGAGTAAGACTATCAAGGGGCAGAGAAGACAAAGATACTTTTCTCATTTAAAAAAGAATCATGCATAGATGCACCCAAGGAGACAAGGATACTCACTGTAGCTTTGTTTGTAATAGAAAAAAATTGGAAATAATAGAACATCTATAATAATGCTGAACAATACAGTGAAGGGGTGAATTAGATCTATATACCAACTTGGATGGAGCTCAAAAAGAAGGCTGAATTGATTTTTTTTTAAGAAGGCTGAATTTAAAAACATAAGCACATATAGAATAGCAGGTTACCACTTATTATATGGCAGTTATTTTCAAGCCCACAAACCACAATTCTTCATATTAGTATGGCAGACATATTGGTAAAAACATGAAAATCCAATGGAAGCAAGCCCAGAAAACTCTCAGAGTGCCTGTCTCTGGCTGAGGCTGTGGCGGAAGGGATGCAGAATAAAGATGAAGTTTCAAAGACCTTCAGCTATAACTGCTATTTCATTTCTTTAAAGAACATGGAAGCTAGGAGGATAATATAGTCCCAGGTGTTGAATCTGGGCATTGGGAATATTGTTGTGACTCTTCTTTGCATTTTTCAGTAACTTGTCAGTTTCTCAAAGTTATATATAACAAATAAGACTTTTTCTTTCATTTCATGACCAGGAACAATGGACTCAGGCCCCATTTCTTTGGTTCAATGGCACAATCGCCACGGCTTGTGTTTGTCCACAAACCAGGACGAGGACACATGTGAAGACAGAGGTATGTGTTACTCTGGGAACATCTACCTGTGTATTCGGGCTATTTCCTCAATTCTGTCAAGCAGTATTAAATATGATGGTGAGAAAACATTTGATGATTAATAAAAAGAGAACACTTGGTAAGGTGGTTTCTGCAAAACAGACTGAACTTGTCTCAGGTCAGTAATGTTACCTCGCTCCATAGTCAGGTAGAAACAGAGATTGGCAACCACAGGTCCTGACAGTGACTTAGTAACAAGCAAGTATTAACCCTCTCAAGAGATTCCATCCTGGACAAATTCACAACATGGGAAACATCTCAATGCCATTCCATGAAGAGCAGAACAGTTAAGATGACGTTACCTTGGCAAGTTCGGGCAGGTAGCTATCTAAACCGGAACCGGAACCTTCCAATTTGCTTTGTTCGTCATCTAAAATGGCAAAACAGATGACCTGAGTCACTTGAAGCTGAATGTATTTTATTGAAAACAGGAAACAGAAGGCCATTTCTCACCCCTGCCTCTGAATGCAGTGGTCCCTACCTCTGGATGTCCATCAGAAATGCCTGCGAGCTCTTATAAACTACATTGCCTAGTCCTGAGTGGGCATTAAATAGTTAGCAGGGGCACTGTGCAACTGTTACAGGGCAGGGAGAGGGGCACCCCCAGAAACCTCAAACCTGCCCATTCTAAATAGGTTCTGCCATCCACCGCATCAGGACAAAACATAGAAGACCTTAAGTGGAAAAGAAACTTTAATACAATTAGTGTGATAACACAGAAAAGACAAAGAATCTAAACTAAGCACCCAAAGTTACACATCACCTTGTGGCAAAAGTCCACTCAAATGGGATTGGCCCAAAACAAGGCCTGAAAGCCTGCCATGAGTCTAAAACACCTTTTGGCATGACCCATAGGAAAGGGTCAGAAACAGCCAGACAAATCTCTGAGGAAAAGAGCAAAATCGAAATCCAGATCAATGTTGCCATAGTCACCTCCCCACAGGTGTGGGGAGGTCACCTCACCCACATCTGTTTCAAACAGTTCAGGCCAGTGCAGCTTCTTTACTTGTCTCTCTGCTCCTTGGGCCTCTTCTGGCTCCATCCTGCTTCCTTCTTTCTCCCTTTTTCTCTGTGTTTTTCCTTCTCTCTTCTCCAGCTTCTTATCTCTCCCGCTCAGCTCCACCCTCCCTTGGGTGGGGCAGGGAACCTGGGACACTCCCCTTTCCTGAGGACCACCCTCTTACACAACCAGAAAGATTCCAACCAGGAGCCCAGCCCACCCGGCCACTCCTGTCAGACCCACTAAAAGGGAGGCCTGCCCAGGCCATTGAAATCAGAATTCTTATTGGGGCAAAGGAAAGAGTATTTTGAAAAAGTCCCCAAGAATTTCTAAGCACAACCAAGGCTGAGAAACCCCAATGTAAGGGCTGGAAATAAAACGTGAGTGGCAAGAACAGAACCAGACTTTTTCGACCAGTTTAAACCTGAGGTTTCTGCCCACCCTAGCTAGCCAGCTCTGTCTTAAAAAATTCCAGGGGTCTGACCAATGATATCAATAATAACTATCATTAGTATTTTAAGTGCTGACGCTACACCAAGTGCTTGAGATATATTATTTCATCTTCTCATCAACCAGACATCGTTATTTTATTCCCATTTAACAGGGGAGTAAACTGAGGCTCAGAAGCTGTACAGAGCTTGCCCAAGGAAAAAAATGGCATTTTTAGGACTTGAACTCGGGTTTTCCATTCTGCCTCCAGTGTTCGTTCTTACAAATGATACGATTTCTTTATAAAATTGATGTCAGGTAGTAACCGCTACCAGACAAAATCTCTGCTGACAGCTGTCTGCACAGAGGTCCCGGATGTCCCATCCCGCAAGCAGCTGGAGAGCTGCGTCTGCCTGCTGCGCCCTCTGGCCAAAACGCCACCGGCCGAGCACACCCTGGAGGAAGCCAGCGCCCACCTTCGTGCGAGTCCCCGTTCCGCTTCTCCTGCATGGCGGCTTCAAAGTTGAGCTGGAGAATCTTGTTTAGAGTCGTGATCCACTCCTCCATCTCCCCTTCGCTGTCTGCCGCGAAAAGATAACTACTTTTGTCCTGCATCTTGAGCTCAAAAGCAAAGCGCCTGACTTTGTTGTTCTGAAATGGAGAAAGGATAGAGAGAGAGAGAGTTGAAAAGGAGAGCAACAGCCGTGAAGACTTTTCTCACTGGCATCCGGAGCTGACCATTAAAAAGCCAAGTCCCTCCCCCACCAGCCCTCTGCCCCCCACCTCCCCTCTCTATCGTCTCCCTGCCTTCATTTGCACACCGGACACGCACTTTACGTATTTATCTTACATGCCATCTTTCCCCTCCAATGGAATGGAAACTCTGCAGTGCAGAGATTTCTAACTCCATTTATTTATTTATATTAATTTATTTTCTTGCATCTTTGTTCACTTTTGGACCGTATTGATTTCCCCTCTGGTGTGATCTCCCACCACCATAGCACCCCAAGATCCATCACCACAGTCCCCTGTGCTCTTCCCTCCCCAGTTTTGACCCTTCTCTCTCCTCCTCCCCTGCTGGATGCCTCAGCTCTATGGTCAGCTTGCAAGTGGTGTCTATTTCCTAAGCGTTTGCTCGGTTTCTCTATATTCCACATAAACCATCTGATATTGATCTTTTTCCTCCTGACTTATTTCGCTTAGTGTCGTCCCTTCCAGCCCCACCCATGTTGTCACAAACGGCACGAGTTTATCTTTTTTGATCGCTGAGTACTATTCCTAACTCCTTTTTTTTTTTTAAAGAAGTAATGTGTGTATCACAGTTTTAAAGGCAAAACTTCCTTGTCCTTCATAAGCCCCCAAAGGGACCTGGACACCATGTCCATAGGCTTCTCTCAGGCCTCTGGTTTTTATGTCCATGAAAGAGTGTCTGGCTCCAAGTTCAAAAACAACAGCCCACGTGCATGTGCATTAAGGGGTGGTGCAAGGAGGTGCCCCTGGCTGGGCTTCTTCACTGCTGACATTTGGGTCAATAATTCCTTGCGGCAGGGGCTGCCCTGGGCACTGGGATGTTTGCAGCAGGTTGGCCTCAACTACTAGATGCTGATTGCCCCCCAGACCCCCCTTGGGGGTCAAATCGCTCCACCTCACCCTCGAGAGTGCTCCAAGTGGAAGTTCAGCCCGAAGGCCAGAGCACAAGACTCCGGAAGGCACAGTGGAGAGTCTCAGCCCTCACCAGACTCCCCTCCCACTACAACTCCAGCTGGTTGGCTGCCGTCCCTGAGGGGGCACCCCCCCCCCCGCCATGTTCTCTGCAGTGAGTTCTGAAAGATGAGGTAAGTATCGCTCCCCCAAAGCCGCACACACCTGGACCCCGGCTGCTCACCGCAGGGCCAGAGCAGAATCAGAGGAGGCGGCAAAGGCTGGGAATGAAAAGCATTTCCTCCCCACTCCTCATGTATTTGTGATCATGAACACAAAAGCCTAAAAGCGTATGCGTAAGAGAAAGAGTAGCAGACCCTCATTCTAAGTTATTCTTTCTAAGCCTCCAGCTCCTTACCTACAAGGTAAATGTAGGTAAAACTTCTCGGCTCCTACAGACTTTTAGGGCTTAAACTGCAAAACTGAATTTATTTCAGATCTACTTTAAAATTTTAGTTTAGGCATTTCTTTAAACTCTCCACATTAATCAACTATTTTTTCCACAATGTTCAAACGCAACATTTAAAAGAAAACAAAAATCACCAAAATACTTAAGCTGCAACATTCAGAACTTAGCTTATAAACAGATACAGATAAAAGTGAATTACTCGAAATTCCGAAGTTTGAAATACAAGTCACTAAAATCAAAATACCATCAGTCACATCTGCAAAGAGAACTTGAAAGAAAACTTCCACTGAAGTCAGAACTTTAGATTCTAAAATGCACCTAAAATGTACGGTGAGAGAGGGACACTGTACAATCAGCTACACTATGCTGAAGACTTATAAAAATAAGAGTTGTTACTTCCTACTTTCCAAATGAGGTTGCCAAACATATTTAGTTTCGCTTTAAACACTTTTTTAAAGTCACAATGCCAAAAAATTCAACTAAAAGGTGACTCAAAAGTTCTCCCATCGTAAGAGTACAAGTGAAACTCTTACTTGGGAATAACACCCAAGAAGCCAACACACTGTGGTGGGCAATTCACCTGGGCCCTCCTCACTTCGTGCTGTTAATATGAGGTCTTTTCTACCGCTGCAGCTTTCAGCCGAGACTGGGTTATTAGCTGAGAGACAGCCACAGGCGAATCAGCTCTGGATGCAAAAGAATTCTCATGACCATTCAGCAGCATCATATTGATCTAGGGCCCAAACATATTTTCCTGTGTTCTGAAATGGAGGGTGAGTGGGTGGTTTGGGGAGCCCTGTACAGTGATTTTCATTTGTTTTAAAATTCATTATAATAATTTAAAATACCAAGATTCAACTAAATGTTGTATTTCTGAGTCTTTTTTGTTTGTTTTGAAAAACCAGATGATCTGGCAGCACCAGTTACAGCTGAGAAGCAGCTGCTGCCTTCAAATGGAGCCACCTGGGCTTCAGTTTGTCATGGTCCCCAACATCCCCAGGGTCCTCTTTTATTTGGGGCCTGGTTGGCCCCTGCAGGCATCTGAGTTTGGAGCCCCACCCTCCACTGATGTGAAGTAGCAGGGTCTGGACATACTCTCCCAGCATAGCTACTAGAAAGCCGGGCAAAAGAGATGAAATAACTGCTTCAGAGATTTGAAACAGGCCGGGCAGGCCCTATGAGCTCCAACCATCACCTCAGCTTCTGATGAATCTTCCCATCACCTGGAGGCTAGTTTTGACCTATGGCCCAGGGAAGGGGAACCCAAACAAAGTACTATAGTCTCCCTGATCCACGTGGCTAGAACAGGCAGGGCAGAATTTCCAGAAATAAAACAGAGATCTCAGCACAAGAGATAAAAGAGATCTAAACTTAGTAAAAATTCAGTCATACCTTCAGGATATATGTGTGTGTGTGTGTGTGTGTGCGCGCGCGCGCGCGCACACGCACATGCTCACACACACACACTTCACCAAAAAAAAAAAAAATCAAAATTAAGGCACAATAACCTAAATTTCAGATCACTGGAGCTAAATAAAGGAACTGGATATAAGAATATCAGATCCCAAGACAATACCAACATTTAGAAAATACTGAAATGCCTTCAAATTCTACGGTATATTTCACCTTGAATTTCTATATCCAGCCAAACTATCAATCAAGTATCAATGCAAAAATAAAAATACATGCTGATATGGTGACTCTCAAAAAGTTAGCATTTTATGCACGATTTCTTGGTAATCTACGAGAGGATGTGCTCCTCCTTTAAAAGAAGCAAAGTGAGAAAGAAGACACAGGATCCTAGAAATAAGAAGTCCAACACAAGGAAAAAGGCAAAGGGGATTTCCATATGGCAGCTTTGAAGAGGCTGAGAAAGCAATGGGTTACAGCAACCATCATGCTATCTCCCATCACATCATGTCCACAGGTGATGAATGAAGAAGGGTGAACACTCTTCTCTCACGATATGCAGGAAAGTCCCACATAATGCAGTGAAAAGTTGGAAGCCACATGAGGGGAGAGGGGAAGGGGTGAGGATGGGTGATGCAGGTACAGATGGGATACAATGATAGTGATGCCTTTGTGCACTGCTTGATGTAGAATCAAGATGAATGTACTGCTTGGACGGACCTGCAGCTTAATTTCAAGCAAGCATGTGAACATATAAATATTACACCTGAGGGGCAACCCAGCGTGCTGTGTCTCTAACCTTCACAATGCTGGCCACACAGAACAACCCTTCCAGAGGAGCTGAGCTCAGGGCTCATGCCATGAGCCAACACTGGGTCACTGGAAGCGCGAAGGCTGATAATGGTGACTGCATCGACTGTGTGGAGTCGTCAAGGAGACTCTTCATTAGTCACACAGGCCCGTCTGTATGAGGCCCCCAGGAGAAACGCCTGAATGGTCTTCATTCTGGGATTCTGGGGCAGCTTCTGACTAATTGGATTGTTTGTGTCTGTGTGTGTGTTGTGTGCTGTGCGATGGAGCAGGTCTCCACGCAGCCTCCAGTGTGCGGGCCAACAGGAGCAGGTGCAAAGTTTTCAGACATATGCTTTTTCTCAGCTGGATTTCACCTCGCCTCCTCCCTGCCCTGACTCCTTACCTACCTTTCTGCTTTCAGATTCACTTTAACCGCATGCTGCCCTGCGTTTTACATAACCCTGCAAGGGGCCGCCTTGGAAAATGGCAGAGAAGTAGATATGTGGGTGGGTGGGTGGGTGGATGGATGGATGGATGGATGGATGGACGGATGGACGGATGGACAGATGGACAAACAGACAGGTGGGGAAACTGGTGATCTGCCTTCTAAGACAAGTCTGTGAAGGTGTGGAATCTGCCCCCCACACTGGTGATGACAGCTCTCTGGGAAAGGGAGACAAGGGGGCTAACAGAGATTTTCAGTGATCTGTATTGCCTGATTTTTAATAATATGAATAATTCATGTATTATGCATAATTGCAAATAATTTTTAAGAATAACTCCACAACGACAGCAGCGCTATAACAGGCGCCTAAAATTGGCTAATTGCTTCCCATGTGGCAGCACTGCTACAAGTTCATTACATGCATTGATTAGTCCTCTCAGTAGCCAAATCTGGGGTTATCACTCTCCCTATTTAACCAAAGAGGAAACTGAGGCACAGACAGGCTCCAGAGGACCTCCAAGATCGCATAGCTGATAAGTGGTGGGGCAGGGAGGTGAACTCAGGCTGGGTCTGAATTGTGATTTCTAGACCAATTCACGACTCTACATGGTCTGGTGATGGTGATAAACAGTAAAAATCACTGAGATGCTAAGAACCGGCCTAAATATTTTCAAGTTCAACACCCAATCCTCTCACTTACCCAACTGAGGAAACATCACCATCACCTGAATTTTGTAGATTAAGACGCTTCAGATAAATCTACCCAAGATCGCACAGCTGGGAAGAGGCTGAGCCAGCTTGTAGACTAAGGATTCCCACAGAGCCTCATGCCCACCCAACACAATTCTTCATCTCCCACCCACCTGCCACCTTCTAAAATGATGAAAGATGAGACTTTGCTCATTGAAAGTTAAATACTGTATTGCCGCAAATAGTCTCCTTTTGGGACATGTGTGCTTAAATCTGCTAATTCACGGGCAGTTCTTTCATAGGCTAGAAAACTTGATGATAAAACTCATGTTTACCTGAACCACACCCATACAGGAATCCAGAAATATCGATCCTTTTGGCTCCTTGGAGATCTTTTCATCTTTGTAAAAATTCAAATTGTAGGATCCATCGCCCAGTTGGATGAGGTGGAAAAACCGTCTTTTAAACGACTGGGAGAAAAACACACACACATCTTTCATTACAGAAGGAAGAGTGTCACAACTTCCATGGAGAAATCCCGACTAAACACAAGCACAAACCACTTCAGTCCTCTCCAAAGCAAGTCCGCCCTGGCCAATGCCAGGTAAGCGAGCAAGGGAGGTGCCACCCGGCTGATAACTGCCCTGCATCTCAATTCCGAAGAGCTGGCTCTCTTCCCACCTTTGGATGGCTCAGAGAATTTGAGATTTTACATAACCACCCAAAGCAGTGCCTGAGGAGGGTCTGGCACAGAGGGATGAAAGTTGCTCTCACCCTGGGGTTCCCTGCTCACAGGGCAGAGGAGCAGCCCCCCCACCATCGTGTCTTGGAGTCATTTCCAGTGCAGCACCACGATGCTCATCCTTCCCCCACGCAGCGCTTGCCTCCCTCCCGCTCATTGGCCTCCCCTCCATGCTGTCTCCATCCTCTTCATTATGTCTCGTCCTACTCCGCATTCCTGCACAGCCCTTCATACCAGCTTCACTACTGTCCTTGCAACCCTCTTCCAGGGCAATCACTGTCCTGTTTGCGCTCATTTTTGCTTCACTTGACTGTGGAGTCGACCTCCACGAAAGCGCTGAGTTTCTGCCCCCAGGGCACAAGCACCACCTTAGTGGGGGACGCCTGCAGCAGTGACTGCACCTTCCCACCAGCCTGGGGTGATCCGGGCTTGCAGTGGGCAGTCAGAGGGTGATGAGGGTAGAAGGGGCCAGCCCCTTGGCTGGCATGACGAGGAAGATGTCTGAACCAGATCAAGTGACCTTTGTCAGGAAAACAGCACATGTCCCCCTGAGCTTTACTCTCCAGAGCTACAGCAACAGGAGTCAAGAGAGGCGGAAGCAGGCACTGGGCCTCTTACCCTCATAGTCACGCTGATCGCGCTGTTCATGTTGCCTTTGTACAGCCACCCGTGCTTGGTGATGCCGCCCTTCTGCGAGCCCAAGGAGGCAGCATCCTGGGGGGGAAGGAGACACCGCAGTTATGGCCGCCCCAGGCTGTGGGCTGTGAGTGCGGTCAACAGGAAAATCACTCCTCTGGGGTCAGTGTCACCCCCTGACCCTCACACCCACGAGCCAATTGAGAGTCCACTCAGCAAAGACAGCAGCAGCCTACATCTCTGAAAACGCTTCCCATTAAAAGGCAGAGCAGCCCAGCTCTTTTTGTCTTCAAGGGTTTAATGAGCCACACGGAGCACATACCACAATTGCCCACTCAAATTGTAAGATCTCGCCTGGTTTCAGGAAAAATGTTTTCAAGTTACACTCCCATCTCTAGTTGGAGAGACAAAAGCAAATTCCTGGAAAACTTCCCAGAGGCTTAGTTCAGGGAAAGGTGACTAAAGAAAGGAAGGACATGGAAGGCAACAGAGAGAGGAGAGAAAATGCTGGAAAGAGAGGCGGGGACACAACAGGGAGAGAAGAATGAGGAAGGAGAGTGAGACAGGAGACACGAAACAGCCAGAAAAGTAAAGAGATGAAGTTCTGACCCCATCTGGGTTTAAGGAGGGAGGTATGGAGGTGCCAGCTGCTGCTAAATTGGGGCATATATTTCTAAACATAATAACAAACACACAGATGAGAGACACACACAAACGCACAGCTCAGCATGCCCTCCCCACACCCCAAGACTGCCCCCTGTGATTCTTCGCCCCCTGAAGGCTGTGCCCCATGTACCGTGTGGAGGGAGGGTCAGACAGTGGGAAGTGACCCGCTGGGTCAGCCTCTAATTACGACCCTCAGCTTGGTGATCAAGCAGAACAGCGTGGAAAGAGCCACTTACCCTTTGCTTTAGACCATCTTAATATTAATAATGGGACCTATTATTATTATTAGCAGTAAGGATTTTACTTAGTCATGTCCACGCAAGATTTAAACAGTCCTCTTCTTACTATTCATCAGTATCAAGTTCTTAATATCTTGCTTCTCAATTTGAATGGCCATTTGCTCTTCCCAGAATTACTTTAAAAGTGGTTTCTAAAGTAATTTGCTACCATGAACATAATTAGCACTCACAAGTTACTACAGTTATAATTTAGCTGATAATTTGGGGGTGGGGTGGGGTGGAAAGAAAAGCCCTGAACTCACAGTGGCACCTAGTGCTGAGTAGGGGAGAATGAGAACTACAGGGATGGGCGCTACTTTTTATTAGGCCCCCCTTTTATTAGATGCCCGCCCAATGGAGGGGCCACTTTAATGCCCTGTTCTCTTCATCCACGTTTCTAGTCATAATCGTCTTTCCATGTTCAAATCAGAGCTTCGGGGTACAATACGCTTCCTCTTCGGGGTACAATATGTTTCCTCCAAAGCCCTCCCTGGAAAAACATCTAAAATCTCCTGGCGGCCAGTTTGTTTCAAGATATCCTGTTGAAAAACAACCTAAACTGAAGGGCTCAGTAATCTTGATATCTTTTAACACTGTAGCCAAATCTTATCCTGGCCTTTGACAACAATCTCAGAACAAATAAACAGGCCCAGAACATGCCATGCTCCTAGTCAAGTTGAAACAAACCTCACTGCAATCATTCACACAATAGTTGATTCAAAATTCTTGCTCTGTTTCAAGGAACATTCCAATTCTTGGTTCAGTTACATGTTGATCATTTTCTAATTACTCATCTGCATGTTCGCAAAATAAATCAATTTTTCATCTGTGAACCCGGAGCCTACCTCGTCTTTGTCCACCTCCTCGTCAACTTCATAGACGTGAACTGGAAGTTTATCCAATTTGACCACTTTGCTTTAAAAAGAAGAAAGAAACTTGTTTTATAATGACCCAGTTAATAACCCCTGAAGAGAGAGTACATTTCTACCTCCATCAGAGAAATCAGCCTTTGACAAACCAAAAGGTGGGCCACTAGGTAGAGAGAATTAACAATTCCAGCCTTACTTTTCAAAGAGTGGATGGGCCATAGTCAGGGAGCCCCCAAAAGCTGGGAAGAAGAGGTGATGTGACTTGTGGGGAATCAGGTCCATTAAAATGGGATTGTTTACTGACCACCAAAGATGGGGTGTAATAACCTTTAATGTGAAGTTTATGAGAGGAAAGGGAAAATGGGACCAAAGCCTCTTAACACTTTGTGGCCCGCTCACGTATTAATACGTGTTCATCTAGTCTCCGGTTTTTCACACCATGGTGGATTTATTTGGGACCATTAGGAGCTATTTCTTTGATCGTACTCAGTCCAGAAGCTTTACACATTGTTTTGGTGAAAGTGTAAGGTGTTTTATGCATTTAAAATTTCATTAAAATATATCCAGTAGTTCAGGAGCTGTGTGTGTTTTATTGAATGCTTCTACCATTCATGCGGTGGCACAGAAAATGGCCGGCACACAAAGTGTTAAGGGACCGGACCAGATGTGACGAAGAGGGCATCAACAACTACAAGACAGGGGCACTTCCACCAGCGTTCCCTAAACAGCTATTATGCGCTGGGCTCGCTCGGCAATGCGTGCCTCACCTGTGGGGTGCCGTGCTCCTGCACAGGGTGGGGGTAGTTGTTAAGACCATTTAGCAGATGAAGAAACAGGCTTTGGAGGGCGAGTTCTTCCTTTCCCCTCTTATTCCCATCATAATTGGAAACTCTTTTAATGACCAAACCAGCAGTAAAGTATGCTCCTAGTGAGTGCTCTCCACCTCAGTCCGTTCCCTCTTGGCCTTGAGAATAGCCTGCAGGAGGCTCTCAGTGAAGCCAGGCTAATCTGATCCCTTGGGGAGAATTCAGAAATGCCCAGGGGGGTACTGGGTGAGTGTTGAAATAGAGAGCAACCCATCTGGAGAAGATAATGCTGGAAGGGCGTGTTCTCGGCTGAGGTTTAAAAAGACCAGGAAGCTGGCTGAACACTCCTGAGGCGTGGCTGAACCACACAAATAGCAAAAACAAACAGCCCGGTCCTCTGAGAACAGTGTGAACAGTTCCAAACCAGGAGATGCAACCAGCACGAGGAGATCCTACCCAGCGGCCCAAGTCAAATTTCTACTTGGTGAGTTGCTTTGGAAACACTGTCCGTTGTCATTTGCTTCCGATTTTCATAATCTACTCTCGATTTGCCAACTGGCTCATTTCGGACACCCCGTTTTATGAGAGATGTCCAGGTCAGATCTCCCTGGGCCTGGGTCACTGTAACCACCACGAATCAGCCTAAACACACTTGCTTTTGTGGTTTTCTTGAACAGCTTAAAGGAGGCTCTCAGTGAAGGAGGGCCTTTAAAGGAGGTAAAGACCTTTGTTGGGAGACACGCATATTCTTTGATTTATATTCTTAACATAAAATTGATTCCTCTGGTCTGTTCAAGATAGTACTTTTAAAATAAAACACACTGTAGCATTGTTCAGTGCACTTCCATTTTCTTAGTTTTCTATTTCTCACTAAAAAAAAAACTCACCTGTTTGGGTTTCATCAGTGGGTATAATCAAACCAGCCACGTGTCTACACCACCTATCGACCCCCCAGTAGGCTGGGTTGGCTCGTCAAGCGCCCTCTAAACAACCGATGCCCACGCACCACAAACACCCGCGCCCTGTCCTCAGTTAATCTGGCTGAAGATGCAGTTTTTTGCTCCTTGAGCATTTCAAGTACAAGGAATTTCCCCCGTCTGTGCCCCGCTTTGTGTGGTCTGGCCATTTACTCACTTGGGAAGCTGGCGAAATTCCTCTGAATAATCCTCATATTTGTAGTTGACAAGATGCCAGTCAGAGTTGTAGGTTTTGATGCACTACGAGAGGGAGGGGGAGTTGAAAGAATAGAGGGTATAAGAGGAAAAGAAAAATGAATCGCGATGACTTTCAGGGAGCATTTGGGTTCAAGAAGGAACAACCATACAAACATCAAAAATATTTCTCTCCCCAACCCACCCATGTCTGAAATTCCAGCCTCAGACGTCCTGTGAAACTTAAGAACCGCTGCAATAGCCCCCTTGGGAGAGGGAGCTCTTCAAGTTTCCATCGTTTTCGATCTGAGAACAGATTTTACACAATGTGCTATTTCTGACTTAAAAGCACTTGTTCTTAGGAAGTCATGTGGTTTTTACTAGAAGATGAAAGTGAATGGCAAGTGTGAACCAGAAGACCCTTCGGTGCTGTTCCCTCAGCTCGCAGCTTGCTCTGTTGGCTGAAATTCCTCTGCCCTCCCATGCTCCTTCTATTTATAAGGGGCGGAGTGAGGGGATGAGGAGGAACATTTATATTCCGATTCTCGGGGTGAACAGGAGGCACTGAGCAGGGGCACCCACACCAGGGGTGCTGAGCCGAGCTTCCCTGCACGGGCTGCATCCAGCCACCATCCCAGAGACTCAAGGCCCAGCCCAGGGCCCCCCATTCACCTCCCAAGGGTGCTCCCAGAGGCACTGCTGAGCAGACCTGGAGCATCACAGGACCACATCCGTCAGATTCTCAAATATGAATGAGTCTAAATCAATACACGAAGCCTTTGATCTCATTCAGTTCAGTTCAATGATTCTCTGTATAGTCAGCTCTGGACCACACAATGGTAGACGTCGCTCAAAACAATGAATGTGTGAAAACATGGGTGGGTGCATACGCTGATGTCCTACCTCGTGCCCTTGAATCTGGCTGTTACTATCTTCAAGGACAGAATCTCTCATCTGCTCCAGGTCAGTGTTCACCTGCCAGGCTATTTCCCTACTTCACAGCCCAGCCCAGACCTACGCAGCCAAGCCTACTTCATCCTTGAAGTCATGCACGTAATTACAGCAACACCAGTAAGTGCTTCCTTCCTGCCAGGCTCTGTGCTAAGCACTCAATTGGCCCGGTTGTAAAGGGGAGGGATGTTATATTCTAGAAGTGGAATAATGAATAGGGAAGGGATAAGAACAGAGAAAGGGGTGGACGCTGCACAGCTTTTCAATTTCTTTGCTATATAGTTACCCATTATTGTAAATACTCTTATTCTTCCAGATGCTTTCAAAGTTTTTCCACATTTTTACAATTAGCACAGCAGACAGCCACATTCAAAGTTACATTCCAAAACCAGCATGATTTCAGAACTATCTGTGGATTTGGATTCTCCCACTATTGTCCCTGGCCCATTAGCTCAACTAAGTCAAGTCTGACTGTGTGTGACACATCTTGCGGGCATGGCTTTCTCCTCTTTGTTCTCAAAGCCAAATCAGAAACAGCAGCGGCTCTGGTGGTCTTTCACCAAACCCTGCAACTAAGCGGTGCCACCAGTTTCTTGCATGATGTTAGAACCACTCTGATGTATGAAATGTCTGCCCCATTAAAAAAATAAGTAAGCAGGGACGTATATAATCAGCGCATTTATGAAAAGAACACCCAAATACCCAGATTTTAATATCTTAGGCAAAATGAGTAAGAAAGATAATTATAACTTTTAAATATTTTAAATAAGGAATTGCAAAAAAGAAAATAAAAAAGCTGTAGTTAACCAATTCAGAATCCAGATTCAGTGCTTTAATAAGTCTCAGCTAAAGGTCCACATGGCACCACCTAAATCCCATGGCAGAAGCACAGAATGAGGAACCACCCCCACTCCCAGGGGGTGTAGAAAGCCTAGGAGATAATGGGTTCATCTGAAATCAGTAGCTAGAGAGCTGTATCTCCAAAAATTCAGGGACCTGACTGACTGATTTCATATCTGACCTTTCTGTCTTGTGAAATTCAGTAAGATTTTGAAGTTAAGCTGAAAGGTTTCTGAAGTTGTTTTTTTTTAAACATTAGGTCATTCTCCTCTGGACTAGAGGCTGGAGAGGAAGTGCTAGTCCACTCCACCCTCGCGGAAAGGTCCCAAGAGGTTTGGCTCTGTCGGCTTCAGGCATCGTAGGACGAAACTGATTGCACAACCTGCAGTGATTTAAGAGCTTAATGGAAAGATGGCCCTCAAAACCCCCAATTTTTAATCAATGGGGAGACTTGAATTACTAATTAATAATTTTGCTTCATGCTTTAAAATAGGAGCTAGCACACTTTTCAGCAAAAGGCCAGGTAGGAAATACCCTCAGCTTTGAGGGAGAGCTGTCTCTGTGGCAGCCACTCAGCCCTAAGTTGTCACGTGGCCACAGGTAACAAGAAGGTGGAGGGGTGTGGCTGAGCCACAATGTAACTTCATTCACAGAAACAGGTTTTAGTCCGTGGGTTTGCCTGTATCTCCCTTTAAAATAAAAATCCAATACTCTATAAGCACAAGTGACTGTATTTGCTTGGAATTAATTTTACTATATAATATCATCACAAGGGAGGTAAGACAAGAAGTTATCTTCGCAGAAAGCTAGGAGGCCTGAATTTTAAAAATTTAAATACACATCTAATTTTTCAAAAATCTCAATGGAAACCAAATATTGTTCATTTCATTGGTCTTCATTTATGAAAGCATAATTTTTTTGTATTCAGCAAGGTTACTGAAGGGCAGACTAATCATCTAAATATCAGCCAGAAAAATGGGGATAAAAATACTTTGTTGTTAAATAAAGGAGCATTTCAAGGAACAAAATTAAAGCAGAAATTACTTCATACCTTCCTGAAAGCACCTGGAGGAAGAAACAAGAATCTCCAAGGTGGAAGAAATACAAGCAAATTAATGCAGTAATTTCTCTTTCCTCCTCAGATACTCAACATGTTCAGACAAAAGTAGTAATAATCAGACACTGACTGGTATAGTCTGGCTCTGCTCATATCACCTGGCACGTCCTGGATAGTGACCCAGTCTTGAAACTAACTTCCATACACACGTATAATCGGAGCCAGTGAATACACAAATGTGTGTGCTGTGTCTCCATTCAAAACAGCATCAATAACGAAGCTTCTGCCAGAGCTTTCCAGTGAGTTCATTCATACAAGTTACCCCTTATTCCAAGCCGATGAGAGAAATTCTGCAGAACTCATGTCCTGGCATCAGAAACGATCTCTGCTGACATTTCTGCCCAAGTCCCACAGTCTCCATATTCTCACTCCATCATTAACAGGGAATTGTCTCTCTGACACGTTCATTGAAATTGAAGGGGGTGGGAGGAGTAGAGGAAGAGGACTTTAAAATGACATGGAAATTACTGTAGAAAATGTACGTTACCTCCGTGACAAACAAGCTCTGCGCCTCCTCCTGAGCCTTTGTGGGGACCGTAGAGCATCTGTAGCGGCCCTGCCTCCTCAGGATGGCAGTCTGTGGAGGGAAGCGCAGGAAGGGCTTGGTTAGGGGAGAGGGCACAGCACCACGGGGGCATCGGGGCCATCAGGCCACCCAGGGTCATCAGTCCTACCAGCAGGTGCGGCTTCCCCCTCCCCCTTCAGTTGCCACGTGGGACAATGGCTCGTGCCACCTTTGGGATCTGGGACCCACTTACCCTGCCTCCCTCCAGAGAGCCTTTCTACTCCCCAGCTAGGGCAGACCCCCTTTCTGAGTCCCCCACTGAAAGGGCTTGATCTAATCACACACTGTTGCCTCTATTGGCCTTCACTGTCAGTGTGTGTGTGCACACACGTGTACATATGTGTGTGTTAAAATGATGTCTTTATCATTAAGAATCAGGTTATTGAGAAGTTGCCTTTCTAGAAAGAAAAAGTAGATAAATATTAGACATCCATGAGATGTGGGTGAGCTCTCCAAAATTTAGATGGCAGAGAAAGTAATAATTGGGGTAATTATAAAAATAAAGGCTGTTTTCAGCAAGTCTCCATATTAAATAATACACTAACCTTATAAAGTTGATATTAGTATTTCTCCCATTTACAGATGCATAAAATATCAGTTTATTCAAAGTCATACACCTCTTATCTAATTAAAACCAACAAGTATTCTGCCATTATGTAAGTTATCTAATTACTCTCTTTTTTAAGATCTCAGGAAATACACCTGTGCTGAAGCCACTTGAATATTTAATAAATGAATAAATAAATGAGACAACATAAAATTCACCCTCTTAACCATTACCAAGTGCACAGTTCAGAGGCATCAAGTACCTTCCTGTTGTTGCCCCACCACCCCCACATTCATCCCTTCATTGCCTTCTTTGTGGTTCTGGTTCACTGTGTGTGCCCAGTGCTAAGAGCAAGGCAGCTGGCCAGGTAGGAGTGAGGCGATGTTGCTGCACGCATCGGGGAACCATGAATGTCACCAACCCTCCTTCGAAGCGAGAACTATTTTTTTTTTCATGAGGCTTTAATGCTTATATTAAGTGATAAAATGCCTCCTGCCTTTAGCAGCAGCACATCTGCCCTAACTCGTGTCTGGAAGGAGATGCAGTTTCAACCTGAGGAAACTGGACTTGGGACTTTAGAAAGGATTGTTCTAGATTTTTTCTCCCATGAACTGTAATCCTTGAATACTATTCAGAGATCACAGTTATAAATATAGCATACATATATATATAACAGCCCACACAATTCAACAACATAAACAATACAACCTGATAAAAAAACAGGCAGAAGATCTGAATAGGCATTTCTCCAAAAACATAGAGCACGCCGCAAGGTGTTCTACATCACTTATCATCACGACATGCAGATCAAAACCACATCTACAAGAATAGTGTTTATCAAAAAGTCAAGAAATAATAAGTGTTAATGAGGTTGTGGAGGAAAAGGCACCTTGTGCATTGCTGGCGGGAATGCAACTTGGTGCAGCCACTATGGAAAACAGTATGGAGGTTCATCAAAAAATTAAAAAGAGAGCAACCACATGATCCAGCAATCTCACTTCTGGGTACTTAGTGAAAACACTAATTTGAAGGTATGTAGGCGCCCTATATTCACAACAACACTGCTCACAAGATATGAAAGTGAACCGAGCGCCTGGCAAAGACAAGTGACTCAAGCAGATGAGGTTTACACACACAACGGAGTACTACACAGTCATGAAAAAAACTCTGCCATTTGCAACTACATGGATTCACCTTAAGGGGATTATGCTAACCAGAAATAAACCAAAAGGAAAAGACAAATGAAATATGGTCTCACTCATTAAGGGGATATAGAGGGGGAAAAAGCAAAAGAACAAAAAAACCCCAAAAATCCCTAGACTCTGACAACAGAATGGTGGTGACCAGAGGGGAAGGGGCGGATAGAGAGGGCCCACTGGTGGGTGGGGATTGGTGAGTGGGTATTGGGGGGTGGGGATGGGTGATCTCTACAGCTGCTGAGGTGGGAAACTGATATCTGAAACCTAAAGAGTGATGTCAACTAATCTTACTCCAATACACAAACACAGACACACACACACACACCACACACCCCATACATGACAACATTTGCTAACAGAGTCTACCCTTCTGGCTCTCCTTGACTAATTATTCATTGGGGACCTCCCAGGGTCTATCCAGCTATTTCTCTTCTTTCTTTGGCTACGGGAAGCTTTAGGTCCAATCTTACACCCTCCCCTCCAACACAGGTCAAGAACTCCAGGGCAGATATTTTGTGTATAAGTTAGTTTTATTTCCCATATATATTTTCTCTGCTGTGTCTGCTTCACCTGTAATTACTCTTTATTTGCACTGTGTCCATCTTTAAAAGCATCTTTAGAAGAATTAGACGAATGAGGTCCCGTTACTCAGAGGGATAGAAAGGGAGGAATTTGCTCTCATCTCAGTCCTTCAAAGGTGAATTATTATTAATTCCTTTAGCTTTTAGGCTGAGTCTGGCTTCTTTGTGAGTACCCCAACAGGTGACCCTGATCACACTCTTGCTCCCATGAGCCACACAGGTAGGTGCCGGCAAGCAGGGGAGAGTGACATCTACTCAACAAGCTTCAAAGCAACACAGGTTACAGCAATCTGTCAAAACTGTGGCCAAGCAAGTATAGCAGTAAAGAGGAGTTGTTTATGAAAATGTGGGTGCTTGAAAGAAAGGTACATTCTATATCCCTACTTCCTGTAAACTTATCTTGATTTATTTGTGTCTATCAAGGTTTTTAAAACTAATTATCGTACTTTTACTTCCCTGAAATGGCTCATCTCAAGAAATAGGACTAATAGGGTCGTTTCCAGCCACTTCCCATCACCACACAAAGAAGAAAGAACATTTCTTACAAAGTTTTCCCAGTGGAATTGCCAGCTCAGGAAAACTTAATTATGTGACACTTTTCCAAACACCCCTTTAAGGTGAGAAAAAATAATAGGAAACGGATCTTTTCTATTCTCATGAATCAGTGTTACTGTGCTCTTGCTTTAAAAATAAAACAACTTTAATCATTAACGAGGCCTGACCTCTCACAGATAGGCTAACACAGGGCGTAATGAAACCAGTCACCTGGGCATTCGCTATCACTCACCAATACCAGAATATGAGGTCTGATTCCATGACTGATCAATTCCTAACGTGATCTCAGAGGCCCTGACTGAGAGCTTATCAGGGCTTATCCCCCTCTGACTCCGTTATCCAAAACTCTACTGCAAGCATATGTCCTTCTCTCACCAGACTGCGATTCCTTTAAGGACAGCAGCTCAGTCTTTCTATTTGTATCTTTGTGCTAAGTACTCAATAATGTTTCAGGAATGAATGAGTAAAACAGTCAATGGAGCTAGAAATAGGAGCCTCCCAATAGCCATCCATTACCTGCCTAGATATATATTTTTTTTCTACTACTACAAAAATTTCTCTGGTCCATTATGGAAATTGACAAGTGAACACTATACCATAAGTGAATGCTCTACTTTAATTTCTCCATAGATTTATGTATGAAAAGTCACATCTGGGTAATAGTCTACTGTAAGCCAAATCGATTTACATTAAATTTCTGTGTTTTATTATCTGGCATATAACAGAGCCCAAATCAATACCAAGAGATTTATACTCAACAAACATGACAGCCCTTCTCCAAAAATCAGCTTAACTTTCTTTTTCTTTTTCTTTTTCTCTTGTGGTATTCTTTTCTACTTTTCTATAAGTTAAAATCAAATTCCTGTTAAAAGATAAGTCTGTAACACTTTTTATAAGCCATTGTCATAGTCTACAGCCAAAGAATATCAGCCCCATTCCTTTGCTTGGAAATAAATTAATTCCATTCTGCTAAGACAGCTTAGTAGCTTTCTACTATGGAGCTTTCCATATTTGCAAGAAGAAGGAGAAAAGTTATTATAGTAGGAAGCATGTTAAGATATGCAAATTGAATCTTGACACAGCTAAAATCTCACACAATCATTGGGAATAAAACCTCACAGACAAAACACAAATTAAAAATATAGTTCTCATCTGGCTACAGTAACACTCTAAATTCCTTCGATCAGAACCATTACTTACGTTAAATGTGTCAAAAGACAGAGAGAAATCCTAAAAACCTCAGACAAGTATGAACAGGAATCTTACCTGGAGATTCCAAACCTTACAGGAGTGATTGAAAGGGACATCTTAGGACTGACATGTGAAGAACAAAGGGTGAAGTCCTCTGCCAAAGGGTTTCTATAGTGACCTGAGAGTCCCAGGTCAACCTGTATGGGAACGTTTTTTAATTTTAATGGAATCAGATGCCCCCAGAACCAAATACAAAGAGAAGAATCAAACTATCTCCAAGTCCAGTTTAGAATGACAAACTTCACAGCGATCCTGTTTTTTATTTAATAATATTTGCTTTCTAATGGGGTCGCTTGACCAGCCACAAGCCCTATCAGAAAGCTCAGCCCAGGTGGGCAGGGGACAGATGGAGGGGCACTTCTCACCTGGGCCAACAACTGGAACTTCCTGGTGCTTCCTGCCCTGGGCTTCCTCCCTCACCGCTCCACCCTGAGGGCTTGCTGGACCCTGTTTCTGAGGCTTCACCTTGGAATCCTTTTCTCCTAAAGAAATTCTGGACCCCAACCTGGCAGGCTCATCCTCCCCTGACAACTGCTCCTTGACCCACTGACCCCGGGAGCTAAGAAGCTCGTTTCAACCCACAAGCAAGGAGAAACACAGGATTTAACTCAACTTCCTAAGGAAGAATTTGAGAGGAGATTCTGGAAAGATGTTTGAATCAGGAGCCGGAAAAACTGAGTTCTGGCCTGAGCTCTACCTCCCCTAAGCTGTGTGCTCTGGGGCAAAAGGCTTAACTTTCCACATCCAGAAAATAGCTTTTTTGGCTCTCCAGGTTCGCTTTGTAGTTTAAAAATTCCATAGTTCTGTGAACATGGGACTCTAAGTCTCTCCCAAATGTTTTCTTAACTGAGTTGCTATGAGTTGCTTTGTGAGAAATTAAAACATAAAACAAGTCCAGAAAAAAGATGGAAACCATATCTGCTTCACTGCGTAATCCTACATCCCACTTTGTTTAAGGAAAAAACAAAGGATTAAAACAAGGAAAGATTCACTAGCTAGGCTTAAAGAAACAGAGGTGTGAGTATTAACATAGATAGGCTTTTGTGCCACCTTTATTTTCCCAGGCCTCTGAGCTCACATGGCACTGGATTTTTTATTAATTCTATGATGGGCATTAAACAATAACAAAACCAGCCTTTTCATTCCTGGTGGGAAGCATGCATATCTGCTGGCTGTTTAAAATTTCCTATTTTATAGGATTTCAATGAAGAGACTGAAACAAAGGCCTGCCCCTCCCCTGGGCCGGGAGAACAATGACTTGGAGAAGCTATCCCAGAAAGTGGGTGGGCTGCGCCCCAGCCAGCTGTGCTGATGGGCCACAGATGTTCTGGGGAGCACAGGCCGGCGCGTCCTCCCCCAGACAGAAAAACAAACATCAAGGGCAGCCCAGAGGAGCACGGGCTTTGAAACAGGAGGCGAGGCCCGGGTCTCCTAAGCAGAAGAGGAGGACCAGACCAGCGCCCTGGCCAGACTGAGCGAGAGGCGGGGAGGAAGGCTGCTTCCAAAGGAGGTCAGTGGGTACAGGGCTGCAGAAGGAAGGGGAGCAGGGACACTCCCTGGGCACCTGCTGTCTGACCTCTAAGACTGACCCTGAGGTCTGCCGACCACCTGCCGGACAGAGAAACTGGGAGGTCGGGGCCTGGCCAGCTCCTGGCGGGTCTCAGCTTAGCAGGTCCTCGTTCTGTAAGTCTATGTGCACATGTGCTTGTGGGTTCGTGCTCACTTACTTAGTAGAACTATCCTTTCAGATCTCCCCAAGTACTGGCCAAGTGGTGTTGGATCTGCCAGGAGACAGCAGCCCTGGAGCAGGCAGCAAGGGGCGGGGCTGGGCGAGAGTTGGACTCAGACGTGGCCGTGGCCAAAAGCAAAGCCAGGTGGCGCAGGAAGAATTCTTCCCAGGCAGCTGTCCTTGGCCTGGCCTGGCTGCCTCACAAACCAGCAAGCCCAGGGCTGAATGTTCCTGCGCTCCCCCGTCCACTGTACCTGGGGCCAAGATAAACGCTGGCCGGAAGTGAGGTGAGCAGAGCAGAGACCCTGTTGTTGAAGTTAGTAACAGCACTAGGTAAGACATCACCATATTTCCCTACCCGTGTTTTCACGTGTGTTTTGCCAGCTAATGCTTACATGTGTGTGGTCGAGAACTGACTACAGAGAATCACTGCACTGAGCTCGTGGCAGTGAAAGCGAGGGACTGATTTGGACTTGCTCATACTTAAGAATCTGCTGGGTGTGGCCTTGTCATCTTCAGACCCTGCACACCTCCCTCGGTGGACCCTGCTGGGGAGGTGGACAGAGGACTCTACTGGCCCTTGTGTCTCTAGGCCTGAGCCAGACCACAGGCGCCTCCTGTGTTCACGGAGTTAGGTCCCTTTGGCACCTGCTGGCAACACCTGTGGATACATTTGGGTCTACAGCAGATGTTCTGGACCAGAGTGTCAGCTCTGGGAATGGCTGGTTTTACTAAGCACTGTGGTGACAGAACTGTCCAAACGCCCAGCAGGTGCATTTGGTTGTGAGTGGGTGACTGTCTCTGGAGAGGACTCGGTACCCAGTGAGGCGGGGATGGACACTGCACAGATGTCCCCCAAATCCTCCTATGATGACCAGGTCAGACATGTCCAAGGTCAGACACGTCCAAGTTCAGGGGAGCAGTTTCCTGAGGGCTGTCAATGCTTAATTCACTAATAATTAAGATGAACGCTGCCTAGGCCAAGACAAGGGTCGGGAAAAAGGAAATGCGTTAGGTTCCTGGGGAGACGCAGCAAATAAACAACTATCAAGGACTAAAGAGCCCGGGCAGAGGAGATGGCAGCTCCCGCCTCTCCGGAGCAGCTTCATGGCGCCGGCACGCCCCGGCTCCCATCCTTAACTGTCCGTATCTGGTCACTAAGCTGTCACCAGTGGCTTCCTATGTGCACATCTCCATGGCAACGCAGGAGCCACAGTGCAGAGCCCCCCACCTGCCAGTCCACCCTCCCTCGGCTGGCCCTTTAATCCCTTTTCTGCACCAGCCGCCATCTTGCTAAGCTCCTCTGAGAGCACCAGTCCACAAGGAAGATTCCAGCGACACCGGACGGCCACCAGGAGAAAGGCCAACTCAGGATGACCTGAGGCCTTTCCTGAGCAGCCTCGCCGACCTTTCTAGAGTCTTCGCCTGCCCTTACCCACCTGTCCCCAAATGGGTACTCCTGGCTCCTTGATGCTCTGCCCTTCCAAAGGCCGCTCAGCCCGACCCCAAGGCCCACCACTGCCCTCCCCGGGCATGCCTGTGCTGTGCCGAACTCACAGCAACCTGCCCGGGCCGCCCACCAGGCTGAGGGCCCCGGGCTGTGCAGCTCATCTCTGCCTGCCCGACACCCAGCACCACATGAATGTTCGCCGAGTGAGGGGGCAGTCGGGCGTGGAAAATGGGGGTTGCTCTATGCAGCCGCATGATCTCTTGGGGTTTCTGAGCAGACAGAGCAACAGGTGAGACCAGGAAGCTCCGTCCCGACAGAACACCTGATGCCTAACGCAGCTCCCATGTTTATCCCTCTCAGTAGACCTGAGGGCCACAGGAGTCTCCCGCACCTCAAACCCCTCATTACGCACGACGAGATGGCCTGCGAATGCAGCAGACTCTAAGTCAGCCAGATGTTCAGTGTCTGCAATGACCAGGCTCATCAGTTAAGTTCACTTTTTGCAGAGCTGACTTTTCGTCTTTGTTTCTGGTTTATGTTCGGTATTACAGAGAAGCTTGTTCTTAATTACCTCTTCGGCACCACTGCTATCTGAGGGCAGGGGGGCACCCAGAAAACCAGAAGTGACCCCGGGGCAGGTCAAGCTTAGCAAGGGCTAAGCCTGCTCTGCAAAGGGCTTTGCAAATACACGGTACCGCCCTCAAAAGCAAACAGTGTTTTCTGGAGGAGAGGTAGGCCTGGGGTTCCCCTCTTCCCCGACAACAGAAGGACGCCAGCAGTGTGCAAGGAGCCCCGAGTGGAGCTGTCCCTCTGGACGCTCCGAAGTTACGAGAAGCTACGTTTTAGGGCAAAATTCATCTCTGAATCACACAATTAGAAAAGTGACGCTCAGGAGGGTCTGCAGCGATCTAAGCGGCCTGCGAGCGCCCGGGGGCCTGGGGCTGACATGGAGGGTCGTGTGACTAAATCTGGAATCCTGCCCCCCTCAACATCTGGAGAACCTGCTCCCCTCTTGCTCTCAAGCGGTCCGCTCAGTGGGAAGGTAGGAGCAGGGGCTGCTTTTTCTGTTTTCCAGCCGACTGTACGGCCAAGTCCTTTTTAGATGCAATTTCAGGCGTGGGGAAGCCCACAGCTCCCCGGGAACACTCAGCACAGCGACTGCTTCGTGTGAAAACATGCCCAGCACCACAGATTCGATACAGCCCCACCCCTCAGTGTCCTTTCGGGGGGGTCTTAGGCGGGCACAGGCCCATGTGCACGTGTCGCTCCCGTGCGGGGCCTCACTCACACATCGAGGATGATTTCCCTCAAACCTGAACCTGCCTCCTCCCCCTCCTCCCCCTCCTCCCCCTCCCTGGTCTTGTCAGAGCAGCATTTCAGCTCCTGAGACATCATCCAAAGTTTTCATTCTAAGCACAGCAGAGCAGAGAGAATGCTCTGCAGATAAAATGCCAAGCAGATGGCAAGTCCTGATTTCAGGACTTCTGCCATCAGGGGACGCCACTGAGCTTCCTTAATTGTCTTTTTGAGCCCCCCCGCCCCGCCACTCACTCAAGGGTGCAGCTGACAACAGCTGCTTCAACCATCGGGGTGCCCTCAGCAGTGCCCAGGCTCTCCCAGGCACCTGGTGGGGCAGGGCAGAGGTGTGGTGGACTGCAGGACCCGCTCTCGGGGCAGGAACTGTAAGGGCACTGTGCCTAGGGGCATGGCCAATGGCATCTGATAATGCTGAGGCCCAAACTTAGATTTTCTTTTCTCTGATGCCCAGATTAGACTCTGCTCTGTTTTCTCATGCAAATCAAGTGTGTGTCCTCTCCTCACCTCCCCTGATCTGCCACCCAGGGCCACACTCTTCATCCTCACAGGCAGCTCAGCACAGATCCCAGACTCACCCCTGCGTCTAATACTCATTAAGGACAACACTGTTGTAAAAACTTGGCAAATGCAAAGATGAATTTCCAAAAACTATAGTTTGACATTAAAAGCCAACAACTGTGGTATGCTACTCTGACAGAGTTTATTTTCTACTTGAGGAGAAAATAATAAAATCTTCCAGCTACAAATAATTATAATAAAAGATATTCAATGGATACCAGAGATAAAGAGTACACAAGTCTCCCTCTGCTAATGCTATTTTTGTCTTAAGATGTCATCTTGGTTTGAATCTCCCTCTATCTGTGTCTACTCATCACAGTTAATATCCTAAGAAATCCATTATTCACAACAATAAAACAATCCTTCTACCCTCACTGGTTACGAGTATGGCCTGCACTGCCAATTCTACTAACTGTGTTCCACCAAGTCTACCGTTCTCTCTGGCCTATCTAAAATGTGAACTAAACATTATTAGAAAAAGCAAAGGAGAGGGCAAGGCAGAAAGGAAGGGAGGGGATGGAAGGGACTGCACTGACATGGGGAATAAACAGACTCATCCAATGTTTTCTTCCAAGTAGATAATCAAATCTTAGATTGGTCTCATTTAGCAGGTAACATTTTATAGATGTGTGTTCTATTTCACCTCATTACTTACGTAGTTAATCTCAGCTCCTCACTTGAATCATACATTTTCCTAAGCACTATGTGGTATTTCTAACAAAAATCATGTCAGGAGGCATCTGCTACAGTGAAAAACAGGCTACTTCTCTCCTATCTCAAGGAAAAATGAAAAAAAAAATAAATAAAAATCAATCTGACAGTCTTTCATTCAAACAGCTTTTGCAGGATGCAGCCCAGACGCCCAAGTTCCCCCTGGTCACACTGTTTTCTGTAGGACTGCCCCAGCCCCCTGCCCCGCATGAGACACATCATGGTGTCCCTGGGGACATTCGCCAGGGAGCATGGGGACACAGCCGCCCTCCCACCCTCCGTGGGTGAAGGAGCTCCTCTGTTTGTAGCAGAGTGTGGGGCTCCAGAAGGAGCTCCCTGCTGAGCAAGGAAGACTGGGGTGCCCACATTAGCTGATTCTTCAATGGGGTGAAGAATCAAGCGTCACAACCAGCTCATGCTCCCAGCCTACAAGGCACCATCTTAAACTAGAAACGTGGGCCCGTCACCGTCAGCGGCAGCTGCCGCTCCCCTGGTTGCTGCCCAGGAAGCCGGTGCAGAGCTGTTTTCAGAGTGATTTTCCTTCTCACTGAACACTCCTCTTCCTCCAGTCTCGGAAATATCACTGAATTGGCAGCGTTCCAAGGCGATATTCCTTTACGTATAATAAGTTGGACAAGAAGGTTTTAGTTAAAGAACAAACAAAAGTCAGAAGAAGAAGATCCCACATCTAAGTGAGATCATACTGTGTCTGTCTTTCTTTCTTATTAGAAATGCAACAGGTGGGGCCTCCCTGGTGGGGCAAGGGGTTAAGTCCCAGCACTGTGAAGCTATCGCAGCCACTGCAGCATGAGTTCGATTCCCAGCCAGGGAGCTTCCCACATGGCGCAGCAGACCTCTCCTGCCTTGTCTGCTGCTCCCCTCAGCAGTGTATTTCAGTAGACCCACCTGTTCTGCTCCCCACTCTGTCTCTCGTGAATTCTCTCACCCACCTCCCACACCTCTGGCCTACACCCCAGTTCTTGTAGGCATAAATAAATAAATCTTAAAAAAAAAAAAAAAAAAGCCAGTGCAAAGTGAGGGGACTGGGAAGGCCAAAGGGGCTGGAGGGTATGGCAGCCACAAAGGCCTCACTGCAGAGGTGAGAGCTGGGGAAAGGCTGGAGGGAGGGGAGGGAGGCTGGGTGAAGAGCAGAGGGGAAGGCAGAAGAGGCCCTGAAGCGGCCGGGCGGTGGGGCATCCCCATGCAGGCCAGCAAGTGGCTGCAGCAGAGAGCGCAAAGGGGCTCTGAACGCAGGAGCGAGTCCTCCCACCTGCTCCAGGGGATGCGCCACTGGATAGGTGGGAAGGGGGTAAAGACAACACCCAGAAGACCTGACAGGAGGCTTTTGCATTAACCAAGGCAAGAGCGGAGAGGGCTGTGGCTTGGTTACCGGGGTGGGGGTGCTCACGGGGGAACTTTACTGTTCTCCCCTCCCCATCCTAGGCCCCAAAGTCCACTTTTCATTAACTGGCCCCAAGCTTCTTAGGTCACCCTGCCCTGGGCTCCCTCAGCCCAGCACACCTCTAAATTCCTCAAAAGCCAATCCTCTGCTTGCAGGTCAGAGGAAGAGCGCTCCCTCCTCCAGTAGCCATTCCCCAAAGACCCATAACTCCATCCCCTACAGAGGCTTGCTTCAAATGACATCCCACAGCCCTCCTCACTCCTGGACTTCCCTCCCCGCCGCCCTCCCCCCAGCCCTTCTGGCCCTTCCCTAGTCCTGGACACCCCATTATGGCTCTCAGCCAGATTCCTTCCCTCCTGCTACTTAGCACTAACCGCTGGCCCCCAGCCACTCCCTCCTCAGCCCAGCCCAGAGAGGTCCTCACCGCGGAGCCCAGTGCCCTTGCTCCCCATCATGACAGGAGCACAGACTCTGCTCCTCCCGCCTGCTTTCTTCTAACTCCTCTAGCTGCCTGCCAGGACCCCAGAGCTTCCTGGGTCTTTCCCTAGTTTTGTGTCTTCCCACCTCCCTTCTTCCTGAATGAAGGTGCACCATAGGATTCAGCCCCCTGGAGGCACTATGGTGCTCCCATCTCCGTGGGTGAGCCAGGATTGTGCTCAGCTCCCCTGGTTTCTCTCCTTGCTGGACTCCTGGATCCCACCCACCTAGAGGGCTCAGCCTGCAGCACCTCAGCTTAACGTTCCCAGAACAATTCCCACGGGACAGACCTTTGTCATCACATGAGTCACGCTCTCCTGCTTATTATTAATACTCATTATCTCCTCTCCTACTTTTGAGCAATTTGAAAGCAGGAACCCTGACATCTAATTATCTCAGGAGGCTGAGTGCTTTGCACAGGTAATAAAACTTTAAACTGTAAGCGAAATAAATATACTCTTCAACTCAGCTGATCTGTGTTTTCCCCAAACGATACTTTTCAAGAATATTTGATCATCAAACAATGATCACTGTTTTCTGTATAAGGTGTTACTTGAACAAGGATCAAAAATGCTCATCTCCTCAAATCTGGCATCAATTCAGAAATATTTACCCAGATTTTCAGGAACGTTTGATCCTAGACAAGAACCAATTTCCCAGAATCCATAATGTTCACAGAATGTTGCACTGTTGGTCCCTGGATTCTGACTCCAAAATTTTGAGGAATTTATCAAAAGAACACTTTTGAATAAAAAGTCTAAAACAAAATATTGAGACTTTTTTTTTTTTTTTTGCCAGCATATAAGAAAAAAATGAGGCCAAAACACTGGAAAACAGTTTTTTTTTTCTTTTCAAAAGGACAGATGGGAAATGAGATCAGGGACTTCCAGGCCTTTGTAAGTAATGGGGCCTGGTTTCCTTTTCAGGTCAGTGGTTTGTAGATCAGTATCAGTCTCATGTAAGAAGAAGAGGAAAAGAAACACAGGAAAAATAATCACCAGGATGTTATTTAAAGGGAAATGAATTGACCACATTTTCTATACAATGCTGAGAACATTCTAGGATTCTATTGTATTAAACATTTCCAAAAGTGAAAATTTCTAGGATTGCTAATTATTAGTCATCTCAGCTTCATATTCTGATCTTTTAAATTCTCTTGCTTGGAGATTTGACACTGACCATATGCCATGAAGTCAATAGGAGTAGGAAGAACACTGAGAAATCACTTCTTCCCCTCACTGTGCACACAGATTTAAGAATATTGATAATTCCACACAGAAATTCTCTAAAGACAAGCTCTTTGTTTTAATATGTAACATATACATAACATAAAATTTACCATCTTAACCATTTTTAAGTGAAGACTTGGTAAGAACATTCTCATCACCACCATCCATCCACAAATCTCTTCATCTTGAAAAACTGAAACTCTGTACCCATTAAACACCAACTCCCAAGCCTCTGGCCACCACCATCATACTTTCTGTGAGGTATGTCACAGAAGCGGAGTGACACATTTGTCCTTTCATGCTGCCTTTCATGCACAGCATAATGTCAACAGCAAGGTTCACCCATGTCATAGCATGTTTCAGAATTTCTTTCCTTTTAAGGCTGCATAGTACTCCATTGCATGTGTAGACCACATTTATTTATCCACTGACCCACTAACGGGACACTTGATTTACAATATTTCCAACTTCTGGCTCTTGGAAACCATGCTCTATAACATGGTATACAAGTCACTCTGAACCCAGCTTTCAATTATTCAGGGTTTGCCCTCCACAATGGAATATGACATGCTCCTTTTTCTGCCACACAAACTCTACCCCTGGTTAGTTTACATATATACAGCAAGGTCTAATGTTTGTCAGATAAAAATGGTACCCATAAATTGCCTCTCCCAGCATCTTTAACTATTTATTATTTTTTTCACATTTATCACTTTACATAACTGCATGAACACTAGTGGCTGTGTAACAAGCCAGGATACCAGAAGCTCAAAAGCCAGGTGCAAATTCAGCAGCTGATGTCAACCTCGATGTTACAAGTATTCCCACCAGCAGAACTATCTGAGGGCATCCACTTGAAGAAAATCAATGGCCAGACCCACATGAAATCCTCTGTCTCTGGCAGGAAGGGGAGGATTCTCAGGCTTTACTTGCAGCACACATGTGTCATTTCTTAAAGGACAAGTCAACTTGTAGCTCTTGATGTAAAACATTTTAATAATAAAGGTGATCGCCTCTAATTGCCTGTTAACATTTACCTACTACATACCCAAGGAAAAGGAAGTTTTCAGTCAAGTAAACACACTATTGACACAAAACTATAAGCACAATAAAGGTCAGTTGGCCATCAGAATGTGACTCTTTCTGACTCTGTTTTGCTTTCATTTCTTAACTGCAGAAATTACCTAATTTCTACCAAAACAAATCAGTGATCCAACAAGAATTTCTGCAAACCTAGTCACTGGCATGTCCACCTGTGCACAACGACATTCCTCTTTGTTTCCTGAATCACAGAAAACTGTGAATGTTGATATTGAGTCAGTAGTACCCAACCCAAGGCATTTATCTGAAGAATAAACAGCCACTAATACAAAAAGATTTATGCACCCAACTATTCTTAGCCACGTGATTCATAAAGGCCATTATCTACAATGCCCATTGACAGCTGACTGGATAAAGAAATTGTAGCATATACACTCGATGGAATACTACTGAGTCATTTAAAAAGACGAAATCATGCCTTTTGCAAGAACACAGGTGGACCTTAAGGGGAGGATGCTAAGTGAAGTCAGTCAGAAAGTGAGATACAGTTACCGGATGGTTTCACTCATTTGTAGAACATAAATAACCAAAGAAACCAAATGGCCAAACAACAGAGATAACTGAGACCCTGTGAGAGATGCTGACCTGAGGTGATGGTGAGTAGGGGAGAGCAGGGGCAGAGGGGGTTATGTGGAAGCATGGAATGGGGGTTTTGGTGGCGGGAAGTAAAACATGTGCCCATATCAGGTGTGCGGCTGAACCTCCAAAACTATACACTTACGTAAACGACTGACAAATCAATGAAAGTTGATTTTTTGAAAGTACCCAACCCTACTGTCTAGAGCACAGAGATTGTGAGGATGCTGAGGTGGGAGGGCAAGTGGGAGGAGAGAAGGACACCTGAGGCCCCCCGGGTCAGCGCACCAGGCTGACACTGAACACAAGAAGTATAAGAAGACATTAGTGAAAAGCCCAAGAAAACGTACTTACGTACAAATATAGACAGTGAGCCCTGGAGGAATTATGAGAAGGGGAAGTCACTGTAGACTTGAATAGCTTTAGAAGACATGGGATTTGAAGGGTGAGAATGTTCTAGAAGATGAAAGAGATTGTAGCACAATATTGCTCGGGATGAAGCCAAGACAGAGACAGAGTAGAACAGAACCCAAAGCAATGGGTCCATTTTGAAAAAAAAAAAAAAAAAGCGCAGTTGGCCAGCGAGGGAAGGATTGGAAACAGCATTCCTGCCCCGGTCACGCACATAAAACGCAACTTCATAAATGTTCTCAGGGTTGAAAACTGTCCTTCGGTCTCTTTATAATCCACATGCACTTCAGGTCTTGTGTTAAACACTCTTTTTCTACCCTTAAAACATTCGACAGACAAAGCTGCTCTCCCTGAGACTCCCTGAGATTTTCAGAGAACCTAGTGATTCTCAGAGCTGACCACACGCACAGTGTTCTACTCGCACAAAGGCATCATCGCTACTTACATATTAGGCAGTTATCATTCTGAGCATTTCACACACAATTCCACTGTTTTAAGACTTAACCTCTTTTAGCTACTAGATAGAATATTGCAAAGCAGTAATACTGCAAAGTAAACCCTCGGCGTGCATTGTGTTCAGTATCAGACCCATTTCCTAACTGACTCGCTATCTTTTTTCCATAGGAAATCAAATACTTTCTCCTGAACGAATGTGTTCCCTCTGCCTCTAAAAATACAGCCAGACTTATGCTCCTATTCTGCTTTAAGAAAAAAAAAACAAAACAGGGACAAATAGAAGGAATATGTGGCATCGTTACGACACTTTGCACATGCAGCAAACTAGACAGATATTAAAATCACCAAGAAATCACAGTAAAAGGATAGAAATTCCAAGAAACCAACTTAGCCGGACCCATCACAACCACTGTGCTGGACGTCAGAGCTCAAGTGCCAGTTCCTGAATCTTCGGAAAAACTTCCCCAAATAGAAAGTAACTCCTGCTCACTTGGTCTTGGCATTGCAGCAAAGCATGGGGGAGACTTCTCCACCTTTCCTAGACTATTTGTGTCCAGTATCCCCAGAGTAGGAATTACAGGAAAGGGACAAAGGAGTTTTCCTCAAACTTTCAACCAACCGATTCTACAACGACTTAACTCCAGGTTCCTTGGCCCTGGGATAAAAGCTAAGACTAAAATTCATCGTGTCTGGTTTCTTTGATGAGCTCACTTGTCAGCCCATTTTGTCTCAGTGCTGCAAATACAACTTTGCATTCTAAGCTGCAAAACTCTACATAACTGTGTTACCATAATTAACACAAGCAAAACACAACATGTTCACAGAAACGTGGGATAACATTAAGCTTCCTCAGAGCACGCTACAGGAGAAAATGTCAGCACAGCCTATCTGTAATCATCTGCTTGGACTTCTCCTGCTAATAAATTTGTCAACAAAATCCCAGGCCAAGGGCCTCCTCTGAGCAGTATGGGCTGCTCAGGTACTATGTTTCCAAAAGATGCCATTTTTTGGCCTCATCTGAAACCATTTATCAGCAGAACATACTTTGGCAGCAACATCACACCAAAGGTCAGTGGCATCCTCAAGGCATTCTTTATTTTTCCAGAAAGGTCTAAAGAACAATCACTTTCTCCACATGTGTCTCTAACAAGCTAAAGAAAAGTGAACATTTGGGAAAATTCTTACCCTTGCTGTAAACCTGAGTTACTTAAATTTGATGGGGGGGAAAAAGCCCTCATGGAGTAGAACTGAGCAATTGTTCATGTGGCAGTTTCTAAAGACAACTCAGCAGGCAATGATCTATAGATAGTAGGTGATGTTCTGGGGAACAGGATTAGAAAGAATGTCAAGTATGTCCATAGTGCCTATTGTTGGCTTACAAGTATGCTGTCGGTTTTAAATGAAACAACAAAGAATGCATGAAGCTTTGCAAAGAAAAAAAACTAGGCAGCTCAATTCACAGAAGACAGGACTTGGAAGGAAACAGCATCAGGGAGAAGGGAGGCCCCAGGAGAGTGAGGAAAGTAACTAGAACCTCTAAATAGACAGGGGTGACTCTAGGTTGCCAGGCATCTGAAACAGCTGGGTTCTCGCTCCTCGAGAGCACCTCAGCTCCTGCAGGCCCCTGAGCTACAGGCCGTAAACAGAAAGGCTTCGAGCAACAGTCTCCAGAGTGGTTCACAGTGGGGGCCGGGCTGAGTGAGGCTTCCATGGGCAGCTACTGAATCCAAGGAGCAGCTCCTGTCATTGGGTAGAGAGAGAGACCCCAGAACATGCCTGGGGACCCCCACCCTCTTTTCTGGGAGCCCATAAGCAGCCCAGGGCCCCTGTCATCAATCTTCCAAAGGATGCATGACAAAACCCCACTCTCTTCCCAGCAATTCCATCCGTAAGCTCTAAAGTAGTCAGCAAAAACCCTAAATGACTTCAAACGGATTTCATAGGAGATATTATGGTCATTCTGTCAAGAGAAAACACACGCACTTGAAAAAACTATGTTTGTTATGTAGGGTTACAGATATGTATATACTTGTATATATGCATATATACTTATACTTAATATATGTTCACATCTACAAAAATAAAATCACTAAAAAATAATTAAATCATGAAGAAACACCTGAAAGAAAATAATGACATAGCTTTTCTCTCTGAAATATATCTTCTTTTTGTCTTTTAAAAATTCTAAATTAACTACCCACACAAGAAGTCACCAGATAGAAAAGAGAAGTTTGGGTCTCCCTGGTGGTGCAACGGGTTAAGCTATCCAGAGCCACTGCAGCATGAGTTCGACACCCAGCCGGGGAGATTCCCACGTGGCGCAGCAGACCTCTCCTGCCTCGCCCGCTGCTCCTCTAAGCAGTGTACTTCAGTCCATCTGCCTGTTCTGCTCCCCACTCTGTCTCTGGTGAACCCTCTCACTGCCTCACACCTCTGGCCTGCACCCCAGCTTGTATGCATAAATAAATAAACCTTTTAAAGAAAAAAAAAAGAAAAGAGAAGTTTGCAAAGATCCACCACACGGTATGTTTACAGATGCAGAGAGTTATATCTACCTGAAAGTCATCGTAAGGGAAGAGGAGCATCTCCCTTAAGCAGTCGTTGAGGATCTGCGTCTTCTTCTGAACAATGACATTTTCATAATCTAGTGGTTCAATCAGCTTTGGCTTAGCCTGAAAGAGAAGAGAGAAGCAACTGAAACACTCTGACCCATAAATGCAATTCCTTAAGATTAAAGGACATTCAACTGTACATGTTTTTCAGCCAGACGGTCTGTTAGTTTTACTACTGAGAAGAATCAGAAATAAGAAATAAAAGTTGTTTGCAAAGGAAGACACTTCAGCTCAGCAGGGATTTAAGCACAGAGTGGGCTGGGAAAAGGACTGGAATTGCCTCCTGGGAGTTGCTGACTGTGCTTTAGAGTTATCTTTACTCCTTAACAGTTACCAATTTAATAATTTCCTAATTAATTTTCCACGTTCAATGAACTGAGATGTTTCCTGTCTCTGGACTGAGACAGACATATGTTCACACTATCTTAAATATATTACATGATATTTCTCAACTATTTGACAAAACTCCTAGTGTTTAAAAGGTTTAATAAATGAAAACTAGGAAACTATTCACAAGATGGTTTTGCCTACATAGCACACCAAATGATGCTTTTGCTAGCTAGATGTGCTGGAGCAGGTCTAGATCCCCACATCCCCCTGCGCTGTACCCCAATGACCCCACAAACCAGGATGAGGGGTCAAATTCCAGCCCCCGATGTCTGCACGATGCCCAGGCCAAAGCAGACAATGCCTGTGCAATGCCCAGGCCATAACCCGGCCCCGGCATCCTGAGGGAGGGGACTGTTGGGAAGAGGGTGCAGCTGAGTGGCCATCTCTGGGAGCTTTTAATCGGGAGCGCTGAACATGTGTCCTTTTCCTCCTGGGAGCTGCTGTGGAGGCAGTTACCCCACCTGGCAGCAGCACTTTGCCCTTCCCTCCCTAGATGAGGGAATCCCAACATCCTGCCAGCTCCTGTAACTGTGATTCCACTTGGCACCACTGGCAGGTAACTGGACGTTCTTCTCCCTCCACCCTTTTTAAAATAAGTTTTTTTTTTCCCTCTCATTTGCTGCACTAAAGGTCCTTTTGGTTGCATTTGTGGCACAGGTGGCCAGACCCAGAACCTGGGAGTGTGCCTCTAGCCTAATGACAGGCAGCTTCTGGGCCCTCTGCCTGGTAAAAGACGAATTATTATTTTTCCCTGGAGGTATCTTGGAGTGGTAACAGCAGGCAGCACTGTGGATGTTTTGATTACCTCGCCTTTGTGGGCCACCATTAACCTTCAAGGTGTTTTCACACAGATGACCACAGTTAATCCACTGTCAAATTAATTAAACAAGGAGGCCATTCTTCTGAGGTGCCTCAAATGTCCTGGCAGCCTGCACCATGGAACCAAAATCTAAACCTGTAAATGCCTCCAGGTTATGAAATTAAAAAAAAAAAAAACACACCAACCTGCTAAGGACAACTAATCACAAATAGCCAACTAGGCTTTAGGCTATAGACAATCAAATTGTTTCCTGTCTTTGCTGTCCTGTTTCTCTAAACATGTTCTCCAGCTCCTCTGGAGAACACGCTTAACCACTGCTGGTTTGGCATTACCCAATCTGAATGGAGGTTTGTTCAAGCAATGGCTTAAAGCACTTACAATGGCTCAGTTTACCTTTCAGCATCACTGAACACAAGATGAGGTCAGTACAGAAACTAAAGACGACAAACTGAGCGAAGGGCCTGAAGCCACCAGTCGCGTCTCTGGCAGACTGGACTAGAACACAGTCTTCTATCAAACAGAACTTTCTTCCCAGGCTGCCCTTTACTGGTCTGCACTCCCCAAAGCTCCACCACAGTAAATGTGCAGAGTTTATAAGCCAACACTCTGCCAGGACAGACGACGCATGTTAACAAGAAAGTTCACAGGATTGATTTTGACAACAGGGAAGATTTCATGAGAGACTGATCCATTTTCCAAGGACCATGAAGTTGTGGAATGTGCACAGTGAAACTGCTCCTAGGGACTGGATGGCCGCAGGCCTGCAGCAATGCAGGGAGCACTATCCAGGACGGGACCACAGAGAAGCACCATGGGAGAAACTCACCTGCTATCTCAGGTAAGGACAAAGCATAAAGCTTCAAACACAATAGCTGGCGCAAGCCCCTCCTCCACCCTGGCCTTTACAGGAAGCAAAGGAAGAAACTCCGAGGGAGGGGAAGGCTAATGATGGAGATGGTGAAGCCGGGCAGGAAGAGAGAACAGGACAGGGAGCGGGGAGACGAGCGACAGACACCTGTGGGGAGGGCGAGAGGCAGACGATGCAGAGGAGGAAGAAACCTAAGGAGGGAGATAAAGACAGAAAAGGACGATACAGAAGGAAATCACAGAAGAGAGGGCTTGGGAGACTTCAGCTGGGTCTGGGGGAGGTCAAGCCTCTGGAGCCACTAAGCTGGGGGTCACCAGCATAACCACCAGCTCTTTAAAGTGATGACTCACCAGTGATGACTGTGGTCCAGCTCCCCTAAGCTTTCCTAGGGCCCTACGTGAGTGAGGGGAGCCCAGCAGGGCAGGGGCCTGCAGCATCCGGGGTAATGACAGGAATGCCACACTAATAGCGCAATCAGGCTCGTTAGGAGCTGCCAGCCCCCCACTTGCGGTTTAGGGACAAGAGCCCGGTGCAAGGCCTGGAGTTCAGAGCCATCTCACCATCAGACTGAGGTGCAATCCCTCTCTGTGACACAGACCCAAGAGTGAGTGGTTGATTTTCTTTCTTCAGAAGAAAGATTCTGGTCATTTACAGCAAAATGGAAGGAGCTGGAGGGAGTGGTGTGGAGTAAAGCAAGTGAGAATCACATCGCAAATATTGATGTTTACAGAGTGGACAATTCAACAAAGCAAAATATCTACCACAACCAGCAGACTCTAATAAAGTGAGGTTTCTGAGGTTAAGAGGGAAAGGGAAGGGTGAACAGGGTATAAGTTCTACTGGTGGGGGAAAGCGCAGAAAAAGAGAATTACTTCGAAGAATTAAGTCAGAAAGATTCTGGGTCCATAATGACCCAGACTGGCCAATGGCTACGGGTGGAGCTGCTCCTGGGCCTTCGGAACCACTCGGAGTGAACCCCTGAGAATTCACCAGTTTTCAATTTTCCAGGACACTCATGAGGGACTCAGCCAGCTCCCGAGTCTGTGACTTTCCATCACAAACACGTGCTTGTGTTGTGTTCACAGCACGTGAAAGGGTAACTCAGTCTACACAGTTACAAAGGGTAATTTCCATGAAGGGGGGGTTCCGTGTTCCCTGCTCCTCCGAAGGAAGGCGGAGATGAGCAAGGAGACGTGGCAGAGGAGAAGCGTGGCACAGAGCCATGTAAAGGATATAAAGGAGGGCGTGCTTGCTTCTCAGCAGCGCCTTAGGGGACACGGAAGGAGACACGTGAAGTTGAGATATGTAGAGACACTTGGAAGATATGTGGGTGACAGGCCCTTGGGGAGGATGGCAGTGGCAGCTGTTACCTTGATTTGTTCTGTGAGTCTGTGAGTTTGCTCCTTTTGTCCCAAACTTGCCTGGTCCTTCTGCCCCTTCCTTTCCTGTGGTTCCCTGCCAGAGGTGCCTTAGCCTTGTGGCAAATCTACTTTGGGCCAACCTGTTTGGCTGGGCATTCACCCACGAAGGGTGGGTAACTTTGGGTGCTCTACTGGGAAACTCTATCCGTCCTTCTCTTTCCCTACACACACTAATCCTATTAAAGTTCTTTCACACTAAGAGAATGCTTTGTCTTTGTATGGTGGATGGCTGAACCCATCTAGATCATGCAAATTTTGGGGTCCCGGGGTACCCACTCAGTCTTCCAACTTTCCTCCCCTTGTGTGAAACTGCTTAGCTATGAACATTTATTTCTCAGGACATCAGAAAGGGCGGGGCCACGGTGCTTTCAGCCCACAACAGGCGACAGCAAGCAGTTCTCAAAGTGCGGCCCCAGCCCCAGCAGCATCAGCACCACCTGGGAAGTGGTCACAAACCTAAACTCTGAGCCCTGGCCCCCAAGCCTGATCCAGGGGTGGGGAACTGCTCTCTGTGCTTGAGCAAGCTCTCCAGGGGTTTCTGAAGAACTCTCCATCCAGAACATGCCGGAAACTGTGCTGGAATTTATAAATCAGAAAAGAACAAGGAACACTCACAGCACGGGGCTTCTTAGCACCCTGGAGTCACAGACCCCTTTGAGAGCCTGGATCTGCCCCCCCCCCCCATGTGTATACATACTGCCTTCCAACATTTGATACGCAGTTTGGGGAAGGGGTTATCACCTATGGAGAGGCTTGGAACTGAGCTGCAGAAACCCCAGCCCAGAGAGGCAGGCTGGGAAACTCATGACTCGATAAGGTGAATGGGGGCGCTGCAGGGGCCCAGGCACAGCAGGGAGACCGAGCAACACCACCACGGTGGAGGCTTCCTCACTCTGCCGAGCAAGTGAGGCTACCTGAGTGCCCAGGGGAGAGAGAGCGCTCCAGGGAGGCGCACTTTGAAGCCCCTGAGCCTGACAAAGCAGCCCTCCTCAGCGGGCTGAGTGCCGGTGGGGTCTCCAGCCCGCCCCGGGCCTGTGCCCCACAGCCCGGCCTTTCTGACGAGACCCTCTCCCAGCCCCACAGGGTGACGGCCCCACCGCCCTCCAGGCAGCAGTCTTCGATGTTTTATCTCAGCAGCGGGATCCTTCCTCTAAAACCAAATCTCACAGCAGCAAATATGCCCTCAAAGGTTAATCAGAGTTACCCGTGCCTCAGCCAGGAGGTACTTGGTCAGACAAGTGGGTCCCACCACCCCTGATTCAGGAAAAGGGGGCCGTTCCCTCTGTGAGTGCTGCAGCCCTGGTTAGCAGCAGTTCTGGGGGGTAGCTCGTTCTCTTCGGGTTGAAATGACCCCTTGTCCCCCTGACTATTAGTGCCATGGGACAGGACCCGGTCTCCTTACTGCCGTGCCCCTTCATCCTCTGAGCCAGGGCCCGGGTCACGGTGGTGATGATGGCGGTGATGGTGGCGATGATGGCGGTGGCGATGAAAAGTGCTGTGACCTGGGATTTTCTTTTGCGTAAGCGCTCCACATCTATTCAGTTTTACCAATCTAGTAATAAAAGTCTTTCTTCCACCTTCCAGGAACACATGCCATAAAGACGATGACAATGGCAAGGCCATTCACAAAGAAGACAGACAAAAGCCCAGACAGAGGAAACTATGCTAGAGATGACACTGGAATTCAGGGACAACACCCAAAGGACACAGGCCCACATCATGAACTGAATCGGGGATCAAAGTCTGTGTCTCCAAGGACTGAGAACAGTGTGGGGGGGAGGGGGCCGTACAGAGCAGCACTTTAGACCCACTCACCCCAACAGGGCAACTCCACAGAAGTAGCAGGACTTAAGGTACCAAAAAGAGGGGGAGAGGGGGCAGCCCTTGGGGTACTGCTCGCAGAGAGTGGGGTGGTCCTCTCCGGGGATGGAGGCATCTCAGTGGAGAGGCTGAAGCCGGGCCCGCTGCTGGCTTCCCAACAAGGGCTGAGCGCCTTGGCTTCTGTAGAGGAGACCCGCGGGGTGCCTGAGGCCAGGCCCTGGGATCGGACTGGCGGGAAGGAGCGCCACCCCAAGGGACACGGTGGGCTCGGGTTGGCCTCCAAGACCCAAAAGTCACCATTTGGCAGCAAAGACCTGCCAATGGTCATGTGGCTGTCACAGAGCCCCCTGGCACGAGCCACATGCCCTCTCCAGGGGCCTCTGGCTTCCCTTGCCCCTGCAGTGCCTGCCGTGCCCAACACCCGTGCAAACTGAAATTCCAGACCCACCAGCAACGAAGCCTGGGAATCTTCTCAGAGCCAGGAAAATGAGAGCCTGCTGCAATCCAGCAGGACTGGAGAGGGTCAGCCCCAAGTGAGTGCAATTTTGGTCAAACGTGGAGAAAGCCTGGAAACCACAGCACAACTAATAAGCAAAAGGGCGCACGATGGCTCGGTTGTCCCCAGACGGGACAGCCGCCCGTGAACTTTCCAGTCATTTCTAGCCTCTGCGGCTCTGGTAATTAAATGTTAACACAAGCTGAAATCCTGAATGCCACTCCTTGAAATAGCACCCGGAGGAAATCGCAACTCTTGCAGCGTTCTATTTTAAGAAACAAGAAATTCATCTTTTCTGCCTATAAAGAATTTAGAACTTCCTTGATTCTTTCTGCCTGCCTATAAAGGCTCCTGGATCGGCGTGATAAAAACCCTTCACGGAACTTAGTCCATTTTCAGAATGGGGAGATTCTTGGTGTTGCTAATGGACCCTGGTCCTGTTGCTGGGGGAGAGGGGGTCAGCCCTTCTGCAGCCCCGTGCACGAGGCCCTCCCTCACAACACACACCCAGCAGGATCCACTCAAGGTTTCACATGTGGAGGGAGAACCCTCATTTTCCTATAACTGGGGGGGCCAGGCAACGAGCACCTGCCTCCTCCCACTGGCACTGATGTTATTAGCACTTTGGGCTCCTCCCCGCCCCAGCTTTTTACTGAGCCTCTCCCTCCCTGTGCCCCATGCCAGGTCTTTGGGACACCAAGATAAAAGAGTGCCCAGTGCAGCCGGGAGGCAGCTGTGTGACCAGGGAAGAGGTGGGGGAGCCAGGAGGACCACCTGACCTGTGAGGTGAACCCGACTCCCCGTTAGAGGACCAGCCCGCCAAGGGCAGAGATCTCTGTCTTAGTCACTGCCGTATGTGGCACCGAGGGCAACCCGGCGCGCCCCAAGTATCGGTTTGTATCGGCAGAACGAAGGCAGCCGAGCCCAAGGGAGCTTCTTTTTTTTTTTTTTAAAGATTTATTTTTTATTTATACATACAAGCTGGGGTACAGGCCAGAGGCGTGATGGCGGCGAGAGAGTTCACCAGAGACAGAGCGGGTAGCAGAACAGGCAGATCAGAAACACACTGCTGAGGGGAGCAGCGGGCGAGGCAGGAGAGGTCTGCCGCGCCATGTGGGATTCTCCCGGGCCGGGCGTCGAACTCGCTTCGCCGCTGCCGACAGCTCCACAGCTGGAGGGGAGGCCCCCAAGGGAGCTTCTTAAAAGGAGGCATCGGGGCTGAGCCTGAGAGAGGGGCCTCAGCCAGGAGCAGGCGGGGTGGGACTTCCCGGCACAGGAAATGCAGATGTTGGGGGGCACGCTCGCCCACGGAACCAGCCCCCGTGGGGTCCTGATGTTTGTGTAATTCCCGCAAAGCATACAGAACGATGCACATAAAGCTGAAGAAGCCCCAGGGCTGCGAAGGGGTCCGCAGCTGAAGCTTTAGTAACTCCCCGGAGCGCGGGCAGCCAGCAGCAGCTGGCGGGAGGTGGGCCGGCCACGGGCTGGGGGCACCAACCTCTCAGGGGACAGCAACCCGGGATTCCACGTGACGGGGCAAACTACACTCCTGAGAATCCCTTTCTAAACGACATGCTGCGTGGACAGATTCCTGAAGGGACCCCGATATCAGGCAGGTGGGCAGCACCTCCCAAACAGTCTCTCCTTGAACAGTCAACAAGCCTCTGAACAGCATCCATTGAGGGGCACCAATGATTAGTGTCCACACGCCTCAAAGCAGCCCTGGAATAAGGCCTGTGGAGAAAGATGAGGCCAGAGTGGGGGTGAGCCATGTAAGGGAGGACCCCCAGGGTGCCAGCAGAGTCCGGGGGGACTGCGAGACATAAAGTGAGGTGACCTCCCATCACTTCACATCAAGGTGACAGACACTCTCGCCTTCCCTTAGCCAGGCCATGCGGACACAGGAGACCAGCCTGCCATGACTTCCCCTGGGGACACATGCTCTTCTCCAGACTGTCCTTGGTGGGAGCAGGATACTTCCAGACAGGCCCGTTCCAAAGGAGCAGGAGACTCGGTAATATTAGAAGACAACTGTGTGGACACGGGAACTTGAGCTGAGCAGGGCTGGTCCTCTCGGCTTACGGAGAGTAACCGGGAGCCAGAGAGGTGAGAGCCGGAGGGGGCGGGGCAGGCGGAGTGGCTGAGCCCTAGTCCCGCTCTGACTCCGGCCCCTGCATTCTACTGTTTGCTCTGTCACTGCCAACATGGACAAGTACAGAACAGGAAAAAAATGGAGGGAAAGGAAAAAGAGTCTTATCTAAGCTTGGATGAGAAGCAAGCTCGACCCCAGCACTAAAACACGCCCGCTGATGAAACTCAGACCTCAAAATATGTATCTCTCACCCTGAAATGTGGTGTTAGCCTCGGAACAGACAAGCACCAAGAATGACACACTTGTCAATGTCGTTTTTTTATGTTATAAACACTATAAGATATTGAATTGCCTTTTTACACAGCACTAAGAAAACAGCCTTTAAGTTAAAGCACCAGTCACTGAACAAAGATTTTACTTAATCAGGCATGTCAGTATTAGCAAAACTTGGACATTCAAAACCAATCAGAGAGGATGGAATGAAAAGAATCTGGGATTTGTATCTGTCGTTTTTATAAATAGCTATGGTTTTCCCAAGGTATTATCCTATTACTAAAATGAATGAAATTAAAGTCTCTGTGAAAAACTCAAATCAAACGAATCTAGAAAATGCTGCAAGAGAAACATAATCACGGAACTAGACGTAATCAGAAGATGATGATTATTAATAAAGTTAATAATAGCATTTTAATAAAAATCCACATCTCTGCTTGCGAGACAGGTGTGCTCCACGGAATGCTGCAGAGAGTGGGGGTGTCACAGAGGATGCTAATGACAGAGGAAGGCAGGGACACACCCACCTCGGCCCAGGAGCACGGGTTGAGAGTGGGGAGGGGCAGGCTATGGACCTGGCACTGTGGGTGCAGGGACCCTGTGCCTATGCGGGCACGTGCAAGGAGTGAGAGAACAGAGAGAACAGGTGGGGAATCCCAGGACAGACTCAGCACAAGCGTCCCTCACACCCATTCACTCCAGTTTCTACTTCTGCTGCCGTCTTTTCCCATGGAAAAAGCGATAATGAAAGCAAAAAAGAAAACGTTGTGTCACATGGTTATGTAAATAATCCTCTCAAATCTGTAAACCAGACTCTGTTCCTGCCAATAATCCCCACCCCCACCTTCTAGAATTATGGCCTGAAATTTCTTACTTCTGCCATATCAATAAAAGCTATTTTGGGAGCCCTGAAATGAAGAGGTCAAGTAATTAAGCCGAAAGGCTCTATCTGAAAGCCAGACGCCCTCGGATTTCTAAGCAAAATACTTTAAGCTGTTTACTTGAATATAGTGGGGCCAGGAGGTGAATATTCTTAACACATACCTGGTCCAACAGAGTTTGTGTCATCATCGCTAGAAAGGTAGCTCAGACACCAGAAGGGCAGGTATGGGGAGTTAAGATTCACCTTTGGTCCCCCCAAACAATTTGGTAATGATGGAGTTGGTGAGAGGTAGACGGGGGTTCATTTGACTGTCAGGCCCACAGCATCTCACACACACCCCACACCCACCCACTGAGTCACAAAGAGGTGGGGGGAGGAGTCACATTTGAGACCCATTGTACTGTCTGCTTTTGTGTGGGTCTGACAATGTCCTACTAAACAATATTTTCCAAAAACTCCTGGCTCCCCCGCCTATGGGCTGTGGCCTTGGGACGAGTTGCTCAATCCCTCTATCATTGGGACAGCTCCTCAGTCACGAGCACGAGCTCATGGAAGGGCTCCACACAGTTCCCGGCACAGAGCCGGCTCAGCATGGGGCGATCACGGGGTGAGCTTCCACAGGGTGGAGTGAGGTGGCCTTCAGAGCCCAGAGAATCGGCCCCCACAACAGACACATGCTTTGGCCGGGCTAGGTGCATGGGACTTCATCAGACTTTCCCCAAATCTGTTTCGACTGTATCGTCACCGCTTCACAGATGAGAAGCCAAAGCTCGGAGAGGCTACATGAATTTGTGGTGGTGACACAGCCGTGAGCCCTGGGTCTCCTGGCGCCAAGCCCAGGGCCTCCTCCATCTCCCACCAGCAATGCATGATGGAATTTCAGAGTTCAAGAACAAAAAGTGCCTCCCAGGTCCTTTGGCATGAGAAAGGCCCAGCACTGCTCCTCACTGAGGGGATCAAGCCCCACCCCCCACGGGGACAGAGGCTGAGACCTGCAGACAGAAGCCACCTAGACCCGCCCCGGCTCCGTGGGCTCAGCAAGAAGAGAGAAAAGCAGAATCCTTTCCGGAAGGAGTCTTGTTTCCCACCTGAAGAATATTTTAAAAAGCATACCCCCAGTGCTCAATCTTCAGGGAAAAGTGGGTTTGAATGCTGGGACACAGGGACCCATCCGGCAGTGCTTGATTTAATTACCACTACGGAGTTCACGGACATGCTCTGTGCTAGGAAGACCCAACCTGACACTTAAATGGTGCATCCCCACCCCCTTGTCCCCAATCACTGCAACCCTCAGACACACACACAGATTCACAATTCTAAAATCCAGCGAGGACCCATCCCCAGTGGCAATTGTTGTGTTTGAGGCATTCAAGGTAGAGGGTGTGTAAGTTTGCAGACCTGCCTTTCACACGTCACTCCTAAGCACAGCCGGCTGGCCCAGACTGAGGCATGCTGCTGGTGTAAAACACGGATTTCGAAAACTCCGTGTGAATGGAAGAACATACAGTATAGCTCCATGTTTTCTTGGCAATACTAAGTTAAAAGTTATATGACTCAAAGGATTCCCACCTATTTTCTACTTTAATTCGGCTACCAGAAAATTTACTATTGTGCATGCAGTGGGCCTCTTAGTGTGATTAGAGACTTTTAGAGGTAATGTTTGAACTTCATGGCAAAGGACAGACCATTTCCTGAAATTTACAAGACAAAACTTGAAGGAAAAAATCCAAAACAGCAGCATTAGAGACAAAACAGTCAAATCCAGCCTTGGGGGAGTGAAGGGTTTACAGGCCCTCCTTTCCTAAACCTCAGCCCCTACCCCAAGAGCCTAGTTGTTTTGTTTTTAGATTTATTTTATTTATGCATGCATGCAAGGACTGGGGTTCAAACCAGAGGTGTGGGGGGTGGTGAGAGGATTCACCAGAGACAGAGTGGGGAGCAGAACAGTCGGATCCACTGAAATACACTGCTGAGGGGAGCAGCAGGGAGACAGGAGAGGTCTGCTGTGCATTATGGGAAGCTCCCTGGCTGGGAATCGAACTCATGCTGAAGTGGCCGCAATAGCTTCATAGTGCTGAGACTTAACCCCTGTGCCCCATCAGAGAGGCCCAAGAGCCAACCTCCTCACCCTAGTCCTGGAGGATCTCACTACCATTCCCACATAAAATCAATTAATGGTGGCAACAGGTCACAAGGGTTCTCCACGCCTCAAAGGTGGTGTCAGGGGTCCAGGGGTGAAACCTGATACCTCTGCTTTCTTTTTTTTTTAAAGATTTATTTATTTATGCATACAAGAGCTGGGGTGTAGGCCAGAGGTGTGTGTGGGGGTGGGGAGTGAGAGGCTTCACCAGAGACAGAGTGGGGAGCAGAACAGGCAGATTGACTGAAACCCACTGCTGAGTGGAGCAGCGGGCGAGGCGAGGTCTGCTGTGCCATGTGGGAATGTCCTCGGCGGGCATCGAACTCACGCTGCAGCTGCCCACAGCGCCACAGCGCTGCGCCACCAGGGAGGCAGGGTTTGAAGCGGCTTCCCGGAGAAGCGGGCTGGGAGTGGGGCTGGAAGGCTGAGCCGGGAGGGCCTCGCGGTGGAGCAGAGCCCACGTGGCAGGGAGCCTGCTGGGTGTGAAGAAGGCAGGGTCCCGCAGGATGCCCGGGGGTAGGGTGCAGGAAAGGAGGCCAGCCAGCAAGGCCAGGGCAGCCTGAGGGCCAAGCGGGCCAGGCTCCAACTTCTGTGCAAAGGAAAGTCGGACAAGGGGTTTCAGCAGGAAGTGGGGGACCGAAGGTGTTTTGCAGAGGGGCCCGGCAGCACCCTGAGCGTGGCTAAGGAGGCAGGGGAGGCAGACAGAACCACCTTTGGAGGGGAGAGGCCAGTGGGCAGCCTTTCTCCCTCTGACTGATAGAACCTTGGCTCAGAGAGGCCAGGGGTAGTGACCACCCTCATCGCAAGGAGACCCTGAAACATGGCCACAGACTGGTCCCCCCCAGTCCTGGACAGCCCTCAGACACCCACAGCTCAGCGGCACGGACGCTGCTCTGGAAAGCGAGCCCTCGGATGTCCAGAGTCTGTAACTGTCACCAGAGAGACCTGGGGCGAGCTGGCTCACGTTACAGGGGTATTTCAAACTTTGGGAAAGCGGAGGACGAACTGTAATTTCCCAGGCTTCCTGATTCTAAAATTACACCCCAGGCCTGTGTCATCTGGAGACCCAAGACACGTCTTCTTGCATGGCCTGTGTCGTGTCCCCTGCTAACTCCAAACTCGGCTGCCACTTTTACTTATTTCCAGGTTGGCTGAACCATTTCCGTCAGGTTCCTCGTACGGGGGTGGAACCCCAGGATCCCATTTCACAGCTCCTGCCGCTCGAACTCAAACGACTCTGGATGAACTCAGCTCAGGACTTGGAATTAAAACGCCAGAGCCTTGAGCTGACTCTAGCAGAGGTTATTCTGGGACCAAGGCTAATAACCCTGAAACATGGAGCGTTAGCCCCAAAAGAGATCTGAGTGGTTATTTACTGCAGGCCTCTCACTTCACAGACAAGAAACTACGGAAGCAGGGCCCAGCTGGGGTGGGAGAGGTGGTGAACTCTGAGAGATGGAGGCAAGTCCAGGCCCAAAATGAGGTTGCTGGTCTGCACAGTATTCCCCTCTGCTCCCTGGGGTGTAGCTAGGCTGTCTTGGACTGAATCGTCAAAGAGTGGAGCACCCTGGCAAGAGACAGCCGCTTGCAAACCATTTTACCAGTTAGGGAATCAACCTTCCAAGATTATCTTGCATTGTGGGGTCAATTAATAAAGAAAACAGTAGGAAAATAAGATGCCGCCAGACAGAGATAGTCCCAGCAATCTCTGCTCCCATAAAGCTATTGGGAAAATGATAAAATGTGGTGCCTCAAATAGAGGGACCCTGAGGTTAACGACTCCACTCCTAGTTCCAGCTTCCTCAGGCTCCACGCCCTTCTCTTCATGTCTGTCCACTCGACCACTGCTGTGCAGACACAAACTGGCCTTTCTCTACCAATTTGTAAAATTTTAAGGACAGAGTTTTTAACCTTTCTCTTTCAACTGGAAAATACCAATGCCAGTGGAATTGAACATGTTCAGAGGCCACCCTGGTGGCACAAGGGGTTTAGTCTCAGCCTATGAAGCTATCCGCAGCCACTGCAGCACGAGTTCGATCCCTGGCCAGGGAGCTTCCCACATGGCGCAGCAGACCTCTCCTGTCTCTCCACTGCTCCCCTCAGCAGGGTACTTCAGTAGATCTGCCTGTTCTGCTCCTCACTCTGTCCCTGGTGAATCCTCTCACCACCCCCATGCCTCTGGCTTACACCCCAGCTCTTGTATGCATAAATACATAAATCTTAAATAAAAAAAAGTGAACATGTTCATCTTCGTTCACAAAATGAACAGAGGGGTCCAGGTTGGATGCTGGGAAACCCAGGCGCTGCCGTAAGCCCGATGTGTGACTGAACAAGCTGAGCAGGAGCCTAACCTCTCTGTGCCGTTTCCTCGCCTGTAAGGAGAGAAAACCTAACAGCACCTGCCTCCCAGAAACGCCAGGATTAGCTGCAGTGATGTGTCTCACGGTTTCCAACAGTGTCTGCCCAGAGCAGAGCACTATATAAACCTGTCCTGTTTTTATTATTACAATCTCCCCCCCACCCCAACCAAAGGAGAAAACAGTTGCCTTTACCTTGTTATAAAACCAGGGACCAGCCATTCTGCCCCCACCTTGATGTCAGATCTGAGGACAGCCAGCCTCGGAGCTGGGTGGATTCCCAGGTTCTACACAAACCGGAATCCCGAGGCTTTAGGGGGGGCTCAGCTTCAGAAAGATACATGTGGAGTGACGGGCTGTGGAGCCCTCCTCGGGGAGAGCTTTCCAGGCCTGCACAGTTAGGAGGCTGCCCCCGGCCCTATCTAGCAGGCGCTGCCACGCCACAGAATACCTGTGCTCTGCAGGGGCTTCGTTCATGCCAACTGTGCACACCAACGCCCAGGCGCCTGTGCCTTCTGGAATGCAGGGCTAGGCCTGCTCCAGGTGCTAAGACACCTCGGGACACGTCCGTGCCAGAGCTGAGGATGAGTTAAGTGTTGTCTGCCTAAGTGGGAAAGGGTAGGTGAGATAATACTCTCGGTGCCTAATAAATCTGAGGATCCAGCCCCCCCCTTCCCCAAGCCTTGCTTCTTGGGGAGGGGCAGGGTGTCGGTCTCCACGAATCTCTGCATCCCCCATATACAACACGTTAAATCTGGCAAATCTCAGTGCAGGGAATGGTGGGGAGAATGAATGAAGGCAGCACTGAAGCAGAGGGAAAACAGAAGGACGCAGTGGCTCTGAATAACCAAAATATCCTGTTTTTGTCACCTGGGAATATGTCACCACATAAAGCAGCAGGAACTCAATATTTTAAAGGCAAAGTAATGCAGAAAGATCCCCAATGTAATGTTATTCATTAATCATTTCCAAACACATCTATAGAGAGCATAAGGCAGAGGGCTTTATAATTTCTATTGCATTAACTCAATCACAGTCAAGGAAGACTTAGGATATTTATGACATGATCATTGCCCAGAAGTGTATATATACTTCAGAGTTTGCGCCTTAATCACTTCTGCCATTTCTAGAACAAACAGAACCTCGGGGAGAGAAAGGACTTTCTCCTTTGATTCCCTCTCTGGGAGGCGGTGGGGGGTGGGGAGAAGAGGAGTCCCCTGCGGTCTCTGATGTGACCCATCAGCCCATTCTCCAGCTCCCTGCACATCCATCACATGGGCACACTTACTATCGCCATAGAGTCAATCAGCCAACTGTTTTTATTCAAATAAGAATTCTGATTCAGGGCCTCCCTGGTGGTGCAAGGGATTAAGTCTCAATACTATGAGGCTGTCAGCAGTCACTGCAGCATGAGTTCGATCCCCGGCCAGGGAGCTGACCCACATGGCGCAGCAGACCTCGCCTGTCTCCCCGCTGCTCCCCTCAGCAGTGTACTTCAGTAGATCTGCCTGTTCTGCTCCTCACTCTGTCTCTGGTGAATCCTCTCAACCTCACACACACCTCTGGCATACACCCCAGCTCTTGTGTGCATAAATAAATGAATCTTTAAAAAAAAAAAATTCTGATTCAGTTTTAACACTGGGAGGTCCCAGAAAAATGTCAAAACTAGAAAAGGTGTCTCTCTCTGAAAAGATACTATTCAAAAGAGACTGAGTGAGTACACCTGACATGTGAAAATTCGACTCCTCTCTCTCTTCACATCTTCCAACCTTCAAAATTCCCAAATTAAGTCCTTGTCTGCTTCTTAAAGGGACAGTACAGGCGACACACACTCCAGCCACACTCACTCTTTGAGGCCTCACCCTTTTCCTCTAAACTGTTGAGCGGTAACAATCAGAATGATTTCCAGGAATGACTTCAGAGTTTAGACAGTCACCACAGGCATTCCAGGACAAGCAGTGCCAACTAACTAGCAGACATCCAGAATATCCCAGCCCGTGATGCCCCTTTTCAATGCAGTGTGCTGGGAGAAGGCTGGGGACGTTTCACTGGCACCCCACTCCACCCCATCCACACTGTCCCATGCAGGGGATAAGACCACCTTTACAGGGACCTGCAAATCGACCCTGCAACCTCTGAAACTTTATGACATCCAAACATATACTTCCTTAGAAACACTGGCTTTACCTAGCACCTAACAGAAAGCACAACTGTTGCCTGGTAGAGGGGAAGGAAACATTATTACTGCCAGATAATAGCAGCGAGAGATTCCTGACAGAAGCTTTACACAGCAAGCACTGCCTCTGACCTGCTTAAGTATTTCAAGATATATTTGCTAGTCCCTCCACTAGGGCATCATCCTAACTGAATAGCCATCCAACTAAGGCACAACTCTGTTATGGAATACTCTACAGCTACGGAAAAGGATGGCAAAAGCTATAGATGGTGACAAAAAGCTGTTGTTGCTATGTTCTGGGAGAAAGTTAACAGAAAATCTACAGCATTAGTACTTTCTCAAACACACACACACACACACACACACACACACACACACACACACACACACACTATATTTTTCTAGGTCCAGGAGAAAGTCTAGAAGTACAGGCGGCAAATAATGAATAGTGGGCACCTTTGCAGAAGAAAGATAAGAGCACTTTGTTTTTCCCCATTTCTCTACACTAGTCCCATTTCTTACTACACGTTCATTACTTTAATGCTTTCTAAACTGTGTAATATTTTCCCCCAAGGACTGTGCACAAAACTAAAACCAGCATAACTCGATTTCACAATGCTGGCTCTTGAGGAACACATGTTCAACACCACTCAGCCCAGCTCACTCAAATTACATACAGACTTGGGGATTCTCCCCAGCTACGTGAGGCCTGGGCAGGGGACGGCTCTATGACAGGTAGATGCACAGCGGTACGGACACACTTTTAAAAAATCCTCTTGAGTAGATGCTGCACTCCAAGCAGAGTGCTGGCTTCTCACCTGCTGTGGACAGAGACCATAGCAGGTAAGGCTACCTGCCCAGGGCAGACGCCCTGCTGCAATATCCTGCTTATCTGAGATTCCTCTTTATCTTACCCACTGGAAGAAGACACTCGCTATCAGATAAGGGAAAGGGTTTTGTTGCAACACTGTTGCCTCTCCCTTCACACCTCTCTGCAGGTGAGGGGAGCCAGAAACTTCTCTGAGGAGTACTCCAGCCAGGGACAGCCCAGCCCCTGCATGGATGGAAAAAGATCTCTCCATGGAACCACCTGGAGTGACACTGGGCCTCGACAAATAACTGGGATATGAGAGGCTAATTTTCTGAGCACTACAAAAGAAATCTATTTTTTACAAGTCACTTGTGATTTAAAAAAAAAAAATCACATGGCCTCTTTCTGCAGTGTATTTAATTCTCTGGACAAATATTTCTACAAATCTGGAGAATCACTGACAAAAGGTTTTTAAGAATATTCACAAGGGAACCCAAACCACACAACTTCCTCCAAGAAATCATAAGCTCAGTTGTGGGAGATTTAACCAGTGAGCCTGGGGAGGGGGGGCAGGCGGCTGGGGTCCCTCCACAGAAAATGAGCTCTGTTAGCAGGAAGGAATCCAAGATAATGAATAATATGGAAACAATCCCTCTGATGAAAATCTTCAGTGAAAAGGCCCATTACACTTGCCTTAGTTTTGACAGTAACACAATAGAAACGAGGCTCACCCATCAGAAGAAAGCAATTTGATCCTCAAATCCATTACAGGGAAGTTTAAGTTCAGAGTCTTAAAGACATTAATTGAAAATTAATGATAATAGCCACTGAACTCCATGCTTTAAAAAAAATCATCTAAAAATCACTAAGTACTCGTTGAACAACCCTTTAGCAGATCACTTGAAAGGCTCAATTGTCCCCCTGCTGTGCATGTTGGTGGTTTTCTGAAGTTTGCTTTAAAAGTTATGAGCCTGTATTGTAGGAAAGACATTCCAAGAGAGAAGCACAACCTACTCATTGATGAGAATAACAACACAACCATTCTCCACATTTCTGCTTTACAAAGTCCACCGAAGCACTTTAATTTATCCAAAGGGCTGCTGCTGAGCATAGAGACTTTTCTTTCAACTGGTTCCAAGTTTAAATCCTTTCTGACTTTGGCCAAGGCAAACCTTCTGATAAAAATGAGTGAGAATACACTTAACTTCAACAGTTGTGTCTCTTCAAATCCCTCCAAGGTCATCTCCCTCTTTTCCACAATAACATGAATAATAAATGTAAAAAGGTTTCAATTTTACAAAGAACCTCAAAGAAAACGTGTCTCCCTGGGCTTACATCAGGCCACAGAGTATCTAGGTGGGGCCAGATTTTGCACAACACAAAGTTGTTCTATGCAAAGAAGCCTCCTGGAAACTACCTTGCCCACAAAATGCCAGCCTGTTTTTGACCAAGATGAATCAAAGTGGGAGCAGATCAATCTCCAGGAAGGCAGAGCTAAGCATTCAAGAGAGACAGGCAGAGCAAGTTTCAAAGCCTAACAAGGGAGAGGCGCTCAGTCCTTGCACCGGGAAAGCGGGGAAAGCGCGGCTGCCCCCAGACCGCAGCGCCGGCCCCTCCCCGGGACGCTCCCTGCTCACCAGCACCGGCGCAGGGCTCTCGGCTTCCACCTCTCCCTGAGCTGCATCCTTGTACTGCAGCGGGGACTCAATCACCAGCTCCTTTTTGATGCTTCTGCTACTTGTCCTGCATTTCTCAGCCTGCATTCTGGGCTAAGGCGCAGGTCAGAAGGTCTGCAACTGGAACAGCTGCGAGTCCCTGGCAGTGCCAGGCGCCCGCATGCCCGTGGCCAGAGGCGGGAGGGAAGGAGGCCGGCTGTCCAGGCGCGAGTGGTCACCGGACGGCCGGGTGTGCAGAGCCCGCCGCGGGGGTGGGCAGACCGCCTAGGCCAGCCTCCAGGGGTGTTACTACTGCTCGGGAAATGGGAGGTTCCCACCGGCTGCGCGAGGAAAACAACCCCCCAGCCATACAATGCACAGCGTCCTGCCTCTGATAAAGAGCACCGCATTGTGCCACCCGGGCGTGGGCCAGGCCAGCGACCCAGCCCGGGCGGTGTGGAGGCAGAGGGCTTCTCCAGAGGGTTTCAAATCTGAAACCCCAGGAGCTCCGGAGACAGCTGGGCGATCTGGCCGTTCCAAAATTCTGAGTTTCTGGAAGGTTTCCTGCGTGTTATGGCTAAACACCAAATGCCTGGCTGATGAGCGAAGCAGGGAGGAGAAGCAGGCAGAAAGGCTGCTCCCTACAGGGGCCACGCATCCCAAACTTATCTATTTTACGGGGAAAGACCAGGTCATCCGGCATTTTCAGATTCCATGGGTGTGGCAAATGCTTTTATCATTAAACAGAATTCTGGCTTAAACTGACCAGCAGGTATCTAGGTACCAATATGCCATGAACCCAGCCAGGACCCAGGACCCAGAGGGTCAGAGTAAAATACAGTGTCTCTCCCTCCGAGGGCTGCGAGAGAGTGTGGGAAGACAAGCGAAATTAGATGTCATCAATTTTAGATGAATGGAATTAATAGAGATTTCCACAAAAGCCCAGGGAAGTAGCTGAGTCACCAGCCCACAGTCTAATGGTTATAAGCCCCAAAATGTTTTCTCCAAAGCCTGTTATTTTTTTTTATTTCCTCATATTAATAGTGGTAATTTAAAAATCAGCTTTTTGGAAAAGGGAACAGGTATTAAGGAATTTACTTACAAAGGACGTGGGGTTAAAAATTTAAGTAAAAGGAATTTACTTAAAAAGGACGTGGGGTCTGCACTTCCTGGGAGCTTCCCCTATCAGTTACTCCACTCATTTCCCTGGGAGGAGCTACTTACAGAAAACAGAGGCCATAGCAGTGGTAAGAAGTGTGGAAATGCACGTCACTTAGTAACGTAAGTGCAGGAGATACACCACTTGGGGACGTATATACACTGTTCTCCAAGACAGAGGCACAGGTCCCGTTTTCCAGGCAAAGCAAGGAAGGAGCTGGGACGGCTCCACAGAGCAAAGGGGGCCAGGGCTGGCACCTTCTTCCCACGGGGGTCTTTCGAGGCCACTCCACGCCCACAGCTGAGCTCAGTCTCTGTCACCCACACGCCAACATCCTTCTGAGGCTGGGTGTTATTGTGCATTGAGTTCCAAGGCTTCCACGAATCCACTAAGTAAAAATGAGGAGTTTCTATAGTAATTTTGTTTAATTCCCCAATTTCCCAAACTTGGATCATCTTTCAGGGTAAATATAACTCACCTATCAAATCTGTATTCCTGAATAGTGAGATCTATGATTTTTAAGAATCTATCTTTGTAAAGCTGCAAAGAACCTTCATCTCTCTTACTGAAAGCTATGATGAGTATTTTTTTATTAATCTTTTGGCCTTCTGGATATAGAAATTCTGGACTTTAAGGAGAGAAATACTACCCTATTTTTGGGGTAAAAATACCCCGACACACTCTAAGTGATGTCCTCTAAGTGATGAGAAAGAACTTAAAAGGTTATTTTATGAATGCTCTAAGTATTCCAAACCCTACCCATCTAATTAATCTTTATAATGACCCTATGAAGCAGGCAACATGGTTACTCCCATTTTACACAGAAGGAAAATGATGCAGAGATGTTATGTATGTGCAAATGGTCACCCAGCAAGCAATAGCATCATGCACCCAGTATATATACTCTTAAGCACCATACTATGCTGAGCCAGTTGTCTGCTCTAACTCTGCCAGCTGCTAAAAAGCACAAATGTGTAAAAGCTACTGATCAGCAATGAAAGATAACAGCAACGTGTGGGTTTAATCGCATCAAGGTAATTTGGTGAAGAGGTGGAAATAGCATGACACCGTACCTGGCACAAAGTAGATGCTCATTTAATGGGAGCTGCTATTACTGTTGTTGCTGTTATTATTCAAATCTAAAGAAATTAACTTTAGTCCTAAATTCAGGACTTCATGACTTGTGATGTAAAGTCGCTTTAGCGACTTAAAATCAACTGTCTTCCCTCTTTATGAGTCAACTGTGACAATATTCAAATATTTGTCTTGAACTCCATTTTTTCTTATATTTTTCAGACTTTCATCAATGAATTTGTATTTCTCTTGTAATCAGAGCCAATTTGGATTGACTTTGAGCTTTCAGGGAGCCAGGACAGAAAGGCAGACAGACATGATCAGTTCCATAATTCAGATCATCCAAAAGGGGGAACACACAAAGCTGAGGGGCAAACAAGTTATTTTAAAACTCCTCAGCAGAGACTGACATAAAAGGGCACGGACTGATGCGCTCATCACGGTTTCCAACATGCTACAGGAGACACAGCAAAATCCCCTCAGCTGTTTCTCACCACCATCTCACCAACTCTTAAATCCTGGATAAAGAAAAGAGATTCTAGGCCTCACTGATGGTGCAAGGGGTTAAGTCTCAGCACTATAAAGCTATCTGCAGCCACTGCAGCACGAGTTCGATCCCTGGCCAGGGAGCTTCCCATACGGCTCACCAGCCCTCTCCTGTCTCCCCACTGCTCCCCTCAACAGTGTACTTCAGTAGATCCACATGTTCTGCTCCCCACTGTCTCTGGTGAATCCTCTCACCACCCCACACCTCTGGCCTGCACCCCGGCTTGTATGCATAAAAAAATAAATATTAAAAAAAGAAAACCAGGGGCCTCCTCGGTGGTGCAGTGGTTGGGTACTGTGCTGTGGAGCTGTCGGCAGTTGCGGTGCGAGTTCAATGCCCGGCCAGGGGGATTCCCACATGGCGCAGCAGACCTCTCCCGCCTCGCCCGCTGCTCCCCTCAGCAGTGTGTTTCCATCGATCTGCCTGTTCTGCTCCCCTCCCTTTCTCTGGTGAACCCTCTCGCTGCCCCACCCCTCTGGTCTGTACCCCAGCTTGTTGACTGTCTTTTCTCAAGTATATCCATGTGTTTATGTAGTTATGTACGGTTTGTGTGGTTTATTTATGTATAAATAAATAAATTGAAAAAAAAAAAAGGAAAAGAGATTCCGAGAGCAAGAAGTCAGCTCTGCCAACTGATGGAAACAGGAATGGAGACACTGTTGTCAGCCCCCGCCACAGCTCAGCACATAAGTGCTCTTGTTCTAGGGCTCTCTAGGCCTTCAGAAGTCTGCCGCTCAGGGGATCACAGGGAACAGCGTTCAACTTCCGAACATAAACCTCCAAATAGGATGTGGTTTCTCTAAGGGAAGTCATCGGATGGATGTCTGAGGCAGGAGAATGACATCTGCTCAGGGAAGCCACAAAAGGAAATGCCTCTTAGGAGGAAGGAAGTAGGTGGGGAAGCTTCCCTTTAGAACACTGCAAAGCACAAGGTATACATTGGACCTCTGGATTCAAATCCACAAGCACTGACTGAGCTCCTGCTGTCTAGAAACCTCGGGTCTTTCACATATTAACTTGCTTAAAATTAACTCTTACAGGAACAAACCCATCTGTTGGCATGTGACAAGGGTACACCATTTACTGTTAGAACAGAATAGAGTAAATCCCATGGCAAAGTATGAATACTTCTGAAGTAGGATGGAATGAATCCTACTGATTACGGGTTTCGCTTCTCAGATGTAAATACACATACACATGAAAACACAGATTGGGCACACATGAAAAGTTTACAGAATATTTAAAAAATTTTCCAAGGATTATTTTTTACCATAAATGAAGCTAACTTTAAACTCTGAAATCTCCACCTTCCCACCCAAGATGAAATTGTATCATATTCTGAAAAGCAAGAAACTGAGTTTCTCACCCAGAGGACTCCTACACATGCCTCAAAACCCAGTTTCAATGCCACCTTTAGTGTGAAACACTTCATTCTCCCAGCCAAAACTACTCAGTTCCTCTTCTGTTAACTCTCTGGGCATGATTTTTACTTACCTCTCAGAGCTTTTCACAGTCTACTTTTGACTGACTTTGTACAAGCTGTACTCTTTAGTGGGAACGTCGATTCATTAGGACTGTGTCCTAAACACTCGAGTGTCTGGTGTCTCAGGTACTGCAGGCACTGAAAACATGCTGGCTGACCCCAATGCTTACGGCAGTTTTGTGTCACGGGTCATCAGTGAAAGGCATTCGTTATAAAAATCCACAAAGCTTTTCATTTGTAAGTGGCCCAAATGAAGGCAGAAGTATATAAACTGTTCAAAAATGGAAACTCAGTGGACCCTTTACAAATAATTAAAATGTTCTCTTACCAGCTATGAAAAATTTGTTCTGCAAAACTTGCTGGTGACGTTTTAAGACAATGGTTGATTTGGAAACTGTACAACAAAACCTTTAGCAAGGGCCAATAAACTTGTTTTTAGAGAAGAATTAAAGTTTGAAACCTCCTGTTGCTGTAATTAATAGCTATATAAGGAATATATAAGGAACTGTACGAAGAATAAATATTAATCATCTCAACTCAATGGCATTTTTTTTCAGTCTTATTAGGGGCTCAGAATGATAGTAAAATCCAATGTTTAACTTCAATGACTATATGTATATATAACATAGATCTTTTTTAGAGTAGACTTTAAATTACATGCATATACACATATGTATATATGCCTTTAAGGCACATATATTTCATGAAGTTTATTTAAATATATGAAGTATGACACACATACTCTGTAGTCATTCCTTTTCTCTCGTTATGGGAAAATTTGAAGCAATAGTAAAAATCAAGGAAAATTGCGAAAAGGAACAAGTGACTAAAGATTTTCCAGTGTATTGTTTCTGGCCAGCTTACTGGGCAAAGGAAAGAAAAGGTGTCAGGAAAATGACCTGCCCTTCAGAGAAAAACAAAAACAGGGTCGATGAAGCAGCAAAAGAGAACAGGACAAGATTAGCGCAAGGAATGCAGGGAGCAGAGAGGTAAGTGTCAGTTACGCTAGGAGGGGTACAACCCCCTCCAGAAGACAGGCAGGAGGAGGAGAGAAGTGGGTGAGGCTCACTGTCTACAGCAGACAGTAACTCATATTAGAGTGGAATGAAGTAGGATGGAATGAATCCTACTGATTACGGGTTTCGCTTCGCAGATGTAAATACGCACACACATGAAAACACAGATTGGGCACACATGAAAAGTTTACAGAATATTTAAAAAAAATCAAAGCCTACGGGGAATACACAATAATGTAAAGGATATAAATAAAAAATAAATAAATTTATAAAAAGAAGTGGAAAATATTAAAAAAAAGATACAGTGTGAGGCTCACCTCAATTATATGTGTCATTACTAAAGGGAAACCAAATAGGAGAGAGACCATCGGCAGGGGCGGGGGAAGTGGGGGGAGGGAAGGAAAGGGCACAAAATGGAATAGAAAAGAACCCAAGGGACCACGGAGATGGATCACGGGTGAATTGGTGGTGGGCTACCCAAGGGGAATACAAAATGTAAAAGACATAAATAACAATAAAAATATATATTATAAAAAAAATTATATGTGTCATTAGAGGTTAATCCAGTAAGTATAGAAACAGAAGACAGGTCACCATTAAGTTGAGTGTTTCTTAGCCTGGAATCCAAGGCTTTTCTTTCGGGAAAAGGAGGAGGCCCATGACCCTCTAAAATAACTTGCATGACTTTGTGTGTGTGATTTTTCTGAGTACAGAAGGGATCAAGGGCAGATCCTCCATACACGGAATAAGGAAGCTGCGGTTCAGAGGGAGGCGCGGGAGAGGCAGCCCAAGCCTTGGGCTCGCAGCTATTCCCTCCTGCTGTTCAAATTCCCCTTAAGTGGAGCCGCCAGCCCTTTAAACACCAGACAAAGCCTCAGAGGCGTGAGCAGCGGTCAACACCTGCAGCCCACACGCAAGTCAGCAGGGGTCACTGCGGGAGCTGATGCCGACTGACGACCTGAGGCCAAGATCACACTTCCAAGACAGGGAAAATAGGAGGACCAATAAAAATTGCTGTTGAAGACGTTAAGAAAATGACCACAAGTACACACCCCAGACTGAAAAATAAACTAGAACCAAATGTGACGGCCAATGGCCTCTGTTACGTGAGGCTCAGAAGGAAATTTTTTTCTCTAAGCTCTTTGGCTTTGCGAGTTTTCTTCAAAAACACAATCACTTTTGATGGTCACCAATAAATGAATCTGAGGGCTAATGGGAGAGAAAAAGTTCACACTCAGTTTTAGCACTCCCAACCCTCACTCTTGCCACTGGCTCAATCACTCAACCTCTGGGAGACATCAGAAAGGGTTCTTCACCTCTCTGGGCTCCCCAAACTTCACCCTGGGAAAGGGGGGCTTACAGCAAAAGAGCTCCCCAGCTCTCCATGTTGATAACATTGACTATTAGATGGTCCCTTACAGATGACATTTGGGAAAAAACAAACCAAATGTAAATGGCAGACATTTCAAAATCATGTTGTCCTACTGTTCACAAAAGAAAAGCTCAGAGGGTACAAAGTGGATGTTTCTGTCAGCTGCTAGAAGGAGAGGGTGTTCTATTTCTATGGGTGAGGAAGCTGTGGGCAGGCTGCAGCCCACATGCTGGGCTCATGGGGTGGGGGGTCGGGGGACGCAGGTTTGCAGGTGAGGACCCCAGCAGAGTCCTTCCACGCCTCCAGCCCACCCCGCTGGCTGTGTGAATTCGGACAGTGTCCCCGCCATCTGGAGCCCCAGCAACCCAGGCTGGAGCACAGGAGGCATCACATTCAGCACCACGGTCCCTGCTGGACTCGGCTCATTCCCAAGGCCAGGAGTGATGGAGACGCGTCTCACCTCCATGAAAACAGCCCAGCCCCACCCGTGACACCCCTTTTCCTGCTTCCATTTCCCCAGTTGCTATCGTCACCTGGCACGCTGGATTCTGTCTTTCTGATTTGGCTAGCGTCTGCCTAACCCCATCAGAGCGCTGAAGCTCCGTGAGGGGGGATGTGGTTGCCTGTTCTGTCAGGGCTCAACTCCCAGCTCTGCTCCCAGGTGCTCCGAAAAGTATTTCGTGAATAAATTTACAGAAGGGTCAGGTCCTCTCTCTGGGTAGAGAGCTCTTAGATTCTGGGCACCAATCATTTCTTTAAAAAAAAAAAATTTATTTAGTTATGCACACGAGAACTGGGGTGTAGGCCAGAGGTGTGGGGGGTGAGAGGATTCACCAGAGACAGAGTGGGGAGCAGAACAAGTGGATCTACTGAAGTACACTGCTGAGGGGAGCAGCGGGTGAGGCAGGAGAGGTCTGCTGTGCCCTGTGGGTCAGCTCCCTGGCCAGGGATGGAACTTGGAACTCCTGTTGCAGTGACCGGTGATAGCGTGACAGCACTGAGAATTTAACCCCTGCACCACCAGGGAGGTCCAACACCAATCATTTCTTCTGTGAACTATCAATTTATTTTGATCATTTGATCACTGGCAGAATAAGTTTATTTTAGAGATGGAAATTTACAAAGCCAAAGAAAACATAGTGTGCCGGGATTTTCTCAGGAAATGAAACTCCTGGCCAGGGTTACCAAAGTTGGTTACCTCAACCTTGACGGCAGTTATCCCAGAGTGGGGGGGGGGGGCTGTCTGTGTGTGTCTTCCGGGGGTATAGGGTGTCTGTGTGTGTATATAGAGAAAAACGTGGGGGTGTCTCTGTGTGTCTGGATATATTTGGGAGAAGGAGATTTGGGGGTATCTGTGTGTATCTGTGGGGAGAGGATGTGGGTTATCTGTGTGTCTGTGTAGGGGAAATGTGGGGGTGTCTGTGTGTCTGTGTCTATTTGTAGGGGAGAGGGCTGTAGGGCTGTCTGTGTATGGATGTGAGGGGGCGAGATATGGGGGTGTCTGTGTGTGTCTGAATGGATGTGGGGGGCGGCTGTGGGCATTTGTCTATGCATGTGGGAGGAGGGGGCTGTGGGGCTGTCTACCTGTAGCGGTGGTCTCTGTGCGTGTATGTGGGGTTCTGTGTATGTGTATGTGGGGTTCTGTGTACACAGTAGGCAATCATAAAGGTTTTCTTATAGAATGAATGATAAAATTGGCTCCCCTTGTCTTGACTTAGCACCAAGCCTCACAGAAGTTCACAGCACTAGAATTTTCTCACTTTCCTCACTCCATGACAGCTGCTGAGGTCAGAGGGTGTATGCTTGGTGAGAAAAACGTTTTTTAAAGCACTGAAGTTTTTCTTTCTAGATGAAGTGCATCGCTGCGTCATAACCGGAAGGCAAATGTCCACTCCTTCACGCTTCGGTTCCCTGGTGGCCTAGCGGTTAGGACTTGGCACTGTCTCTCCTTTACTCTTCCCCACATCTACCTTCCAAAGCAACTTAACAAAAAAAACAAATAAGGGCCTCCTTGGTGGCACAACGGGTTAAGTCTCACCACTATAAAGGTGTCCGCAGCCAGTGCAGCACGAGTTCAGTCCACAGCCAAGGAGCTTCCCACATGGTGCAGCAGACCTCTCTTGTCTCCCCGCTGCTCCCCTCAGCAGTATATTTCAGTCAATCCACCTGTTCTGCTCCCCACTCTGTCTCTGGTGAATCATCTCAGCCCCCAACACCTCTGGGCTACACCCCAGTTCTTGTATGCATAAATAAATAAATCTTTAAAAAAAAACAAATAACCACCCTCCACACTTACCTGTTTTATAAAGTCTTGTGCAAGTCAAACTTACTAAAGCAAGTCTATGTCGCTCGAAGGGACACTAAGGCCATTAGCGTCCAGGAGGTGCAAGGCTGGGGCCGCTGTGATTCACAGATGACAGAGACCCACAGGTTACAGGCACTGACACTCCTGGTGTCACCATTCACGACCATCAGCTACTAACAAAGGGGAGGGGGAGAAAAAGGGGCTCCATGCTGACACAGGGCACTTATTTCTGCAAAAAGGAAAACACCCTGAGGCAGTAAGGGGTGAGTCCACCCTGAGGAAACTTGGCAAAGGGGTAGTGGAATCTCCCCTAGCACTTCTGCTTCACTTAATTTGCATTAAAAGACAATGATCATTTATTATAACACTAGTTCCTGACAATAATTGGGAAGTCCCCTCTATTGAGAAGCTCTAGGTTATGGCCCTTCCATAAGATAAACTAATCAGCGGCAAAGATGATGCATTCTTCTCATCCTGCAGCCCAGGCGAGGCCTTCCACCCCTTCCCAACTCATTGTGCCTGGTTTCCTATATGAAGGAGACTGCCAGGGAGTAATAATTAAAAAAAACAAAAAACAGTGTTGGGGGTTCAAACATCATTCCTGGACAACACACCTTGCCAAGTCAAACTTTCCTCTCTGAGCCTTGTGAAAATACATACTTAATGAATTTTGCTTATAGAGAAGCTAGAAATAAAGTGACCAGAGCTGGAGGTGCACAGTAGGTGGGAAGGATGAAGGTCATCAGAACTTCCCTTCCCTTAGCTGCCAAATCAAAACACAGTCACCTAACTGAGAAAGTGGTTGTGATGTGCGGGTGGTGAAGGTGAATGGTGACGATGGTGATGATAATGTTGGGGCGGGGTGATGATAGTGGTGGTGGTGATAATGATGGTGATGGTGATAATGGTGGTGGTGGTGACAGAGCTATAGCCACCTTTGGTCCTTTACGAAAGTCAACAGTCTAGTATTACTTCTGTTACATTTCTCAGTATCATGCATGCAACATAATGGGCTTCGGCTTTCTCCTCTCCAACAAGAGGAAACTCTTGCAAGAAAATCGTGGCTAAGAGAGAGGGTGATGTTTCAACAGGCTCTGGAAACTGGAACATCAGTGGCTACAAATATTCCACTGGTTCTTCCACAAAGAGCGGTCAAGTCTTTTCTTTTTTGGGGGTGGGGGGAGAGTGGGAGTGTGCCAGGTTTTAAAAGAACCCTGTTGATTCAGAAATGGCAGGTTAAATAAGTGTCAAGTGTACACAGTTTCCACGTTACATAAAGCATCTAGGAATTCTGCAGGCACTTATTCTGTGCCAGGATCCAACTCTGTAAGTCAATAATTATTTTATTGGGACTGTCAAACAAGAATTTCAACACAGAATGGGAGGAAAAGGAAGAGAATGAATGGCCTAAGGTATGGGAGAGGTGGACAAGGAAGCAATTCCCAAGCCCTACTATGTGCTCAGCACTCAACATATATTCTCATTTATTTTAGTTCAATTTAACCCTTACAGTAATGACACTACATTTAGGCTTTTTTTGTTACAGAAGCTGGTATTCTTATAAATTAAAAAATTTACCCTAAATTCACATAATTACTACTTTGGAGCTTTGTTCTAAAATTAATCTTAAACCTGGTAATTAAATAGATGTTATTATTTTAAGTTTTATTTCAAACAATTTCATCTTTGAGCAAATATCTCCTTAGGGGAGCCACAAAGAAGATAGGAGAATTTTTGCAGGACTGCAAACCTTAGAATGGAAGATAGCAGGAAATAAAACTGAAATTTGTAAAATAATGGCTATATCTGAAAGACGAGTCTTTTATTTTCCCTTCTTTCTCCTTATGTTTTTTTCAAACTTTCCTTACAAAGCATGAATTACTTTAAATTAAACATGTTTTTTAACATTCAAGATCATTTATTACTATTTGGGACATTTTAAAAAAATAATGTTCAAAATTAGCAAATGCTTCTATGGTGCCTCCCCCAGGACTGGCTAAGGAAGGTGAGGGAGACACTCGATTCAGAGTGTAAGAAAGCATGAAACACTCCGTAATCAAGATGAAGACAATCTAATGAAATATTCAAACAAAAATCAAAATTTATACCAAAAAAAGAGCCATGGTAAACAAACCAAAACTTGAAATAAAGACAGGACCAGTATTACTGATTTTTTCCCCCCCCTCAGGTTCCAAGCCAGCTCTGCTCAATTTACTCTGTGCTGAACCCTGTGATAAACAGGTTACTTCCTCCCCCAACAACCCTGCAACACATACTTTTATTTTACAGATGAGGAAACTGAAGCACAAAAGTTAGGGAATTAATCCAAGGTCACAGAACTCTCTAAGGTCACAAAGTTGTCACAATGGCAAGACAACTTTAAATAGATTAATAAGAGATCACTTTTACTACCATGACCGTAAAAACATAAGTCAACATCTATTTTTAAAACTGTTCTACTAGTGATCAGATCTTTAGAAATCACCCACAACTTGAAGGACTTAAACTCAACCACAACATATTTTCATCTTGCTTAGAAGGCTAAGTGATAAGGGGGCAACATAGGCAAAGGACCAAAACCTCACTCTGTTAAACCCTTTTATATTTTACAACACAGTTCATTCATAGGGAAACCTCCTACTGGTTCCAAGTATGGAAGAGAGTGAGGAAAGGCAAAGATGCAAGCAAAAACCTCCCTCTCCTTTTAACACATTGTTTGCAGGTAGCTTGCTACTACCAGTCAACCTAAAACGTTTAAATATGTCTCCCGCATACAATTTAAAATATTTTTGTAAGCAAAACATTATTCCCATATTACTATTCCTATAAGAAAGGATCACCACTTTCTTTAAGCCACACAGCTGGTGAGTAATAACACACTGTTTGCGGGTAGTTTGCTACTACCAGTCAACGTAAAACGTATAAATACGTTTCCTGCACACAATGTGTTAGTTCCCCAGTGGGACAAAGGAAGAAACAATCAGTACAGCCTGGAGAGCCAGCTGCCGGCCTGGGCAATTCTCCACGTGCTGAGCTGTGACGACGTCCCCTTCAGTCCTCCATGTCACTGCTCATGGCTGACACAGACCCTCAGGAGCCTGCCTGCCCGGGCCTTACACACAGAACACTGACTACTGCCTCCTCCACACCTCACCTGCATGCCCCCAGAAATGCCGTCCCTCAATCAGGAATGTTCCTCACTTCCTTAACGCATCAGATGGCCGCTAATCACAGTATGTAGAGATTCCAGGACCCCAGAACCAAACCCCAGAACCTGTCTGACTTAGTCTGGAGCTTTAGTCTTACCAGCAATTCAGGTGGTGCCTACCTGCAGGCTACCACCACTCAGGGGCTGAGAGTCACAGACTTTGAGAACTTAAAAGACACAGAAGGAAGCACATGATGTCTAAACACAGATCCACAAGGGGAGATGGATGGGTTCAGTTAAATTCATTAAACGAGGAGGCCATTGGGCAGAGATGGCAGCACAGGTGCGAAACAGGTGACCACGGCTGGGGGGGGGGGGGCAAACATGTCCTATCCTGCCCTGAACAGAAGACACACCTTACCTTGGAAACGCCGTAATAGCCGTCTCCGCTCATGAAGGACTGGTTTCTTTCTATGCAGCTGGACTTTCTGGACCACAGACAACTTTGGGTGGGGTTCATCGATCAGAATCACTCTCCACCCATGTTCTGACTCCTCTTCCCCACCCGTCTTGCCATTTCAAGCCAACTATAAAGCCCCTATAGCAGCACAGGCACTAGAACATGTTCTCTTGCAGATTTTGAATGTTGCCATGAACTGGGCTCTTGCTGAGCGAGTGGACTTTCCTAAAGAGAATGGAGGACAAAACCACCCCTGGGGCTTCAGTGCCTAGAATTCCTTCGCAAACACTTTTTTTCCAGCTGAGTTACAAGCTCTTGTTCAAGTTCAAATTTGTCATATGGTCTCTAACAAAAAAGCAATGAAGCAATCTGTTTAGAGAAAGGCAATGTGCACTTCTAAGGATTTCCTTTCTCCCCCATAGGAGGAGTAAGATGCCAAAGTTACATCCTCCATGTGCATCCTCCACAATGCACTGCAATTAGGCCAGTGATTAAGAAGAAAAAAAAAATGCTAATTCCATATGACAGGCTTCACGTGCTATTCTTTTCCTTTTGAATAGACTCTGATATAATTTCCATGACCTGCCCTAGTTCCTGATTTAAGATTTGCAGAAAAGCCAGTAAAATTAAAAAAATAATAAACAATTTTCATATGTTCACACACTCCCCCAACATCTTGCTGTATCATAAAAGCAGCATCTATGACAATATGTGTTCATTCATTCGAGGGGAAACATGGGGCTTTTAGATGGCGGGCAATAGAGTTAAATCAGACCAAAGGGTTGACTGCTCCAGGTTGAGGAAGCAGATAGACCACCCCCTGGTCTCCACTAGTCTCAGGGACACGTTGCCCAGATGACACCACGTAGCTGGTGTTCAAGTTCTTTCCAGCTCAAACTGACGCGTCTCAGAAATGAGGCACCAAGGAACAGGTTCACACGGGGCAGTTCTCAAATGCCTTCAAGTCTGACTCACTCAGAGTGTCACAACAGCCAGGCCCTCTCGGACCCTCTCTAGGATGACACAGTGAGGGAGGCGGCTGTGAATGTTGGCCCCGCCAGGCACCGGGTGCCCCAGTCCATCCTCTGAGCCGCCGGGGGCTCTGTTCCCCAACACCTGCGATGCGGGAGGTCCACAAAGAGTGGGAATCTGCCTCTCACAAGCCCCCGCTGCTGCAGGTGCTGCCCCTCTGGGGACCAGCACCCTGAGATGCACAGTCTTGAAGGATGAGGCAGATTTTGTGAAGCAGTAGACAGAACAAAAGGTGTTGGAAGGAAAAGCCTTGACATACACAGGCAGGCATGGAGGGCTGAAGAGTGTGGTGTGTTTGGGGGATAGCAAGTCTTTGGGTGAAGAAGTACCCTCAGGGTCAGAAAAGGATTCAGGGAGAGAGTCAGAAAGGAAGACCCCAAAGTGGGGAGCTAAAATCCTACCTGCTCAATGAGAACTTGAAAGCAAAATTTTCCTTTTCACGGTATATGCAGCAACAAAAACAATTTCCCAAAGCAAATATGATTATCTGCTCAACTTTCGCCACCTTCAAAATTCCTGGGGAAAATGACAGGGGTCCAGTTGAGTAATCTGATCACTATGGGCCAAGTTTGAGGCTCCATAATCACTATTCTGGGATTAATTACCCCTTTATGGTAATCTCATTAAGGGACCTGAGAAAAAACGTAACCCAAACTGCTGTGTGTCTTTGTGCAGAGGTTACATTGTTCCTCAGGTGTGTGTGTCTACTGGCAGAGTAATATTTGCCTTCCATCTGCTTTTCAGAAATCTTTAGAAATTCAGATGTAGAAATTAAAAAAAAATAGTGTTCCTAGGAAAAGACATGTCCTTTACATGTAAAGAGTGTCCATTATTTTAACCAGGACACTGCTCAGCCTGGTGCGATAGGAATCGCTCACTGTCTTGAGAGAAGCAACCAGAACAGACCAACACCAGGAAGACGAAAGGAAGACAGATGCACTATGGCAGGTTAAGGAGAGATAACCTCTAAGGTCACCTTGGACAATGTTCCAGGAAATCATAGCCTCATTTATGGCTCTACCACAATGCCCAGCCCTGCCCCCAGCATTCACGCAGATGACAACACAATAGCTGGATGGGGGGTACAGACTGCTGGGGTGACACAGGCAAGCTCTCTGTCCTGGTTACCAAGTGTTTTGCTTTCTAAAAACGCTAAGAGGCAAAGTTCTGTTTGTGCTAAATACATTCTTTACTGCACATGGAAATCTAACAACCCCTTTGTGATCACTTGGAGAGGAAAAAGGTTGTTGCGATGAATTGTTAAAAAAAAAAAACTATTAAATGTTTTCTCTCCCTGTAGTTAGAACTAGATGAATAATACATGAAATTTGCTTATGTCAAATAACTAAAGGGAATAACATGGTTTTACCCAAAAAGGAAAAAACCGTGTTATTACTCTCAGTAAAACGGCTTACCTGGCTGCAACAGGAGATCTATTGATACATATGCCTTTACCGCAGAAGTTTATTGTTATAGGTTTTATAGCACTATTTTTATAACACCATTATAGCTTTCCAACCTTTATTTTGCCAAGTAATAATACTAAAGTACAAAACCAAATAACAGCAATCACTACCACTGTTCATAAAGAAAGACTAGCAAAACACACATACGCCAAGGGACTTGAAAACAGGAATGGCAATCCTGGAATTTTCGTCAGATTTTAAATTTTTAAGAGATCACTCCAATCGCTCCACGACCCTTACTCTTTTCATTTCTGCACAGCACACAAAAGTGTCGTGATCCAAAGACCAGCTCTCCTGGGAACTGGGAAGGAAGGCAAAAAACGCACAGGTGTCAATGCGTGATCACACAACCCCCTGCAAAGGTGGGTTCAGATGGTTAGTAAAGAACAATTAAGAACTGGATTGGTGTTGACAGATTTTTTTCTTTTTAATGAACTGGACTTCATGTACTTCAGAAAAGCCCAGAATGAAATGTCTGCTGGAGGTGAAGGCTGTTGACAGAAGCTGGGCATGCACACCTCTCCTGGGATGGCAACTCTGACACTCGAGGGCACTCAGCCCACTGAGGTGGTGGCCCGGACCTGAGGCATCAGGATTGTAGGATTGTGGTTCTCTTTTTTTTCTTTCCCCCAAAGATTTGTTTATTCATGCATACAAGCTGGGGTACAGGCCAGAGGCGCGGGGCGGCGAGAGGGTTCACCAGAGACAGAGTAGGGAGCAGAACAAGCAGATCAATGGAAACACACTGCTGAGGGGAGCAGCGGGCGAGGCAGGAGAGGTCTGCCGCACCATGTGGGAATCTCCCCGGCCGGGCATCGAACTCGCGTCGCCACTGACAGCTCCACAGCGCAGCACTTAACCACTGAGCCACCAGGGAGGCCCTAGGCTTGTGGTTCTTAACCAGGGGTGATTCTGCCCTCCTCCCAGGGACACGGCAGTACCTGGAGCTGCTACTGGCATCTAAGGGTTGAGGCCAATAATGCTGCTAAACATCCTGCAGGGCGCAACACCATCCCCACAGGGAAGAGCCACCTAGCCCTCAATGTCAGCAGTCTAAGCCTGAGCACACCGGCGCCATTCTGCGGGGGTGACGGCGCAAGGGTCTAAACGTCTACACCACGGGACTGTGTGTCCGAAGAGGTTAGTATATTCATTCATCCTAGAGTCATGTTTCCATACACCCATACGCTATTTATCTTTATGATACTGTGTTTATTCAAACATTTATTATATTTATTAAAATATATTCATATACTACTTATAATCATCTGTGTATATGTAAGTGCAGAATGGGCCGTGGTCACACTTGCATGGGGATGAGAACAGGGTGTCAGAGGCCAAAGTGGTGGCTGATCACACTTAAGTAGGCGGTGGCTAAACAACGAAGAGAATGACATCCGGAGAACAACGCCAGCCAGGGAGGCAGCCCCGATGATGGTCACAATCCGCTCTCCCAGATCCTCTGGGAGGATCCATGTACAGCCCACCCCAACTAAGACGGCGGTTCCTCGGGCCCCACCAGTCCCGACACTCACGACAGTCACCACTGATGGCACGTCACACCTGCTGATGCCATCCTAAGTCAAGACGAACACGGCACGGTTATTTAACGTCACGTGGATTTATACCTCATGCGCCCACCGGACTGTGCTTTATGTTTCCTTGATCTCTAATTTCAGAATCAAGCAGCGAGAGTCTAATCCAAACCTCCTTTCACACCCAAGGAAATGGGAGCTCGGGGAAACTAGGGGACCCGGCAGGGTCTGCCCGTACTGGTCACTGCTACAGGACGACATGCCCGCCCCGCCAGCCTCCCTGTGCTCCTGTCCCCTTGCTGACCCCTAGGTGCCTACCTGCCACACCTGAAACACACCTGTGTGTGGGGTAAGGTTTCCACCACGGCTCCTCGGACCTTCCCCCCAACACCCTCCCTCCTCCGTTGCAGCCTGTCTCTGTCCGCAGACTACTCCCCAGGGTGGCTGTGCTCAGCTCGTTTCCCCCCAGAATTCCCTTCCCCTGTGTCTGTGCATCGCTGATTGACAGCTCCTCAGGGGAGACGCTCCTGCTTTTGTGCATTTTGCTTCTAGAACAGAAAACACCCTGTGGGAAGCTTGCTGCTTTATGACCTCCAGGTTAGAAGGGATTTGCCCAGCCCAGCCCACCCACTGCAGACCAGACAAATCCCCGCTAAAGCCCCAGAATCCTCTTTACTAAAGCCCTGAGGAGTTTCTCAGCTGGAAACAGAGGTCAGTCAGCCTCCCCAAGATGTGCTGCAAAACCCTGAAAGATCCCTGAGAGTGGTGAGCGTTACACCCCAGTCCCAAGCTGACCCCCTTCACTTCTCCTCTGCATTTGCTGACCCTCTGTGAGTGGATTGGGGAAGACACGGGACCTGGGTGCACAGTGAGGCCACAGGGCAGGGGGGAGAGGACCCGTCACAGAGAAACACTCAGGTGTGACAAGGTCCAGGGCGCGCACACAGCTTTGCATATACATCTCCTCTCACTAAATAAAAGGAAAGGCCCTGAAGGCAAGAAGCACCCCACCCCCGGGGAGCATCAGTCTGGTCAGACAATGGAAAGAGACTGTCACCAATTTTGTGAGTAAGGCACTTGAGGGCATCCCCAGCCACTGCAGCACAAGTTCCATCCCCGGCCAGGGAGCTGACCCACATGGCGCAGCAGACCTCTCCTGCCTCGCCCGCTGCTCCCCTCAGCAGTGTGTTTCAGTAGATCCGCCTGTTCTGCTCCCCACTCTGTCTCTGGTGAATCCTCTCACCGCACCCCTCCACCCCTGGCCTCCACCCCAGCTCTTGTATGCATAAATAAAAATCTTTAAAAAAATAAATATAATAAAAAATAAACAAATCACACAGGCAGAGTCCCAAGTCGAGCTGCCAAAATACTGGAAGAGTTTTGGACCCAAGATTTGCTGCCATGGAGGAGAATGACTGTGCTTCCAGGGTCCATTCTGTGCCGGTACCGCCTCCTTCTAGACCAGCCTGCTCCTTCCCCACCCACTGGAGCGCTTCTCAGTTCTCCAACTGACACAGAAGCACACCCACTGCAGGGGGTTACCTGGCTACCTGCTGAGTCTCCAACTTAACACTTTCCAAGTGGTCGTGCAGGAAGGAGACAGGGTCAAAAGACAGTCCCACGAACACCCAAGGCCGTGTCAACTTGCCGAAGACTCATCTTCTGGATGCTTCGCTTAGGGCCACTGTCAAAATTAGCTCGCCACCCCCCACACCCAGTGAGGGAGAGGTGGAGGAAGACAACTGGTGTCGGAGATAGGCAGAGTCAGGGGAAGAAGCAAGTTCTGAGTCTCTGTGGCGCTATAAAACCTCTCTCCACCACCCAGGCGGAAGGAAGGCCCAATTCGCATCAACTCCCCTTTCATTTTTGTGATAAAAAGACCTAAACCAAACTCAGCGCTATGGGCACTAAAAGTTTACATATTGTTTATTTTGAAACTAAATGGCCTAAGCATCCTCTCAAAACCTAGTGTGGCAGTTCCAAGTTCTTTTAACTAATTAAAACTGTTGTTAAATACCGAGAGGGTGGTGGGTGGCCCACAACAAGCTTCCTAGGAGCTGCATGTAAAACAATGCACACATGTGATGCACGCACATGCACACATGCCAACACATGCACACATACATGTGTGTGCACAACCACATGCATACACAAGCACACACAAGCACGTGTGCACGGACACAGGTATGCGCGCGCGCACACACACACACACACACACACACCCGGGAAGGTGGTCAAGGAGAGAATAACATAGTGATTCTTTTTTATAATAAAAAAAGCTAAAATAGTTTTGTTTTCTTTTTCAATCGTTTCCCAATAGCTGAAATTCTTAGATGATGAACTCTCTGGCTCCTTTCGAGATCATCTGGCCTTCTCCTGATCCTCTCATTGCCAAGCCCTGCCTGTCTTGCAGGAGAGAAAACATAAAGAGTCCTAAAATATATCCTTGCTCGTGCTTTCTTTCTTTACATTTTTAAACAAGGGTGATTAGCAACTATCGAAGTGAGAAAGGCTTTAAAAGATCTTGTGCAGTTAGAAAGTGTTTTTAAAATTGAGACCATCATTGCCTCTTTTTCCTTGGACAGTGCCCAGTTTTTCAAATAAACACACATCTGCAGAAACTATCAGGGTTTCCTCTTGTTTTACAAAACTAGTCACGAGAGAATATGACCTGGACAGCAGCCTGCATCCTTCTGTAACACAACAGCCAGTCTAAAGGACGGTGCAGTCCATGGGCGAAAGTGAAAATGGAAATTCAGCACTGACTCTCACACGTCCGAGTTCCCAGAAACCATCCAGGCACCATCATTTCTTCACCTGGCAAAGAACTGGTGAAATCCTACAGTAGCCCATGAAAAGGGGAGACCAAAGATAAGACAATGGTGTCCACTTTCGAGGAGTGGCTAAAACATTGGGGTGCTGCCACCTTCAGTGTCCCACCGGAGCCCCAAACCAGTCGGCCCAAGGTGCTGGGAGAGAATACACACAGAAGAGGCTCTACCTTCCAGCTCTAGTTTGTGAGTATGAACAGGTCCTTTTACTAGTCCTTTTCGGGACTGTCTCCTTCTTCAGAGGCAGTTCTCAAGTCTAGATGCAAACCTGAGAACTTGAACTTGAAGGAGAAAGCAACATGGCAGAGCCCTTTCTCCAGAAGGTCCTGGGATCTTAGCCCAGTGGTGATGTGATACAAACTGCAGGAGTTTTCAGGTCCCAGGAGCAGGAGGCAAACTTTCCAAAGCCAGGTGCTCATTTCCCAAGCTCATCTTTCTCGGAGCTTGGGAGAAAAGCTACAGTGGTTTGCCAAGTGGCAAGACACATCTGGAAAGACTACCACAAAAAACACTTATGCCCTGTCCCTTTGAAAAGTCCTCTAGGTAATTACACGCAGAACACTGTTACCTACTGGAAAAAGAAAGAAGTGCAATGAAAACATTCTCCTGTCATCAAAATCGAAGTCCAAAGTCATCGGCAGACTCCCTGGCATAGACTCCCTCCCTCTGCAGCCTGGAAATGAATGCCAAACTCCCTCCAAATCTCCCTAATCACCTCCAGTGCCACCCTTAGTTAGCAAACCCCCTTCCAAAATGCAAATACCCTCTGGCAGATATAATTCTGTTAGCTATTTATACCACAGTGTGAATATTTTAATCAGATAAATCCTAACATCTAGCTGAGATCATTCACACAAAGATGGACAGGGAAAGGGGGGAGGCGGATTCTGGAGCAGGAGGGTGGTGGACAGCACCCAGAGAATGAGATGCTGCAGTGGGGGTCTCAGAGGGTCAGGTCCCCAAGGTAAAAAGGACATGCGACCCACATCTAACCTGGTCCTCAGCAGCATCAGGCAGTACCCCCTTGAAGGGAGAGGCACTTCAAGCTGAACTGGCAGAGATACGGAGCAAACAGCAATCTGGGTTCTCTTCCCCACTCCCATGCTCAGCTACAGGACACACTGTGAACATATTGTTGGGGTGATTATCTAAATGTGCTACTTTATTTTTTTTTAATATATATTTTTATTGTTATTTATGTCTTTACATTTTGCATTCCCCTAGGGTAGCCCACCACCAGTTCACCCGTGATCCATCTCCATGGTCCCTTGTGTTCTTTTCTATTCCATTTTGTGCCCTTTCCCTTCCCTCCCTCCGGCTCCTTCCTCCCCCCCAACTGTTTGTCTCTCTCCCACCCGGCCTCCCTATAGTCCTTAAATGTGCTACTTTACCTTTACTGGCCATTTTGAAAACATGTTTAATCTCTTATTTGAAAACTACATAACTGTGGCTTGAAAGGTTTTGTTCTAAGTGAGAGGCTGTAGGTAAAACAGCTCCCCAAAATGTTCACAACGGAGAAGATTGGAAAGGTTACGTTCCATGTATACTTGACCACCAACTCCTGCTGATAATCCAAACGGCCAGAGCACATTTCACAGTGTTACACTTCTTGGGGCATAGGTGAAAAACCCCTCCACACAAGTCTTTGTGGCTTTTCTTTTGGATTCTCTTTTGTGTTAGCAAAACAGTGGGAGCAAGACATACTTTTTCCACAGTAAGCCAAAAGTGCCTGGTATGGTTCTTGCTAGATCCTATTAAGGTAACCCTTGGACTTGACTAGCTTCCAGTCTAACAGATGCTAACCAGTCTACACTGAGAAAGGGGAACCTGGGCGGTTCCTGGTATCAAGGAAGACACGGCACAAACATCATCAGTGAAAAAGAATGGGCCTCAGGGAGTCTCAGAGGCGGGGGTAGTTTCTCCAGAAGTTGAGGAAGCTTAAGCTCAGGACCCTCAGGAGTTCCTCCCAAGGTCCTGCACCTCACTGGATATTTGTAGTGTCCTATGGGCTCTCCCCTTAAACAGCGGCTCCAAATCACAAAAGTTGCAGGGCTGGCAAAGCTGGGTGAGCCCCTCACCTGAGGTTCGTGGGGCATGCCAGCTTAGTAAGACCAAAAGCGAACTGCGCTCTCACCCCCTTGCTCTGCTTACCCCACTATTCTCTGCTCACTGCCCCTCCCCTTCTGGGCACACATTTGAGTAATGACATCACCACCTCCCAGGTCAGAAGACTGGGCTGCACTATTTCCTGCTCCCTTCATCCACTGCCAGCAACGGTGGAGTAAATTCTAGCTCCAAAATAAGTCTGGCCTTCCTCTCCATTCCTTCCTTCCCCACCCTCGATTAGAGGGTCAGCTTGGGGGCTCAGAGCTTTCAGACCTGGTCCTCCTGCCTCCAGCCGCTCCATTTTGGATTCTGACTGGAAAGGGATGACTGAAATGCCCCCACAGGCTGAGGCTGGGACTAGGGAGCTGGGCACTCGGGGCAGCTCTTCTGAAAGGACTGATTCATCTCACACCCAGCTCTCAGCCGCCTGCCCTTCCTTGCAGCCTCATCCTCCCCTCCCACGCCGCGCCCCACCCTGCAGGGGGTGAGCTTCTCCAGTAAGCCCAGCATCTCTTCTGTCCTTCCCATCTCCTGGTCAGAGCAACCTGGATCTCCTGTGAAATTCAGCCATTTTTTCCCTATGCATGCTAGACTGGCTCCCCCTTCATCTCTATTTCATCTTCTGCTCACTTTCTGATCTTGCAGGTTCATTTCGAGCACCTTCCAGGCCCTGTCATGACCTCCTGCTAGCACGGAGCAGGTCTCTAAGGATGCTGGTTAAGAGCACTGGGCTGGGCCCTGCATCCTGGCTGAGCTACTCACCTGCTTTGGGGTTCTAGACAGTATTTTCCTTTCTCTTTCATCCTCAGTCCCCCAGTATAAGATAAAAATAAAGGCCACGAGTATCTATCTCACCGGGCAGTCATAGGATTAAATGAGAAAACAGACAAGAAGAGTTTAGGAGGCGGGAGGTCCACGGGTGAAGCCTGAGTGAAGTCAGCTCTTCTGGGAGGGCAGAGGGACTGGCCAAAGGCCAGTGGTTTCATCAGTCTTGCTACTTAATGGAACCACCATAAATACCCTGCCAGACAGGGTTCAGCACTTTCTACCTGGGGGCCAGTGGAGTTACAGGGAGGGTGGTGCACCGGGGGAGGGTGTGCAAGCTGGAGACCCCTGCCTGTCCTAGGAAGCTCTTCCATCAGCTGTACCTGGCTAGATCATTTTTAGCCATCCAGTGACAGTAAGTGATGTGCTTTCTGGAGTTCTGTGAGCCAGTCTAGCAAATTACTGAACCCGAGAAGGGGATCATGGGCAGGCCCGATTCATAGCTGGTCACTGGGGCTGGAATCTGCAGTGATACGACTGGTACACCAGTGACACCTAATATCTGCATATTGGGGCAGTTTGGGGCTGAGCCCTTTACCAGTGTGGTCTGCACCAACTCTGGGTTGTGTAATGTCAGGGGGGAAATCTCACATTTGGTGTCAGAAGTGCTGTGAGCAGAAGAAATAGTTTTATGCAGTGGGGGCGGGGAGGGGAAGGAAAACACTTCAGGATTCTCTCCCTGTTGCTCTTCAACAACAAAAAGGCATGAAGAAGAGTGACTTGTAAGGCTGACTTTCTATTTCATAAACCTAGAAAACACGCAGGGAACACTTAACTTCTATGAAGGGCAGACCTTCAGCATACACTCTCTCCACGTCTCAGAATTCTACAGGCAAGTTTTCATCACAGAGACTCCATTAAGCAGAACTGCTCCAGAAGAGACGAGAAAACCACCAGCTGCAGCCAGCTCTATGCCCCTCAGTTTAGGCCCAATAGTCACAGCGACTTCAGTTTTCTAGGATATGTGGTTGTCCTTGGCAGGGAAACAGATGTTTAGTGAAAGCCATCCTGGGATAAAGCCCTGGACTGTTTGCTGACATGTGGAAAAAAGTCAAGTGCCCCTTTATTCAATATTCCAGTATTGAGATAACAAACACATACGCACGTACTCACGGTCACACATACATCACACACAGATACACACAGAGCCAAAACTTCACACACATAGAAAATGTAGGTATGGGGAGAGGAAGGGCTTAGATGTCTTTCAATGGTATAACATATACATAAAAAAAAAAAAAACCAACTAGAATTTACTCTCATCCACAGAGAGGCAGATGTATTTCCTGTAGACATGAACACTCCTGCTTTAGAAACCATGGTAGTACGTCTGCTTATGTTTTTCTGGACCTCCTTTTATTAGCAAAATAAGGGAAATACAGAAGCTTCAAATCAAGGTTACTTGAAGATGCAGCTGCCACCCTGGAATCTTGCTTCCATCTAAACGCACCACAGAGTCCTTTTAAAAGTGCTTTATAAACAGGCTATTTTATAAAGAAGCAAATTTACAAATATGCTTAACTCTATACTCGAACCTTAACGCTGGCTCCTGGATTTTGAGCCCTACCATATGCTTTATCAGATGACTTAACTCAGTGACTGGTGAGTAGAACCTCCTTATTCTATCTTCAAAATGTAGAGCTTATGTTTCTCCATATTTCTTATTTCCATTTTTACTAAACTGCCATCAAATTAACAGCTGGCTAAGAAGTTTGCTTCTATAACGGACCTAAAATGGTACCAAAACAATGCCTAGAGTATAAAAGAACTCAAAAATACAGTGAAGACAAGGTCACCAATCAATGAATGGGGAATCTGCTGGGAATAAGTTCCAACAAATAGGACTGGGAAAAATGATGGTTAGAGGCAAGGGTGGGGGTCAAATTAGGGCCTAAACTGAACTATACAGCCAAATAGATTCTAGATGAACTAAAGCAAGCTTTCTGGAAAAAGCCAGCTAACAACCGTTTTAAGTCAGCTAGTAAATACAGGTCTCAGTTACAACAACTCAGTTCTGCCACTGCAAAAGCAGGCACAGACCACACATGTCATCTGGCAGGTGCAGCTATGTCCAATAAAACTTTATTAAAACAATTGGCAGGTGGGGCCCCTAGGAAGAAAGAGCCAAATAGTAAATAAACAAATAAGCAAGCAAACAAATTCCAAAAAATAATACTAATGAATATCTGATCTAAGATACTCTAACTTCTAGTTTTCTATTTCTATTTCCAAGCATAAAAGAAAAGAAATCACAGATGACTATACTTATTACATACAACTAAACTTGTTAGTAAAACAATACTACAAAAAAAAAATTAAAAGATACATGACAAGATAGAGATACATATGAAATGAATATGACAAAGGATTTGGAGTTTGAAAGTTATAGGTTCTGACTATCAAAGTGGCGAAAATGAGGCTGGTGATCATCATATTGTAAAACAAGACTAGTGTTCACTGAATTGGGAGTACAATTGAGAGTGGTCACCAGTCATAAAACAACATGCCTTTAGGGCCTTTCAAATCTTCATTCCTGCCTTAACAAGTTCATGCTTATGAATCTAGCCTATGAAAATAATTTTACATCCATACAGATTTGAATAAAGATATCTTCTATAAGCTTAATTTTTAAATGCCTAACAAGAGAAGCATTTGAATAAATTCCAGTGCATCCATTACTGTGGGATATTATGCACATACTAAATCATGTCTTAGCAGAACATTATGGGCAGAGGAAAACAGTCATAAGAAAATAAAAAAAGCATCAGGAATTACTTATGGATGATTATAGCATTTTTATGCAAAAAGCAACTTTAGTTGCATAAGCAACTAGTACAAATACACACTACAGTGAGGCAGTAATTGTTTCTATGCTGTGAGATTATAGCTGATGATTGTTTTCCTCTTTATGTCTTCTATGGAGTCTCTAATTTTTTATGATAGTTATGTATGCTAAACAGGAAAAATAAACATTGCTTTTAAAAAGCAAAAAAGTCACCGCTTCTCACCACTTCTCACTATATAAATCAACTACTTTCAATACCTAAAAACTAGGATATGACCTGCCAATAGTTTTACTCATCTGTTTCTACTCAGTGTCTCTGCTGCTCTTTCCTCCTTAATATCTATGAAACAGCTACATCAACTTGAAAAGGTTGAAGCCCTGCCAGAACAAATGTTTTCCAGTCCCCACAGCGGAACATTTTCAAATTCTCTGTGGATGGTTAAGAATGTCAGTGGTCATGCTTCCGGAAGTTCAGGCAAAATCAGGGCTAACTGGACCCCAGTATAGTTACGCTGCCAGCTAAGGACGACAATCGCAATTGAAGGCCACACTATTCTGTTCAGCAGATCACTCTGCCAACAGCTTCATAAACAGCAAAGATGAAGACGACCTGCTTGAACTCACAAGGGGAGAAAACAGACTTTCTTGCTTTCAATTTTTTTAAGTCTTGATTTAATCTTATTGGAGAGTAATCTGGTTATATTATCAAAATCCTTTAAAAAGCAATTATACTTTGGGCCTCCCTGGTGGCGCAAGGGGTTATGTCTCAGCCTATGAAGCTATCCGCAGCCACTGCAGCACGAGTTCGATCCCCGGCCAGGGAGCTTCCCACATGGCGCAGCAGACCTCTCCTGTCTCACCCGCTGCTCCCTTCAGCAGTGTATTTCAGTTGATCCGTCTGTTTTGCTCCCCACTCTGTCTCTGGTGAATCCTCTCACCCCCCACACCTCTGGCCTGAACCCCAGTTCTTGTATGCATAAATAAATAAATCTTTTTAAAAAAGCAATTATACTTCGACGGAGTTAATTCCAGGTCTAGAAATCTGTGCAAAGAAAACAACTTGTTAAATATTTCATGTATGCAAAAGTAATTACTGCAGTAGTTAAACTTAGAAAATAATTGGAAGAATGAGTTGCAGTTAAATAAAATGTCAAATCCCTGCAATGGCCTTACAGTCAATATTCCCTCGAAAGTCCTATGTCAAAACTGAATGCAAGTTTGTGATGGTACTAAAATGTGAGGCCTTTGGAAAGTGATTAAATCATGAGATGGGTCCTTCAAGAATGGAATTACTGTTCCTAAGACATCCCCACAATGAAATGACACCACTAAGAATGAGACATAAATGTCTACTTAGTGACAATGGGAAGATGTTTGTGTTTTTAAGTATTAAAAAAGAGAACTACTTTATAATGTACACTACAAGTCTATACAACGTCTCTCTCACTTTCAAAACATCACACCGGTTAGCTACCTTAATTATTGTTATCTGCATTGCTTATCAGATCTGCTGTATAGATCACTTTGTCTAAATTATGTCCATTTCTGTCCCTAATATGTCGTTTTACATATACATAACTCAGAAAGCTGAGTACATTCTCACTCCACTTCCTGTCTCCCAACATACTTCTCCCTATCCCAAAAGCGTACACCTGCCCACTTGCTCCCATATTGTGTTTCCAGAAGCTTCCACAATGGATAACAGTAGCCTCCATTAATTGGCTACACTCTCCGTGAATTAGGTATTATTGTCCTCATCTCACAAGTGAGGAATCTAGAATCCAGAGAACTTCTAATACTTAACAAAGATTACAAAGAGAGGGCCTCCCTGGTGGTGCAGAGGTTGAGCGCTGCGCTGTGGAGCTTTTGGCAGCAGCGATGCGAGTTCGACGCCCGCCAGGGGAGAATCCCACATGGAGGCAGACCTCTCCTGCCTCGTCCGCTGCTCCCCTCAGCAGTGTATTTCTGATCTGCCTGTTCTGCTCCCCGCTGTCTCTGGTGAACCCTCTCGCCGCCCCACACCTCTGGTCTGTACCCCAGCTTGTATGTATAAATAAATAAATCTTTAAATAAAAAAAACCCAAAGATTACAAAGAGAGCAATTAACAATGGAGCTGGGAATCCAATCATTCTCTGTGACCAAAACACCTCCTTTTATCTACTTTTTAGGCAATTTTTTTTTTTTTTTTACTAAATTGTTCTGTGTCTTACTTTCTTTATCTGAACAACAGGTTCATATCAGAAATGGATGTTGTGGAATTTATATTTTCATTATTTTGTTTACTTATTAAACAAATCATTTTTAAAAACCACCACTAATTAGATGGAGTATCTCTAAAACAAGTTACAAGATTACATGATAAAGTAACACATGCATTATACTTATGTGTTCATGAGCTATGAAGGCCAGAACAATATACCATAGAATGGGTGACTTAAACAGAAATTCATTTTCTTGTTGTCCTGAAGGCTGCAAGTTCAAGGTCAGGGTGCCAGCAAGGTCAGCTCCTGGTAAGGGTGCTCCTTCTGCTTTCCTAGAAGCCGCCTCCTTGCTGTGTCTTCACAAGTCTCGCTTGTTCTTCATCTAAGGCCACGGTGTATTAGATTAGAGCTCAACACTTAAGACCTCACTTACCTTTATTCCCTAAAGACCTTCTCTCCAGATGTACATCGGGGGTTAGGGCTTCAACATATGAGAGAGAGGAGAGAGAGGAGAGAGGGGGGGAGGAGAGAAGGGGAGCGGGAGAGGGGGATAGAGGGGGAGGGGGAGAGAGACAGACAGACAGACAGAGTGTGTGTGTTGGGGATAGGAGGAGATGGTGGACACAATTCAGTCCACAGCAACATGTTATATATTTTTGTGAACAGTGCTATACATGGATGGCATTCTGGAAGGTTTTAGCTCAGTATGTTTAAATCAGTGGTTACCCCCGCAGTGAACACAACATGCTTAGTGTCTGCCATCAATGTTGGTTTCCAGCTTGTAGTTTTAGAAATCAGGTGGAGACTTTTCCTAAGGCTCTAGGGGAAGTTGTGGTGCTCTCCTGCACTGGCTTGTCAGCTAGCCTCACAAAAAAAGCAGCATCAACAGAGCAATCTCAGGACACAGGAAATGGATCTAGGAACCACCAAGGACTGTTCCTTGAAATCATCAGCCCAATTTATTGTTGAGATCAAAACAGACGACAAAACCCACTCATCATCATTAAGAAGGCTATTAGGAAGAAAATGCAAAACAGAGCCTACAAAAGCCCAGGTCCTGCAACCAAAGGAATGTTCCAGAAGGCAGTGGAAAAGATGCCTGCTTCCTCACACCTCAAGATAACTATAAAATGCAAGAAACGATTATGAGAGACCTGAAATAACAAAGGTGCATCCTTTATTTCCCCCACAGCCTCTAGCGGACAGGTGCTGTGCTGTTCTGCTCTTGCGACATCGCATCTCTCTCCTTCCTCCTCTACCTCCCACGCCAAGCAGACACACAGACAGGCACAAGAAGAACTGCAGGCTCTTATGAGTCAGAGAGCACAATGCCTTCATGTCTGTTCTCTGTGCACAAGGCACATACTCAATAGGTGACTTCACACATGTGCATGATAAATCAAAGGCTTCTCATGGCCTCCAGGTTTGAAGACTTATGAATGACTGCTTAGGAATCTAGAGTGGTCTGGGGGGTCTAGAGTGGCCTGATAAGATTCTATCTGGTCATAAAGGAGAAGGACCTGCCAAAGACTTGAGGCAAATTGTATCCCAGGAGACCACAAAAAAGGTTAACGTTTTAGGGGGTAAAAGGCTATTAATCTAAAATAGGAGAAATTATTGCTGTTATCCTGACATGTTGCAAGAGAAACTGAAGACAGTAAAGTTTGGTTTTTTCCCCATGTGACATTCAGCAGTTTGCTTCATTATTGGTCTCTGTGAGGCCATCACGCAAAATGTGCACAAGGTATGGACCCCGCCGCAGCTCTGCGAGTCTCCTCGGACACCTGAGGAGGGGGAAATATTCCTGCCACTCGTGATAACATGGGCGGAGCTGAGGGGATGATGCTAATTAAGCAACGCCAGAAGGAGAAGGTCAAGTATAGATGGTTTCACCCTTGAGGGGTATATAGAAAACGAACCAATGAAACAGATAAAGCAAGCCCTTCAAATATGACAGCAGAGCTGAGGCTCCAGGAGGGGAAGAGGGAGGATCAAAAGGGGGAGCAGCTGAACAGTCAGGGGTACTTTGGTGGTGAGCACGGTATGGGGACACCTGCAAAGGTGTGAACCTGCACCCCTAAAACAGTATTATTAATCAATGTTACCTGAATAGACATCATTTTTTGAAAATAGAAGTTTCTAAAATTAAAAATAAATAAAATTCAATTGTGATTTTTTTTTTTTTAAAAAAAGAGGGTTTTATATCATTACAAGCAAAACAGGTCAAGCCCCAGTCTATATGGCTGCGCCCATCACAAACCTGCACAGACCAGGAAAAGGGGGGTGGAAGTGTTTGTCTCGCTCAAGCTGCCTTCCCCAGGGAAGCCGCCTGGGTTGTGCTGGCTTTGGGGTCCATGACAGAGCCCCTCAGTCAGCCTTCTGAAGGTCACCTGCGCTTCCTCACCCCTGGGGCATAGCAAGCACCCAGCACAGATGAGCACTGAAGGGTGTTTCTTGAATGAGCTGAATTAATGCATTCAATTATTTAGAAAAGGGAGACTTGAGGAATAAAATCTATCCCAATTCTGCTGATTCATACCAGGGAGGGAGAGAGGGAGGGAGGGAGAGAGGGAGGGAGGAACTTCCTAAACAGGGTCACACAGCTACAGCCTTACAAGCTGGTCTGCACTCTAGATGTCCAATTTTTGCCTTAGAGCCAATACTACTGATGGTACAAAGGGTTTTTCTTCACTATATAGTTCTCTATTAACTTATTCATTCATACTCAGCCTAGTTCCAAAAAGATTTATGGTGAGTTATACAAAAACATACAAAATAGGAGGGAAAGTATTTTAATAAGCGGATCAGGAAAAGCAGGCTGTGATAAAATAGCAACACAGGAATAAAAGCAAAGTTTAAGGGCAATACACAAAAGTATCACTTTGAAAAGACCATGTATCTACAAGAATTTGGAACTTAGTTTAAAATCTCTTAACAGTCACTTGGACCGGTCCTGGGATCACTTAATGTATATATAATAAAAATAATGCAGTTACTTGGAAAAAGCAAAACATTCAGAGTAGGAAGAGAAAAAACTTCTTTCAGGGTTGTTCAGAAAGGGACACTAAAAATTGGAAATAATCCTAACAGCAGCTAACAATCAGTATGAACACTTGTAAGACACTGCCTTAAGACGTGTGGACACAGTCATTCATTCCGCCACCCTGAGACTAGTATGATTCACACACAACAGGTAAGGACACCGAGGCCTCCTCACTCCGCAGGTAGCAGATCTGCGGCTTGAACCCTGAACGCTGCCTCCATCGTGGGCTCTCCCCACCACTACACACCAGCGCCTCTTGCTGTGAAACAAATGAGCAACATCCTCCCATAGGCCTCCTAAGGCTGCTTCTCACGACAGTCTTAGCAGAGCCTAGGAGAAAACACAGCTCAGCGCAGAGGCACCAGGTACGAGCGGACGTTCCTGCAGACAACACCATGAGTTGCCACTGACGGGCAGGTGTCGGGGACACTCAGAGTCTCTGAGAATCGGGTGACCCCAGCCCCTCTTCTGGCTGTCCGTCATGAACATTAGTTTTCCTCTACAAGGTTTGGGACATTGAGTGACTGGGGGTGAGTTGGGTGAGTGGGGGACAGGAGACTCTGAGGCGCAGGTGGAGAACAGCCCTGAGGCGATTACAGTGAGGTGATTACTGGGGGAGGTGATTACAGATGTGCCGACAGGTAAGGCCAGAGTCATCACTGGCTGGAGAAGGCACCACCCAGCCCAGGTGGAGAAGCCTGACAAGGGCTCCCAGAGGCCCAAGGAGGCCCGGGTACCAGGCTGAGCCAAAGGGGTGCTCAAGAAAGTTCCAGGAACTTTTCAAACCAAAAGTTCTAGCAGCTCAAACCAAAGGATGAAAAGAGCCCCAAATATCTGTGCTGGGGAACAGGCTCCACAGAGCTGGTGTGGATACAGCCAAAGACATTATCGCCCATCCTCTGTCGTGACCATCTCAAACCCCCGGGACGGTCAGTGTGGACAGGACCCCTTGAATGGCTCCTGACCACAGTAGTGGGGTGCAGCTCTCAGTGCTGAGGGGACAGCAGGCTGGGGGAGGTGATGACAGACGAGCCAGCTCTGCTTTGGGGAAACTGCAAGACTTTTTAGAGACTTTGGTTTTAGAATAAGTGATTATAACCTATCCTCTCGGCAGCTGCTCCAAGTTCAAGTTCAGGACAATAAAACCATTTCACCTGGATTCACACTAAGGGGGTGCTATGAATCGGGCACTGTTCTAGCTGTAGGGGCAGAGCAGTGAGTAAAACAGACAAAAATCCCTGCTCTTATTCTTGTCACGCCTAATGCTGTACAGACCACTACTAGTCACTACGACTGTAATTATGTTATTATTCTTGACCAACTGTTTCAGGTAGAGACAAATACTAAGAAGAAACTCTGACAGGGCCCCAGCGGAGGGTGTGCTGGGGGCTCAGGGTCACCAGTGCTCAAGGTCACGTTCAAGGCGGCCTCAGTGAGAAGTGAATGGAGGCCAGGAAACAGAAGGACACCTGTGTGGGTGTCCAGGAGGACAGTCAGGGGGGAGAGAGGAGGGAGGGAAACGAGGCAGAAGAAGAAGCAAAAAGGGGGGGCAGGAGGAAGTCGGAGTGGTGGGAGGGCCGGGGACTGGGACTCTGCATTCTGGACTTGAGCGGAGGAGCCACTCTGGCTCTCCTTCGCAAAGCACCACTGCTTCCCGCATGAGAAGTGGCGCCAGCTCCAGGGCGCCTCTCCCCAGCCACAGCACCTCAGTCAGGGGCATGCACGGTGACGCCTCCCTCTGTCCACTGGTGAGCAGGGCAGTGGGAGGGACACCAGACCTACGCACGGGGTGGTGTTGCAGCCCCTGGTCTGCATGCAGAGGACGCCCCGGGCAGGTGGTCCTCCCCCAACCCCCTGTGCAATGAAAGTAGGAGAAAAGCCAGCAGAGCCTCTCTGGCTAACCAGAGGCCAGTGCGGGCGGCCTGGGGGCAGAGGGGGCTCTGCAGAGTGAGTAGCAGAGGCGGGGTGGCCGTTACCTAGGCAGCCGGGGTTCTGGATCTCACTGCTGGGAGCTGGTTCCTCTCCTCTCTGAGCCAATCATTCTCAAAAGCACATTCCAAGACACATTAGAGTTGAAGATACTGAATAGTTAATACAGCAGCACTTTAGTCCCATACCCAGACATAACAGAGGCTTCCCGAAAGCATCGGAAGCTCCAGAGCAGCTCCCCTTTTCTTTCCCCGGAGCATTTCCAGGGCTCAAGTCACACAAGTCCCTTCACAAAAAGCATCCTCTCCAGGGGCTCCTGGGAGGCTGGGGCGACCCCTTCTGACCCAAGCTGCACACGGCCTGCCTGTTCTCCCTCTTGGTCCCAAATGGCCACCTGTGATGGTCTGGGGCTTCTGTACACCTCCCCCTCGCCACACAGGCGGCTGCTGGCCAGGCGCACACGCAGAAGCCTCCCAGGCGGTCCGCCCCACGCGCTTGCACAAGAACTGTCATGGGAGCAGAAGGGGAAATGGCAAGGCATCCTGAGCGGGGAGGAGACCAGCATGCAGCTGCCTCGTGAGCCTGGGAGCTGCAAGAAGGCCGTGGAGAGGCACACCCATCCGGGACTCGACCCCTCCTCGGGCATCGTGAGGGAGAAGGAGCCAGGCGTTTACATGAAGCTGCCCCTGCTTTCACAGCCTTCGCCCAACACCATCTCCAGCAGCAAATTTTAAAAAATAAAATGACAAAATATTTTTCTCACACCCATTGCAGTTTCTTCCTTGTTCCCTTTAAATCTGGACCCAAGGATTGACCACAAGCCATTAGCAAGAACGAGCGAGCCAAGTAAAAGACTCAGATGTAAAGGGACTGAATAATTCACCAGCCCTCGTAAAGGTTCGCTATGCACCCTAAACACACGCTCTGCCGGGGGGCTTCCTGGGACTAGACCAAGAACAAACTATTCTGTAGCCACACACCTGAAGTCCAGCTCACCTCTCCGTGGGGTTCAGCATGAAAACACAGCATCACACATGCAAGCAGGCACCCCCAGTGAAACTTAAGGCCACCCCTTACCCATCTGTACATACAAGCTACTCATCTGGACACAAGAACATACTGAAAAAAATCTTTGCTTTACAAATAAGGACCCATTTATTCTAACATCATGAAATGACTTGTGAATTAAGCAAGACAGCATTTACCAGACAGGAGGAGATCAATAGTTCTGAATCTTCTTTTGTCCAATTGTAGGCTGCACATTCAAGGGCATTATTCTCTCCTGGCTGTTTGCACATATAAGCACAGTTTCTTTCAAAGACAGTGCGGATGCCTTTAAACAGAATCACACTAGTCGTGCAGCCCATCCCCAAGGTGTGGCTGTGCAGATTTCTAGCAATCTCTACTCCATTTCCACATCATCTTCCTTGGCTCTTCCCAACGGGCTCCCCCTGTACCATCTTCGTGACCAGCAGTTGCCGGCACCGGAACAGAAGGGAAGCACCGAGCTGTGGGGCTGGAATCCGCTCCAGCCCACAGCCTGACAAAAAAATCCCGGCTCTGGGTGTAAAGCAGGAGGGTGGTGCAAAGACCAGATGACACACCTCGGATGCACCAAAACCTTTAGAGTCGTCTTGCCAGTCGCCTGCCCCCCTGTTCAGACCGAAGCTGCAGAATCACATGGGTTTACTAGAAACCTGCCAGCTCCTGGGATTTGCTTGGGGTTGTTCTGAATCTCAGAACCTGCCCAAAATGCAAATGCCGGTACCAGAAAGCCACCCTGCTGCAGAGGCTGCTGGAAGGCACAAAGAATGCTCATCTGCTGCAAGAAATCACTCTCCCAGGCTGCTTCGCCTGGCATCTATATTAGCAAACATCTCTTTCCTTGACCTAAATATGCTGTTTGCTTAATCCTGCAGCCAGGAGGAACAGGGAAGCAAGAGAAAAAAGTCCCAAAACGAGTGAAATCAGTAAGATGACTGCTGCTGCTATGGAAACATGTGTGAGCCCACTTCAAACAATCTTTTGCATGTGTGAGTAACAGCTTGCTGACAGCAAGCCGCCAGGGAACACAGAAGTGCCATGTCAATCTTGACTTCTGCCCACTTCCACTCTAGTGAAGCGAAGGCTCGAGGACTCCCACTGCTGAAAAGGAGCCGCCCATCGCTGGGTCCCAAAAATGCAAATGACAATGTGGATAAAGGGCTACCCGGTCTGGGTGGACATATGCCTTCAGAAGCCACACTGAGGTCCCGCCACCAACACAGCTCGTGTTCTTGGTGTGTGAGTAATCGGGATGCCCCCCGCAGACTGCACTGGGTGACACCCTATTACCCTACGTGTATCTCTGCAAACAGCTAACAGGGAGGATTGTCTTTGAAAGCGGGCTCTTGTTTTTTCCCTTCTGAAAAACTGAAAAGTTAATTATGTAAAAAGACCACGATGAACACACAGGGGATGCCCTTCTATTGACACCTAGAAAAAAGTTACTGGCCTTTGAAGATCTGTATTGCTATTATTCCTTATTTTACAGGCAACAGAAGGTTTTCATGTTGAGCTATAGGTTTCAAAGAAAGTGTGCATTAGAAGGGTGGAGTCCTTCCAGGTTGCTAGTAGAAAATGGCGTAATGTAGTTAAGAGCAGGTCTTTAGAGAATGACATGTAAGCACCTAATCCCAAAATTTCTGTTTTCTATGGCTCCCTTACCTGTTAGGTCCCATAATAATAAGCAAAACTGTAGGTTTCACTTGTCCTGCATTTTTACACAAAGTGACTCTAATAGCCAAGAGATCAAAGGAGCTGCGACAGCAGCCACATGCAAAACACAGGATGGGAATTTGGTTAAAATAGTCCTGTACTGCTCAAGATGACCCCCAAATCCTGACCTCAGAAGAGCCACGTCTTCATGTGACTCACAGTATGAGGCTGCGTAACATGGAAACTCATCGACACAGAAACGGAACACCAGAGGCTTTAAGACACTAAACACACGTCAGTTGCCGGTCTTCAGAATTCACAAAATTTGCCAGTTAACCTAACTTCTGTCTTGTGAGAAAAAATCATTTTAAAAATGATAGTACACTGGTTACAAAATAAAGATGATACCTAGAAATTAAAACGTGACATTATTATTATCCACTATAGATATCCTGGGTACAGAAGTCAGAGAACATTATTTAAGACACAAAAGATAATTTTGAACTTTACACTGGACTGTAAGTGATAACCATGCAGCTGTGAAACTGCTAGGATATTCTATTTGGTTCCTTAAAAAAAAAAAATCCTGTTGATATTTAAAACAATGGGAGAGAATGGAGTCATTTCCTAACAATCACTCAAAGGAAAAAGAAATGTTTCCTAGAGATACATTAATAAGCACTTAAACAAATATATCATTTTAAATATTAATCATTCACCAGCTAACAAAAATTAGCAGGAAGAAAAACAACAGAAAAATTTCACAGCAAAGGATTCCACAAGGCCAAAAACACAGGTTTCAGGCTATCCGAAGCAGAACAAAATGAATCCTTCCAAATGTATATTTGGTTGTACCGATTTTTCTGAGTCAGAATGATCCTGGGTTGGTCCAAGAAGATAATTACCACGACTTCCATCATAGGTCCTGAAGAGGTGGGTGGAATCTATCCACCACTGGTTCAGTCCCCTACATCTTCCAGCTGGGACACCATGTGTACATCTTTAAACATCACTTCTAATTATGTGACTCTCCGGACCAGAAGTTCACCCTGGACTCCCTTTGGAGGCCAAGCCCCTGTGCGCCTTTCCTGCTAATAAAGATGCCAGACTCGGGCCTCCTTGGTGGCACAAGGGGTTAGGTCTCAGCGCTGTGAAGCTATCTGGACCACCTGCAGCACGAGTTCGATCCCCAACCAGGGAACTGACTCACACAGCGCAGCAGACCTCTCCTGTCTTGCCCGCTGCTCCCCTCAGCAGTGTATTTCCGTCCATCTGCCTGTTCTGCTCCCCACTCTGTCTCTGGTGAATTCTCTCAGCCCCAACCCCACCTCTGGCCTACACTGCAGTTTATATGCATAAATAAATAAATCTTTAAAAAAAAAAAAGGATGCCAGACTCTTCCATCATTGCCTCAACACTCTGATGTTACAGATCAATCATCTTTTAATATGACAGATGAGGACAGTAGCTCCACCTCATGGAATTTTTGCAACCACAAAGGAATGAAACACCAGTGCGCGCTTCAGTATGGATAAACCTGACAAATGTCTGCTGAGTGAAAGAAGCCAGCCACAAAGGACCTCCTAGTGTGTGACTCTGTTTCAATGAAATGTCCACCAAGGCAAATTCATGGCGAAAGAGACTAGTGATTCTCAGAGGCTGGGGGGAGGGGAAAGTGGGAGTGGGGGTACAGAATTTCTTTTAGGAGTAATGACATGTTTCCAACAGCTAAAGCATGCACAACATACAGTCTGTGACTATAATAAAGACCAGTGGGTAGAACACCAGAAGGGGGGACTTTGTGTGAACATAATAAAAGCCTGTCTCCATCTTTGATGTTTCACTGCCGACAATTTTTAAGTCACACCCCTCTTTCTTCCCTCTTTCCCCACCTGGGCAAGCAGAAAGGATGGGGCAGGTGGCTTCCTCCTTTGACACCAGCAGGAAACGAACCCCATTCATGAGAACCCCCCCCCACTCACCACTGCAAACCCCCAAACCAGTCTCCTGTACCTGCTCTTTCAGGCCATTTTAGGACCCGCTTGGGAGCCACCCCCTCTCCCCAAAGAGCTTCATTACATGTGGGTGTGATAAACCTTTTCACATCCGGCTGGGGCGGGGGGTGCACACGTGTATCATTAGTCAACAACACTGAAAGCAAATTTGGGGTGGGGAGGTCTATCCTATTTCTGCAGGGTGGCCCCAATCATGAATTATAGCTCAAGAAAGCTATTGCTAAAGACGAGAGCCGGGAAAAGCATAACATCTACTCTGCCCCGCTCATAAGGTTGTCAAGTTCAAATGACATAATAGGAGAGAAGGAAATTGCTATAAGCAAGTAAATAGCTATTATTTTAACTTCACGGAGGATTTACTGCCTAACTCAAAACAGCCACCTTGCTTAATGAACCGGATGACTCTAAATGTCGCCTGGTGCATTTTAGACCTGGTAAAGAAAGGGCCCCCGCTGGACAACCCACCAGGACGGACCGTGAGGTAAAGGGGAGAAATACTGCCCACTCGGTGGTCACAACAACTCGGGCACGGAGCCCCCAGAGAGTAAGAGTCCCTCCAAGCCTATCCAACTGGAGCTGCTGGCCCTGGGACACAGCTGTCCTGGCCCGTTGTCCTCCCACTGTAAGTATCTCCCAAAGTCAAATTCATTTCATTGGTAGATTTATTTAATACTCTCCTAGAAAACTACAGGGCAATCTGCGATGACACCAAAAAAATCTAGAACAACAAGTGGGAATTGCTACTGTATCTCAAACAGATGACCGTCTCCCACCTGGGTCAGATGTGTGTCCCACTTAGGAAGCCAGGGAGTGGAATCCAGTCCATTCTGCAGCAGCTGGGATGCAGGCCTCACACAGTAACAACACCCCCCCACAGGACACAAACACGCACCCTCAGACCTGTGTCAGGTAAGGGTGGGATTCGTCCGACACGTTGGTTCTATTTATATGCCCTTAGGATGGCTGGTTCCTACAAAGAATTAATTTTCATCCCTGACAGTCAATACTTCATATATATTATTTTTAAAGATTTATTTATTTATACATACAAGAGCTGGGGTGTAGGCCAGAGGTGTGGGTTGGTGAAAGGATTCACCAGAGACAGATGGGGAGCAGAACAGACAGATCGACCGAAATACACTGCTGAAGGGAGCAGCGAGTGAGACAGGAGAGATCTGCTGCGCCATGTGGGAAGCTCCCTGGCCGGGAATCATTACTAAATAAAAACCTTTGAAAAATAAGGAAAAGGAGTGAAATGCACTGGAAGGGGTGTGAGCATGGACCTCTGAATCACAAACAATATTATAAATGTGGGTGAACCTTGAAAACAGAATGCTAATTGCAAGAAACCAGTTACAAAGGACCACAGAGTACAGGATTCTGTTGGTATGAAACACCCAGACAGACACATCTATAGAGGACTAGGGGTCTGGCAGGATGGAAGGGGGGATGGGGCAGGTAACAGCTAAGGGACCCAGAGTTTCTTTGGCCATTATTAAAAACTGACCTTGGTGATGGGCGCCCAGCTCTGTGACTCGTGAACATGCTGAAGCCACTGCATTGGGTACTTTCTGCTAGTAAGTTACGAAGGACCGGGCCTCCCCGGTGGCGCAGCAGTTAAGCGCTGCGCTGTGGAGCTGTCGGCAGCGGGGACGCGAGTTCGACGCCCGGCCAGGGAGAATCCCACATGGCACGGCAGACCTCTCCTGCCTTGCCCGCTGCTCCCCTCAGCAGTGTATTTCTGATCTGCCTGTTCTGCTCCCCGCTCCGTGTCTGGTGAACCC
>PVIJ01000651.1:0-261518 GCA_004024925.1 Scalopus aquaticus | reverse complement strand
TGAAGTACATATTTTCATGAAGCCTGGTGGAAGAAATAGATGTCAAGTTAAGGAGTTATTACAAACTGATTTAAGTGCTCTTAAGAGAATAACCAGTCACTCACATCTGCCAGGACTCTTCTGAAGGTTTTATGTATAATAATCCATTATTTCTCTCAATAACCCTGTGATTTAAGTACTGCTATAATGCCCAATTTACAGATAAGTAAACTAAACCGTAGAAAACAAGTCTCACAGCCACTAAATGATAGCGTTGGAAATCAAACTTAGGCAAGTCCAGCTCTAGAATTCATTGTTTTGCTGGCCTAAAAAGATTGTTTTCATGGGCCATCAAAAAAATGGAAGAGGGGTTAGGTCATGATTATATCAGATTATATTTATTTACATGTGATATAATGTGAGCAAACAGAGTTGAGTCTACTTAGTAGTGTCTCCTGGGAAAATGTTATTTGGTCAAAATGTTAATGTCTGCCAGGACCTGGTCAGCTCCACTTACTTCTGCTAACCTCTGTGGGTAAATTTTCATGTCAGCTGCCAACCCTGCTTCCTCATGCCCCTCACCAAGAGTAAAAAATAAGTCTACCCAAGACATAATTCAAAAATCATATAGGTATTCAGCATTAGTTTTTTTTCTCCCTGCCCTGAAATCAGAAATTCCTCATCAGTGGTCTCCCTGGCAGCAAGTAGTTTACACCTCAGTTAGTAACAGTAATAATAGTAACATTATTGGCTCAGTGGTGTGTTTTGACATCCCTCTACCACAAATGGCAGGAAAAGAGTTAGGCTGCATGGTTACATATAATTAACCTATTGCTACTGGCTCCAATAAAAGAAGTCAGCAATAATTCACACAATACCAACCTAAAATATAGTGAATGATATTCCATTCTATCAAAAATTGAAATGAAAGTAAGCTAAGATAGATAATGATAATAATGCCACTCAAACTAGTAAAACAGAATATAACTCCTCCTCCCACCCACAACAATAAACCTAACATATAGACTAGGAATTACCTGTAAGCAATTTAAAAGTCTGATATAAGGTAGATCATAGCACAAGATGTATTTAAATGGAGAGAAATAGCATATTCCTGACTGAAATAACTTTGGAAGGGTATTGATTTTCAAATTTATCTATAACTTAAATGATAAAACAAACAAGATTTTAATGAAACATGAAAAAACTATTCTAAAAATTTGTATAAAATAATAAAAGTGTATGATACTAAACTATCTTTAAAAGAGAAAAACATGGGGGAGGCCTCATGCTATTAGACATTAAACCATGTCACAGAGCCATCTTCAGGAAAGTGCTGTATATTGATAAGGGGACAAAAAGGCCAACAGTCCTGTACACCTAAACTTCAGGGAAAAAAAGATGTAGTCTTTTGTAAGTGGGATTGGAAAATCTTTGTGAAGAAAAGTGAATTTATATCAGTGCCTATATAACAACTTTGCAAGTAAATGGAATGGCATGTGTAGTGACCGTGAAGGGAACCATGGTGATGACGTATGTTAGAAGTGGTGTGGGGCAATATGAATAAGGTACAGATTGAGGAAGAAAGATAGAGGGGAAGGGAAAGAGGAAAGAGAGAATAGCCAGATAACTTAGGTAACATGAAGAATATTGTGCCTTATTCTAAGAGGAAAAGGAAGCAGTGGGAGACTTAAAATAACATGATGGAATGCATCTATTGACAAGATTGCTCTTTCTGTAGTGTGGTAAATGAATAGGAGGAAGATTAGAGTACATATAATATTAATATAATCAGAGGGAAAGGGAAAGGTTGATTGTGTTAACCAAGAAATTGTAACCTGGTCAGTTTGAAACTAAATGAAAAGCATTACATGGGGTTTTAAGGATTACAACCTCAGAAATACTTTCAAGAGACCCTTGGAGTGTGTTCTAGTGGTCTGGGGAAAGGAAAAGAATTCATAAAAGCAAAAGCTGTAAGGGACTTACCAGTTATGTTTTTCAGAATTATGATTGGCTTAGGCAAGTGAAATCTATTATCTTTCTTTACATGTTTGGTTACTAAACTAGTTTCTAAGCAGAAAAGTCTGTTGTCAACCGCTGGCATGTATTCTTCCAGGATGCTAGTGGTTTTTCTCAGTAAGCACATTTTGAAAATTTTATTTTCTTTCTCTCGGGGTAGAGACATCCAAAAATTGCAATTGCATAATGGCTCCTCAGCTCCATTTAAATCATATTTTCATTTATGACTTTGTTTTGGAATTGTTCCCTCCACATTAGGAATAAAATGAAACAGTGGAAGTGGAAAGAATGTACTCTTGTTTGAACAGTATTATCAATCGGAATGCTTGAAATGGATATAAGAGAGGAGGAAGTAATATTTTCAAGGATAATGCCTAAACTGCTAAACTGGATAAACCCAGAATTTTCTGGAGAAGATGGATATGGTTAATGGTAGTTTGTAAATTCAGATTTGATAGTGGACTTTGAATTTCTGGGGTTTAGAGCAGAGGTCTCAGCTGAAGAGAAATTTTGGAGATGTTGGCATGAGTGTAGCTTGCTATGAGCATGGGAAAAAGAAGACAATAAAGTTAATTAAACCACTGTTTCCTAAAATACTTGATCAGAGTATTTCCTTTTACTATCACCCATAAAAATTATATGGAATGATTAAAATGAACAAATATTGTCGAACATGGGTGAACATTATTTATGAAGAAATTTCTTGATAGTTTCTTTTGGTTTATCTTTTAAATGGTGTGGAAAGGCAATGGATCTGAGATTCAAAAACACAACAAACACTTGGAATACAAATCTACTTTGCTCAATTTGGAATTACATTTAAACTCATCTATCAAGCTGGAGAGTGAGGAGAAAGAGTGATATCATCTTGATAAAACTGAGCTACCTGATACTTATAGCTGGAAATTATTTAAACTTTCTAATGTACATAGCACTTTACATGGTGTAACTCAGATCTCCTTAACAATCTTAGGAGTAAGTTAAGAATATGATTTTCACTCCAAGAATTATGAAATAGACACACAGAATTTATAATTCTTACAAAAGATTATGTGCAAATAAAAAACTGGAATATAAATTTAGGTGTTTCATATCCCTATCAAACATATCATTTTTTCTTGTAATTGAGGTATAACTGGCATATGCTTAAGTTATAAACTATGTACTGCATATTATTCAGTGATATCATACTAATTCAATATTTGTATATATTACAGTGATTACCACAATGATTTTAGTTGACACCCATCACCATACGTAGTTACCAAACAAAAGTATTTTGGTGATGAGAATTTTAAAGATTTAATCACCATGTTGTACATTACAAATTTATGACTTATTTTGTAACTGGAAGTTTATAAGTTTTGACCCCCTTCTCCCATTTCATTCACCCCAACAATCTATTCTTTATACACATGGACTTATTCTTTATTTTTATTTCTTTTTAGTTGGTTCCACAAATGAGTGATGCCTTGTAGTATTCATCTTTCTCTACCTAACTCATTTAGCATAGTGCCCTCAAGTTCTATGCTTGTTGTCATAAATGACAAGATTTCATTGTATTTTATTTTATGACTGAGTAATATTCTATACTGTGTATGCATGTATATTCACATTATATACAGATATACATACATATGTGCACACACACACACACTCACACTCACACTCACACTGACAAAATTCTTCTTCCATTCATCCATCATTTATTGATAGTAACAGGTTCTTTCCAGTCTTGGCTATTGTAGATAATGTTGCAATGAACATGAGGTGCATATCTTTTTAGTTAGTGTTTTTGTTTTCTTTGAAAAAAATGCTCAAAAAGTAGAATTGCTAGATCATGTAATAGTTCTATTTTAAATTTTGGGAGGATTCTCAATGTTTTCTATAGTGACTGCTCTAATATATATTCCCCCCGACAGTGTACAAGGATTCTTTTATTTCTACATCCTTACCAACACTTTTTTCTTCTCTTTTTAAGAGTAATAATTCTAATAAGTGTTCAGTGATATCTTACTCTCATTTTGATTTATATTTCCCTGGTGATTAGTGATGTTGAGCATTTTTTCATGGACTTGTTGTCTATCTGTATGTCTTCTTTTGGGGGAAAAAAGGTAACTTAACATCTTGATGAAAGCAAGGCATGGCAGTGCTTATGAAATAAGCTATCTGGAATTTTATTGCTTTTCCAAAAACATGAGATGTGTATAATAAAACTTGAAAAATTAGAAAACTGCAGTCCAATCACTCTCAATGAGACTTCTGAAATTAATCAACTAGAGTATTTTCAGATGATTTTTCTCTATCTCATCTGGAATGAGGTGTGGAGGGTTGGAAAATTATGAATTATTGCGTTATGACATTATAAGTAATATCTGAGTGACAAATATTTAGACATAAAACTTGGAATGTGCTTCTAAAATCAATTTTTGGCAGAATTGGAGCTTCTCATCGGTCTTCTCGCCAAGAGTTTTAAGATTGGATAAAACATGATTATATATTAAAATGCCTTATTTTTAGCAAATTTCTTAGAAAGGATTTTTGGAAGACCTTGCATCTTAATGAATAGGAGCACAAAACCATAAGGAAATGTTTGGAAATAAATTCAAATAATTTTTCGCTATTTTTATGGATGCTGTTTAAGGAGAAAACGTTATATTCTTTGTGAACATTTTTAAATGTTCTGTTTGGAGATAGATTTTTTTTAAAGATTTATTTATTTATGCATACAAGCTGGGGTGCAGGTCAGAAGTGTGGGGTAGTGAGAGGGTTCACCAGAGACAGTGGGGAGCAGAACAAGCAGATAGACTGAAGTACACTGTTGAGGAGGGCAGCAGGCAAGGCAGGAGAGGTCTGCTGTGCCATGTGGGAATCTCCCTGGGCAGGGATGGAACTCGAGCTGCAGGTGGCTTTGTTTAGCTTCATAGTGCTGTGCTTAACCCATTGTGCCACCAGGGAGACCCCTGGAGATAGATTTTTGATTAAAAGTTAAATGATTGATATTAATTGGGCATAGGTCCACATATATGAGTATATTTTTGATGTCATAACAAAATACATTTAAATAATTTGATTAACTCATATAGTTGAGGAAAAGCTCAAATTTAATTTTCTGGTAGTTTGGAAATGATCTCTGGTTAAAATAGGCCTATGATTACTTTTGTCTTAATTGCCTCTAGCACTTGTTTTCTTTGACTTCTAAGCTATTAATCCCATTCTTTAACTTGGTAGGAGCTCAAACAATCACTCTGCCTATCAGGGAATAAAACTGAGAATACTGATGTATGTAAGTTCTGATATGAAGTATTTACAGTTTCCCAGAATTGTGTCTCTGGTAAGACTAGTTGTAGAAGTAAAATTGGATTATGAATATATTTTCTTCTTTTAGCTTTCTTCTATATGACATACACTATGCATTCTTTTCTTCAGTGAGATTTGTATGGGAAAATAAAGTCTTATTTCACTCCCTCCCCTTTAAAATAATCATTCACATTTCCTCATGCCCGACCAAGGAAGAACAAACAAAGAAAAATGGGGGTGGGGGGGGGAGAGACTGAAGTAGGAACTCTCTTCTTCTTTTTACCATATGTGCTCTCGTATTCTCTTCTTTATTTCTCAATAGAATGTGTGTGTTCCAGAAGAAATGGACTATATTGTAGTCCCAGGGAATCCATACTCAGAGCAACCATTGTCTCTGTCTCTACCATCTTCATCTAAAACTTCAAGAAAAGTCCTGAAGGATATTTGACATGACCCTGTTCACCAAGGGAGAAGAGCAGGCAGAATTCAGAGTCAGTTCCTGGATAGCAACAGATAGTATTTTTCAACAACAAAAAATGCAAATAAAATTTTTATTTTCGTTCTTTCAGATAGTAAGAAAAATTTGCAGCAATAGGTCATATAAAAATATTGACTTATAAATCTCAGAATCACATTCCATGAATCCATTTCCCTCCGAGACAATATCCCACTAGTCTAGATTAAAACTTTGATTCAGATGGTTTTGAATTGACAGTTTTATAGAAATCATCACCATAGTGTTTTATTTGATTCCTAGTTCCCATATTCCTTAGTTTGTAGCATGAAGAAACTTTTCAACTCTCAATTTATCTTTCTTAATTTTTCTCCTATTAAGTGTATGGTAAAAAGAATAAACTTGTGCTTCAGTAGCTGAGTGTCAAGTCAATTTGTAAATAATCTTCCTTTGTCCCTCTGCCTAATTACCTGGGTCCTGTCCTGTCCTGTTGGCAAAGCCCCGCCTTAAGCTGCTTTCCCTTGACTTCATCTGGTTATCTCAGTTCTTTCCTTGATAAGTCTACTTTTTTTTTTTTTTTTTTTTTGGTACACTGATTCCTTTGTGACTTGAATCTTACCAGTATTCCTTGAATTTCTGGAAATGTGTCTTGAAAATCCATTTTCATCTTCAGGATGTCATTACCTTTTGTTGGACCCTCTGGTGCTGATCACCTACCTGTTTGGATCTCCCAAGTTTGCTGATATCATGTCAGGTTTCCCTGCTCTCTGGTTGACTCACTGTCTCTGGATGGATTTCCACATTATATTCCCATTTCTTAGTCTAATCTAGCCACCGTATGACCACTTGCACTCCCTGTGGTATAATGAAATCATAGTTTGGTCTAATGTTTGTTCCTGGTACTTAAAAGGTATTTGACCTTGTCAAATTACTGAACTTTATTGATTTTTATTTTGTTCTTTAAAGTGAGCATAGAGTTAACCACCTATGATTTGATTTCTAATTAACATGGAGACAATTGTTTACAGTGACATAGAAAGTATGTAAATAAGTATGTTATATGAATTGAGCATTGAATCTATGGCTAGGCCCAATACTAAACTCTTTAAAGGAATGATAATGATCTAGGGATCGCCATAATTTTCATTTAAATGACTTTCTAAAGTCTCAGAGTTTATTTTGACTTCAGGAATTACTATTATCTATCTTATACTACTATTGTAAGATATAGAGATAAAACACTTGTAATAGCCCCTGGCATCAAGGTTTGAACTCTACCTTACTTAGTTTAAGAGAGAAATCATTACTGCTGTCAAGAATTGTTAAATAGCTGAGCACTTTTCCTTGTTGAAAGCTACCAAGATGGTTAGTCAGTTTTATGGATACTGACAGAAGTCATAGATTCCTGGGTCAAAGACAAACTTTTATTACTCATGGCACAGCAAACAGCATGAGATTCATGAATATGTTGGTTCTCCATGTTCCCCATGCCCTGTAGTGTGTATGTGTTCTTATATATAAAACTTACTTAGTTTTTGATCATTTATCTTTTACTAACAGAGTGTAGATGCCCATAATGCATGAGGGTAACTATGTCTGTCCTATTAAATGCTATAAATACAGGGTATAAAAATGTTTTGACACATAATAAGGACTCAACAAATATTTGTGAAATAGTTAAAAGGACAAATGAAAGAAATTCTCAAGGAGAAAAGACCACCAGAGGAGGTCTTCCCAAAGATCACTGGAACAAAGAATGAAGAAAAGATAGGGGCCATTTGATAGCAGACGTGACACATCCAAATATTGCCAGAAAGAGAAATCATATATGCAACTTTGGGAGCTGTGATTCCTCGAATGCTAAATATAGACAAAAATAGGAAAGTGTAGTTTATTACTTTTAATGGAGCCATGTTTATATCCTCCTGACTGGTGTGGCCTGGGGAAAAAATGGTTTCATATATAACAGTGTTCATGGGATTTCTTTTGGAGAAAAAACAGATCTCAAATTCAGCCAGGCATATAGAAACAAGACATTTTCTTAAAATATGTCTTGATATATATAGACCAGTGCAGTTCCTCCATATTTAGTTTTAAATCTCAGTGGAGGGCAGCTAACTTAAAGGTGTATGAAAGGATAATCTGTGAACATGTTTAATTAAGGCTTTCCTATGCCAGGAATAGTTATTATGCCAATTTGCAATGATAAATTTATGTGTTCGGTTTTTCCTTTATGTATGCCAGTTAGTATGGTGTATAAGAATTTGAGTTAAAATACGATTTGCCTTGGTGCCAAAACACTGGCTTGATCTGGATTTTAGATTTGAAAAGAACTGAGAAAGCACTCTTGCTTACCTTTAGAAATGATAATTTAGAGAATAGAGAAATAGGAGAGAAGAGGTGCCTTTAAAAATCATCCATCTAAAGAACTTTCTGACATTACTGTAACATGGGTAGAGTTAGTGTGAAAATCTTCAGGAAGCTGGATTTTTATATATTTTCATTTTATAAATGAGGTTCGTTTGTGAGTTCTTTAGTTTAAAGATCATCATCTGAAATGAGCTTTTTTGGTACTGCTTTTACTTAAAAAACAAACAAATCCTCATCCATTTCCAGAATTTTAAATTCCGATGTCCAGCTTTTAAAAAAGTGTTCCTGTTTTGTGAATCTCCTAAAATATTCACTGAGCAGCAGTTATAATGAAGTCAAAAATGAAAATAAGGAATATGCTAAAGGAAGATGTTTATTCATAAGCAACAAGAAGAGTCTTTACATCATGGCTAAGAATTTCTCAACTCTAGGGAAGAAATAACCACATCATTACAGAGTGTGACAGTTTCTAGACTTAGAAATAGCAGCATCCATTATGGAAATATTAGACAATCAAAAAGAAGTAATACCAGTTTTTTAACATTTAAGAATTTGAAATATTTTCCTTTTATTTTTTTCTTAAGTTTCATTGACTTGCCACTCATTTACATGAGTGTTTTTTTGGGGGGAGTACAGCCTTAATATATGCACACTCCTTACTCCCTCTCCACCAAATCGCAAGTGCCATAACCTTACCACCTCTACTCCCCAGTATATTCCTCCTTCCCCCCATCACCTCTGTTAACTAGTATATTTTTTGGAATCTCAGAATTAATTGTGTTTTTTTCCTTTGGCTATTTATATCCCTCAATTGAGTGAAACCATCCAGTTACCATCTTTTACCATTATTTATAATAATAGTAAATATTTACAAATTTGATGACAGACTAGTAAAGAAATCATCTTATATTAACAAAGCTAGTATTCAGCCTAAATGTACCTGTGCAACCTCATGGTGGTTGTTTATAGTCAATTCTCATTCTGATAGTCAGGACCTGTGTCGGTCCAATAATTAAGCATTTTGAATATTACATCTGTCTATAAATAAAGTTATTTACTCCATGTCAGTGATGATTTGAAAGATTAACAGTTTGACCCTTTGAATAAGAAAATTTTTTTTTTTTTTAAAGATTTAGTTTTATTTTTACATACAAGCTGGGGTACAGGCCAGAGGTGTGGGGCGGCGAGAGGGCTCACCAGAGCCAGAGCGGGGAGCAGAACAGGCAGATCAGAGATACACTGCTGAGGGGAGCAGCGGGTGAGGCAGGAGAGGTCTGCCGCACCATGTGGGACTCTCCCTGGCTGGGCGTCGAACTCGCGTCACCGCTGCCGGCAGCTCCACAGCGCAGCGCTTAACCGCTGCGCCACCGGGGAGGCCCCTGAATAAGAAAATTTGAAAAGAAGGAGAACCAAATTTATCTGGAGGATAGGTAGGGAATCACTGAAAGTTCTCAGTAGGTTCATAAAGAGGTGCCTGAAGGCAGCTGTGGCAAATTGTTCATTATGATTGTTCATTACAGTAATATTTCTTGTCCCATAGGTCCATCCAGTTTCTTTCCATTTCCTCATCAGAAAATTAAGACTCTGTCCCTTCCCCTTAAACATGGGTTGACCTTCCTTGACTAACAGAACATGGCTGCAAGTGTGCAATATAGCATGTAATGTTAGGCCATATAGGACAGTAAGCAGCTCCTTACTGACTCCATGTTGAGACACTTCTTTTTAGAACCATCTGCCATGCAGCGAAGATGTCTGCTACATGTGGAGAGCACAGGTAAGAAGGAACTGAGGCCCCAGCTGAGCTCCATCCCATTATCTGGTATTAATTTTCCAACCACATGAATAAGCAATCTTTAAATAAGACCTTTCAGCCCTCATTGAGCCAACCTAATGCCATATGAAAGTGAGATAGGACTGCTCGATGAAGCCCTGCTGTAATCAGATTCATGAGCAAAAATAACTGAATGCTCTTGTTTTAAGCCACTATGCCATAGTGATCTATTAAACAGCATAAGATAACTAATATGGAAGACTACAGGTTATTTGACTCTTAAAAAAAATGTTGCTGCATGTTACAAAAAAATGCAGCAAGTCAAATTCAGTCAAAATAAGTATAATGTGATTTTAAATGTACTTTTTTGAAAGTATAAGTGTACTTTTTTGAAAGTAGAAAAATCTTAATTGGTTTGTAGGGTAAGGGAGACACAAAAGATGGCATCTCTGCAATTATCACCATTTTTTGCCATACTAAGAATTTTAAACACAAATACAGTTATACAGTTATCTAACATATTTCATAAATTTGAAAATCCCTCATTTGTGTCCTCCACTATGGGAACCATTTCATCCTTTTTTTTTTTTTGCTATATTAAATATTTGGTAGGCTAATTCATATTCTAAAGAAGTGTTTCTAGCAGGAATCCAGGACTATGAGCAAAAGTGCAAATTAAATTTACAGGAAGTTTAAAAGCTGGGGAATCTCTGCTCATACCGTCTACTTGTCACAATTGTCAGCATTGTGTACACCTCTGTTCATTTGACCCAAGATTGGGTTCCTGTGTCTTGATCTTACTCCTGCTGCAACTGCTTGGTGAACATGTTGCTGATCTCTTCACTGAGAGGCAGTAAAGCATAAATAAGGACATAGATTCTGAGGTCAGACTAATTGGATTTGAACCCCACCGCAGACAAGCCATTGTCCTTAGGAAAACTTCAGTTAACCTGTCCATACTCTAATTCTTCCATTTATAAACGGACAGTAGCATCGAGCATATCAGTATCTTCTTGGGTTATTGAGGGGATAAAATAGTGTAAGAAAAGACCTTTTGTTTTTTTTAAATGCTTTTTTATGTACTTCATTTTGTTAAAGATTTATTTATGCAAACAAGCTGGGGTGCAGGCCAGGGGAGTGGGGCACTGAGAGGGTTCACCAGAGACAGAGTGGGGAGCAGCAAAGGCAGAGCAACCAAAATGCACTACTGAGGGGAGCAGCGGGTAAGGCAGGAGAGGTTGCTGTGCCATGTGGGAATCTCCCTGGCCGGGCATCGAACTCGCATTCACGCTGCAACAGCTGCGGACAGCTGTGGACAGCTGCGGACAGCTGCGGATAGCTCCACCTCCTTGTGCTTAACCCATTGCGCCACCACGGAGGCCCTGTAAGAAAAGATCTTAAGTAGAACTTGGAACTGAAAACACACTGCCTAGGTAGCTAAAGACATTCTCAACCCCTTTTGGACTCGCTAATTTTACTACGGAGCTTGGAAATCCAGCAAGTTCATCCTCAGTTTAGAGGTGTCCACTGAACTCCAGGGGGCTTCAATAAATCAGTTGCTTTCCTGATTAAAGGGACAGTTGAAATTAACCCTGCATTTTCTCCTCCTCTTGTATCAACCTATATAGTTGACATATTGACTGGAACTGTGGCAGGGCAAGGTCAAGGCAATAACTCAGTCCCTAGCCTAACCATTAAGATGTTAAGCCAGAAGCAACAAATTCTTACTTCTGAAATAAGAAAACTGAATCCCAAGTTTTCAGAGACATGGCCTCTCAATACTGACATATATACTAGTACAAATGCTGCAAATACTATCTTCTAAAACCTTTCATTTGAACTTACTGATATCATTGTGTTACACATTTTATATGTTATGTCTTTGATTCTCTCAGAACCTGTTGGGGTATATGGCATTGTGGCATTTCACAGATGTGAGGAAACTGAGGCTTAGGGAGATTACATCCACATACCAAACTTGTTCATTTAGTAATTTGAACCAGTGTGCCTGACTCTGCCATGCTTTTAATGATTAAGCTATTAAACTGCCCCCTAGATAAAGGAAACAACCTAAGTGCAGAGAAGGAGGACATTTGAAATTACTTTCTTCAAATTGAATAGAAACGTGTTTAGCAACAAAGTTTAAAAAAGCGTCATTAACCTTAAATCATTTATGTAGATATTGAAATTGAATCTAATTGGTGAGTATTTATTCCATTTTCAAATTCTTTTTGCTCATAGTAAAATGCAGAAATGCTGCTTGACTTACAAGTGTTGTATTTATTCAATGATGGGAGAAGTCAGTGGTTTGTGTCTGAAGGCATTTTCTGTAGCATTTGTGAATGGGTTAGTGGTTAAAATCCACTTCCTAGTTGTCATGTGTCTACCCGCTACTTTTAACTTCATGATAATTTTGTTATAAATTGTTATTGTTATAAGCTTCATGATAATTTCAAGATCTGGTATGCTAAGACAAGGCACTATTTTTTCAGGTTTGGTATTTATGCTTTCAGCAAAAATAGGATAGAGATAGATAAATCCCCCTGCAACAGAAGCTATTTCCATCATTTCTCATGTCAAACATGTTACTCTATTTTGTGAATAGGCCCATGAGACTATAAATTCTTACCTTTCGAGGCTATAGCCTTTCCAAAAGTAGTCTGAAACTTGAGGATATCTGTAAACATTTATGTAGGAATCATAACCGCAACCCAAAATAAACAAACATAGGAAACCATTGGGGTGGCTGGTGAGTTTAAAACAATAGTAAATATGCTCACATTGCTACTAGAAGATGAAATAATAACTAAACCAACTATACAATTAAATTGATCTTTTTCCAATTGGGTATTTTCCCTTCAGAAGTAAATTTAACCCTTTCATTGTTGAAATAGTTACATATTTTAAGTGGAAAAAAAGACATTGTAAAAATGAAAGGGATAATGTGTACGATGTTATGCATAAATTGTGATGTTGGATAATATAGATCACTAATGATGATTTCAGTGAGTAGGGTTTTGTTCCCTTTAAAGATTTAAGCATTGATGTCTTTTTCACACATAAAACTAAGTACAGATGCAAAGGAAACTCAAATTTCTGCTCTTTGTTCCTAAAATTCTCTCATTACTTTTATTTACTCAGTAATGTCAGCTTTTGTATGGAGTAAGGAAACTGTAAACTCACAATTAAAATTCATCCTTTACATGTAAAGATTTAAAATCTAGGTTGAAAAACATGGCATGGTGTTAAATGTAATAAAAGTGAAATGAAAAATAGCTATAGGCTTTTTGGAGTAGAGGTTTACTGAGAATGAGGACAGAGCATGAAGGTTGTTTATGTAGAAGAGGTAGAATTTGAGATGAGCTTGAAATCTCACTAGCTTTCTGGAAGAAAAATTGGAACTCTTCCAGTTTTGGGAAATCAACTTCTGAACTTCTGAAGGTCCTTCTGTCTGATGGTTCGGACCCATCCCTACCCTAGCAGCTCTAACTGTGCAGAAAAGATTTATCATAGCATGTCTGCAGAGTACACATAACCTCTAGAAGGACTGCTTGTAAGTTTAGCCCTTGATAGGTGTCTGGAGACTCATCCTCTGAAAACGTTTGATACACTGATACAGTTATTTTGCCTGCCTGTGGCACAAAACACCTGTTTTACTTCTGGGAGTTTGAATTTCATTAGTTCTGGCTACTTTACTTGTTTGTGCCTATATGACCATCCTTCAGTAAAGACCTTGAACTCTGCATCTCATACAGGTTCCTCTGGGCAGACATACTGCTCACATGTACTTACTTTCAACTTCTGAAGGTAGGGCCCCCTTGGAGTGGCCTCTCCCTGGAGGACTGTGCAAGGAGCCCTCCAGAATCCACCTGTATCCTTTTCTCTTATTATCCTACTGTGTGGGCTTGCTTTGTCATGAGTACAAATTCTGTAATATCTCTTAGAGAGTCACTGAATATCTGAATAGTCCCTTTATCCTTAAAATGTTAGTCTATCAGCCCTCTTCATTTTACAGTTTTGTCTTATCTAAAATGAACACCGTATTGTTTCATTTAGTACAACTCACTCATCACTGTAAAGTGAAAAGAACATCATTGTCTATGTCACTGTCCTACTTAAAGTCTTCCACTGAGTTCCCATGACACATGAATCTTCTAACTCTGCTGATAATTGTCAAGTGTCATATGTATCTCCCTTTTCTTTGCCATGCCCCAGCCATATTCGCCTCTGCCAAATTTCTCAAAAACAACGAACTTAACAATATATTATTTGGGACCTTTTCTCATGCAGTTAAACCACCTGAAAGATTCTCTACCATCTCCCCAACTAACTCCTTCACATACTTTTGGAGGGCTAGATTATTTCCATCTGGAAGTCTTAGTTGAAGTATCATCTCAAAGAGGGTTGTTTTTTTTCCACATCCTGTCTTAAATAGCCCTCTCCTCTCTTTTATTTGCTTTCACAGAGATCTGTTTGTTTCTCTTGCCATTCATTACAGTTTCTAATTATATATGCATACATTGTTTTTTATTTTTTGTCTTCATTATACATTACATAAAGGCAGGGACCAAATCTAATTACCATAAGTAGATAATCCTTTGTATTTCATTCTAAATCTAGTAGTCTAGGTCAGAAAAGGCACTTATTAATTAATTAATACTTTTTCATTGAAATATAGGCGCTGGATGTGACCAGTATCTTCAAATCAAAAAGACCAAAGTGAGAAGAATAAACTGGAGAAAATTTTAGATAGAGAAAGTATATCAGATAACTTGTTAAATTCTTGTTATTCTGGCAGTTTGTAGGTATATAAGTTTTCTTATATGTACAGTAGGTTCTGTGCCATTTGCTGAGTGTTCTTGGATCAAAGCAATAATAAATAAGTTGTGTTTGTGTGCATTTAAATAAAATACAATAAAGTTAGGTGCAAACTCAATCATATTTCATCCCTGGGGAAATGTATATGAAAACATGTACGGGGATTGAAGGTACTATTTTTCTCAGGTGTGTATAATACTGTGGGGATTTCATCCAAATGCACCTTTCCCTTAAAGAGGTGTCCAAATGATTGAAGTCAAGAATTCATTAAAATTCTTCATGACCAAAAAATTTTTGATAATCAGTTGATCATATTTATTAGTGAACTTTTATAAAGTCTCCCCTGTGCCTTGTGCCGATTTTAACCATTGACCCCCAACTGATTAGGGATAACTTTTCCTTGCAAACGCAAAGACAGGTTTCAGAAAGCTTTATGTCAGTGAAAAAAATGGTTCTGGAATGTATTTTAAATTAAAAAGCTGTAATAGTTATACTTACAATTATAAAGATTTTTGTTTTCAATTGACCCATCTCTGCTATCAAATCTTTTCAAATGCATAAAATTACATAATCTGTTCATGTATATTTTAATAAAATGTATTCAAAGAAGAACCTTATATGGCTCTAAATTTTAGATATAAATATGGTCAAATCTAGCAAACTTGATTCACTTTGCAGATTTTTAGCCAAGGTAAGATTAGAAACTATATTAAGTCAGTATTCAAGAAACTGTTTAAATATTTGTTTAAAATAGTTAGTTTTGCAAGGCATACCAAGTCTATCAGAAAATCTGTATTAAAAAAATAGTTTTAGAAAGTTGGAAGCAAGCTTCTGCCCTTGCTAAGACGTGCTTTGAAAAGAATAATATTTACATAGTATGCACCGTACATGTATTATATGATTCACTAGACACGAAGTGGGCACTCAAATACTTGCTGATTATTTAATTTATCCAACATAACCAAAATTATATTTTGGAAGTATATCGGATTATTTTTTTTAAAGGGGGAATGGCACATTGCCCCTCTGTTTGACATTGCAGAATATCAAATCAGAACTCCAGTATACTATACATTTATGCTGAAAAATAGCCCTGTTATATTCATTAGAATGCCCTCTGATGAATTCTATGCCAGTTTTAAGTGAAGATATGTTTTTATTACTGTAAACTAATTGCATATTCATCAAGAATAATCAAATGAAGAAAATCGTTTCTTCCTTATTTCAATAATAGAAAAAGGGGAAGAAGGCAAATTACAAATTAGTTCTTCAAGTAATCCCAGGAAGGGAAGAAATAATTAAAATAGTGGTTCGCTGGTACAAAGAAGCTGGCAGAGAGAATTATGGGTTAAGGTAGGGAAAGCATACTGGGGCAAAGTTAGCATTTCAAATTCAGTTCCACCAGTTCCTCAGTTCTTTTTTTTTATTTAAGATTTATTTATTTATGCATACAAGCTGGGGTGTGGGCCAAAGGTGTGGGGTGGTGAGAGGATTCACCAGGGACAGAGTAGAACAGGCAGATCTACTGAAGTACCCTGCTGAGAGGAGCAATGGGCAAGGCAGGAGAGGTCTGCTGCACCATGTGGGAAGCTCCCTGGCTAGGTATCGAACTCATGCTCAATGACTCTGCATAGCTTCATTGTGCTGCACTTAACCGGTTGCGCCACCAGGGAGGCCCAGTTCCTCAGTTATTTAAAAACTTTCCAACCCTCTGATGCAGATTTCTTTCTCTGCAAAGTTGGAAAATCTTACATGTAAATTTTCCCTGAAGATTCAGTGAAGTAAACTATTATCTGGTACTTATCAGAGCTTCATGATTAAACAGCAGTGAACTCCTTTCCTTCCATTCTAAATAAAAATCCATTGGACTAGGAAACTTTGAACATACCCATAAGTCCTTATTCTGAAATGAGTGATATCACCTGTCATTAAACTTTAAATATTTCCTTTCCTGCGGCCTCCCCGGTGGCGCAGCGGTTAAGCGCTGCGCTGTGGAGCTGTCGGCAGCGGTGACGCGAGTTCGACGCCCGGCCAGGGAGAATCCCACATGGTGCGGCAGACTTCTCCTGCCTCGCCCGCTGCTCCCCTCAGCAGTGTATTTCTGATCTGCCTGTTCTGCTCCCCGCTCTGGCTCTGGTGAACCCTCTCGCCGCCCCACGCCTCTGGCCTGTACCCCAGCTTGTACGTATAAATAAAAAATAAATCTTAAAAAAAAAAAACATTAAATATTTCCTTTCCTAACTTACTTGTAAAAAAGGTTGAAAAGACATTTCATAAAGAATGAGAAAAGAGTATAGTAAAAATAACTATTTTTAACTTTATGATGTAAACAGTGCTTAGTACCTTTAAATTCACTTAAATAATGGACTCCTTTATAATTCCTCCTAAGTATAAAACTGTTTATTTGCTGTCTCTAAATTCACATGAATGTCTAAAGAGCAACTGTAAGTTATTATGGTCCTATGAAAACTCCAAACTTGGTCTCCCCAAACCTTCTCATCTCAATAAAAGTCAAAATAATCTACATATTTGCTGAGGCCAGAATCTAAGAGTTATCCTTATTCCTTTACCTCTTCTCAACTTCAGCCTCCAAGCAAATATCAAATTGATCTCAAAATATGTCCCAAATCTGTTTCCTTGACCCATCTCTAGTAACAATCTCCACCGCCAACATCATTACATCTTAGTTTCATCATCATCATTTTTATTATTTTATCATTTTTTCCCCTGGTTTACTAAAGAAATCGCCTAATGTTTCCTTCCTGACTGCATTCTCCTCAGGAAAACCTGAGTGATATTTTGAAAATATAAGTCATGGTGCTTACTTACTCAAGTATCTCCAGTGGCTTCACCTAGTGCTTAAATACAATCCAGATATTTTATGCATATTAATGACTACCAGATCTGTTCCTTCCTACGTCTTTAACCTCATCTCACATCCACAAGAACACTGGCCTAATTGATCCTCATGAACATTCAGCACTTTTGAAAATTCAGGTTTTTCGAAAGAGATTTTACTCTCCCTCAAATGTTCTTTTTTTTTCATCTTCAGAAAGTATTTTCTTTTGACACTTAATTTGAACTTAAGCTACACCTCTTCATTAGGATTCTGCTCAACCAGTCAATCTGAAGAAATCACCTTAAAACTATAGCTCACTTTACTCAGTTTGAACTATCTGTCTAGCATTAGTCATATTATCAGAATGTAAGTTACCTGGACCAAAGAAATAATGAAGAATCAACAAATATTGAGTGAATGAATAGTTTAAATGTTGTTTTACTCCTCCTATCAATTTTTAAGTCCTTTAAAGCTTAGACTGTGTGGAGTTTCCTATAGCACTCAGCAAAATATTTTGCACACACTTTCAAAGAATATTTTTTGCTTAAATGCTCTTCCTCTTTCATTTCCAGGAAGGAACTTCAGTGCAGCAATGTTTTCTTATACCATATATCAGCTTGGTTGTTTCCAGTTTTAGTAGGCGTGCCCCTGGACTGAGAAATAATTTTAGAACTAGAAGAGATCTTATAGATCATTAGGTCCATTATTTATTTCTGTATCAATAAACTGAGGATGAGAAAATTTACTGACGTACCCTATTTTTCCCCAAATACACTTAGTAACCTCTTACAAATCTTTATAGTTACACTTCAAAAATTATGTGTATACCTTATTACTAAGTCACCAAAGTTATGATTAGAAAAATAATTGATGAAAGAGAACTGGATGAAATTAATAAAAATACACAATTTATAGCAGTTTTTCAGTTTAAATTAATCAGATTAATGCTGCATAAAAGCTACTACAATAGTTACTCCTTTTCAAACTATAGCAACTTTAGCTGTTCATAAACAGAACACTATTATCTTCTGAGACAGGATTCCAACACAAGTTTTCAGATGAAAGTTGCAATATACTTAGTAACCTCTTAGACTGTGGAGTTTTTGAAGTCTACAGGGAGACCTGATTGGTTTGAAACAGACTTTTATACATGCATACATTTTGCCACTGATGTTGCTGCTGTTTTCATCTCCTGATTGTGACAAATTGTACCTGTTGTCCTTTAGTCTTTACAAAACAATGATACACTGATATGTTCAAGTTTATAGTCTTTTTTGCACCTCAATTTCTGTCATAAAAGGGCATATCCTCTTCTTTTGAAATCTCAAATAGTGACCACTGAGATTTCCTAGAAAGGGAACTGGAGGAAATCATTATAAAGAGACCATATGTTTTAATGTTCTGACAAACAGGTATAAAATCAAGAGCTGTAACAGTACATGGAGAAATGGGCTAAACTATACAATTCTTCAGACACTTGGTCCAGTTCTCTTTCCAACTTGTGCCTTGATATTCTGGTTTATCAAAGTGTTTATAACAGACAATAGATTCTCAGCTCAGAGATTAACTGCCAACTTTGTGTTCTCTCTCCCCTGCCTCCCCACCTCCCTCTCCCACATCCTTTTTCTTCTTCTTCTTTTTGTAAGGATTTATTTATTTATGCATACAAGCTGAGGTATAGGCCAGAGGTGTGGGGTGGTTAGAAGATTCACCAGAGACAGAGTGGGGAGCAGAACAGACAGATTGACTGAAGTACACTGCTGAGGGGAGCAGCGGGCGAGACGAGAGGTCTGCTGCACCAGGTAGGAAGCTCCCTGGACGGGGATTGAACTCCTGCTGCAGTGGCTCAGGATAGCTTCATAGTGCTGCGCTTCACCCGCTGTGCCACCAGGGAGGGCCCTCCTTCTTCTTCTTCTTTTTTTTTTTTTTTTTTTTTTGGTAGTTGCTTAGTAAAACACAAGGATTTGCTATCCCATTTATTATTGTAGACTGGACTGTTATCTGCCTCCATATACAGCTTTCGTGGAGTCTGAGTTGGAAATAAATGGATAGTTAGGTAAATGTTTACTAAAGGAAATGCGTACTGTGTAAGTCAGGTAGCTTAAAGAGAGGAGGAAAATATAACAGAAAATTGGTGAGATAATTGTCAAAATCATATTGGAAAAGTAGCATTAAACTAGGAAAGTGATAAGCATACTCTGATCTCAGCTTCTATTCAAGGTGAATCAGTGTCTTAAATTACTCTAAATACCGGTTGTGACCAGTCACTGCTAAAGGAAAGGCTTTCAGTCTTTCAGCTGCTTCAGGTAGAAACCAACAATCATGATGGACACCTAAGAGAGGTAAGAGGCCTACTTTTTTCTATGAGGTGTTCTGTCATTGCTTGAATGGAAGATATTCAGGACCTTATCTGTGATCTAGAATAATCTTTTCATTGTACCACTTATCTTACAAGATTAAATTATTTTTGATTTTCATTAAAATAGAAAAAAAAATCCCTGTTTTGTGAGAGTTGAAGTATCTTTTTTATTTTTCACTGAGACACAGTGAACTTTCAAAGTCTTTATTTTTGGTCTTTAAAAGTAATTATACTGCACTTGTTTCAGGAAACTAAACTTTGATATTTGGGACTGAAATAGTTCTTCTTTCCCCCCATAATCTAAACTCACAAGTATACTCATATACTTTCTCAGGTTGAGAATTAAAAGAAGGAGAGAATTAAAATTGAAGGAGAGTCATGTGTCACTGCTATAGCTCATTTTTTGGCAGATTAAGGTATCAATATATTATAACATTATGCAAGTTTCAAGTGTTCATTGTTGAGATTCAACATGTTTATATACTATATTAAGTTTGCAGCTAAAAGTTCAAGTCTGTCCTTCACCATACCATTGTCTCCCTTTTTCTGATTTATCCACACCTTTCCCCCTTCCTTTCTGGTAGTCACTAATTTAGTCTTACAGTACAAAGATTTTTTTTGTTTTGTTTTGTTTTTTAAATTTCTCTACATTTTTGCAGAACCAGGAGTCCAAGAAGGAAACTTAGAACTCTCTTTGTTAATTCCTTCATTTTACAACTGAGGAAAAAATGTTTGTCAGGTTTTTGATGACAAACAGTAAACTCATTGGCTAGCTGTTCTGACCTCCAGGTGTATGTCTTTTATAGCACACTTTCCTGACTCTGCTCTTATATTTTGGAATAAGTGACACAAAGAATCAGTGACAAAAGTTGAATCACGCACGTCATTTGTCATTTTGAGGCAGTAGTGTTGGGAATAAATAATAGTTTCATTTCTTTTCTGTGGTTTTGATATACAGTAAAATCATAAACTCAAAATAGCTCCCTCATTAATTTGGATAGGATGTCCTTACAGACTTTTGGTACATGTAATATAGCCAAATGCCACAATAAAAGTTTGAAACATCTTGGTCACTACTTGACGGTGTCACTATTTGCATTCAAATAGCGTTTTAATTGTTTGGACTAGTTTCTTCACTACTAAATAACTAAACTAAATTTAAGTCCACAGTTAGATATCACTAACTTAATAGCAAAAAGCTTCAGGGGAAGAAATTAATTTGAATATGTTGCCAGTTAGCCAGAAGAAATCAGTAATGCCTCCTGAAATAATGTGTCAGTGCAAGAACAGGATAGGATTTAAACAAGTGTTTAAGGAACACTGCTATTAAAAACATGTTTTATCTGATGACAATTACTGTTCTTTTGTGTGAACCATGAATTGTGATTACAGTAATGGCATGTTTCAGTTATACCTTTAGGAAAAGAAAGGTTTTTATCTATAAAAAGGCAAAGACTGCCAAGAACAAGAAAGTACTATAAAATTATAAAGTTAGAACTATAGTAAAGAAAAATGTTGTCCTAGATGGATAATGCACCGGCTATGGAAAGTTAATGAGGAGGTGCTGTTAGAATCCAAAAGCAGTCTACTCAGAGAATTATATCTTTTGGGGGAAAGTTGCACTTATTCTCCTAAGATATTTGACTTATTGGACGAGGTCCATTCACTTTATGGGGGGGTGGGTAGTTTACTCAAAGTTCAGCAGTGTAAATGTTAATTGAATATAAAAAATACCTTCACAGAAACATTTGACTAGATATCTACGCACTGGGCACCATGTCCCTTCCAAGTTGGCACTTAAATTTAACTATCACAAAAATTAATTTAAAAAATGTATATAGTAAACAACGTTATTGTGAAGCTGAAAGTTAAAGAAATTTATGAAACATTGTCCAGTGTCAGGAAAATGTTAGTTCTTTCTCATCTTAACTATTTCCATGTAATTAATTATTTATGAGAAATAATTTGGAAGGTATCATTAATCAGAACCACACAAAACACGACATGAGTTAATGAGTTTACAAAAACACTGTGACCAAATGCTGTAAAGAACCAAGTCCTTTATTTCCTCAAGGATCAGTGACTTGGTATTTGCAGCAATGTTACAGAACATTACCTTGAATAACAAGAATCAACTATGTGTATAGATGGAACACAAATCTCTCTTACTTGACGGTACTCCAATAGTGATTCCCAGACAACACAATCTAGTACTTAATTGCTGTGGTGTCTAAAAGGAAGATTAAACCCCAAATGCCAGAAACAGAATGATTTTTGGGTCCATTTCTATCTTCTCTTCCCTCTAAAATTCTGCCACCTTTCTACATTCTCTGACTCAGTGAAAGGGCTCATCATCAATCAGCCAAGCAAAACAAAACCGAGGACACTTCCCTTTAGTCTTTCTTTTCCTCCCTGCCAGCACCACAACTAATTGATCAACACATTCTGGTGAGGTTTATTTGTTTGAATTTTTACCCTTTAATAGCTCTCAATTTCTCTAACTCATTACCTCTGTGGGAGATACTGATATCTAAGAACACACTTGATTTATAGGCTGATGGAACTGACTTTAATAATCATAAGAAAAAGCTTTTGACTCTGCACCTTAAAAGATGGGGAATATTGGATATATTAAGTTATTTAAGCCTCATCACCAAATTGTGGTTAGTAAAAGTACCTATAGCCTAATATAAATTTGGATCATTTGTCAACAGATTTACCATAGAAATTAGTACAAATGTAAGTGACACTAGTAATTTTTCAAAGAAAAGGTTATTCTTATTTTTGTATACGTTAGTGACTGTATTAAGTTCTAGAAACATAACAACATAGTCATTGGTCCCTGTTTATGGTCTACTTGTTGAAATTCTATTTAAAGTGATACTAGGATCATCTCAGGTTATGCTCTTGCTTTTGCTTAAGCTGCACTTTTTTTTCAGTGGTATCTTCCCATTTTAGAAAATTGAAATTAGAAAAATAGTTGATATGAAAATATATAAATGTCTTTATTTCTTTTCTGCAGCATTAAAACACTCCAGTTCATTTCTAGAAAAGACAGTTATCAACTGGTTAGGTTTCTTCCTCTACTGAAATATACATTCTCCACAAGATTAAAACCATTCCATTTGTTTCTTATTTTCATCAACACACTGTAACTATCCTGGAGAACTGTGTCTTTAATTATTGTGCTTTGTATCCAGGACAGACTGTAAGGAAGTAGGCACCAGGACAAAGAAAGCTGGGAAGAATGTCTTTGAATTCAAATTTCAATCGCATTGTTGTTTTAATCATGAGATTAAAGATGTGGACAAATAAGAGCTAATGTGGGGCCTGGAGACAGTGAGAATGGGGTGTTTTGCAGATGTTTAATAGTTACTGAGAATAACAAAAGTACTGAGAATTACTGGGATATACCAAGAAACTATGCCTATTATCTCTATGTGAATGCCTCTAAAGCAGCATTACCCAGACATATGGAACAGGTTTTTCTCTCTCCAGAAAGAAATTAAAATTTACGGAGAGGAAGTAGAATGAGCAGACAGAGAATTCATTTATTATGTGGCTCCTGCGTACCATATTACTCAGGGATTGACTCTGAGCAAGCCCCACGCAAAAGTGGCTTTTATAACTAACCAACTCAACCATATGTTTAAAGCATTTTAAATTTCCCCAGAGTTGAACTCTCTGATATACAACTGAGATCTCTTTAGTTAGTCCAAAGAGGTTTACTGTAACTTTAAACAAACTTCTTACAGTTAAACATTTTTAAGGGACCCAACTATACACTGAAGAGTTTGGATTACACTTTAAGTCCCAAATCAGCAGAAATTATTATTATGCTTTAAAATTTTTATACCATCTAGCACTCTCGAGGATAATTGTGGCTTCATATTTTTAGGTTAGAAGGTGAGGATCAAAAAACTTTTTAATGGAGCATATTTTTTTTCTAAACAGAAAATACACATGCAGAGAGATGAATTATTATTCATGCGCTATTCAGTAGTAATATACTATCTCTAGAAAACATCAACATCTTTGGGAAAAAGGATGAGTGAAAGACAAGAAAGAAATGTAATAAGAACTGTTTAACAACATAGGGGAAAAAAGATACTTAATAGTCATTTATGTTCTCCAAAAGACTGAAACCAAATCTGTATTATACTTGTTATATTTTTCCCCCTCCATATAGTCACACTTGATTATTGCCTTCAAAACATTCCTTCTTCACAAACTTCATTTTCAGCAGCAGAAGGCAAAGTAGACATTTTAAGCAGTCTCAGAAGAGAGAAGAGTGAAATGTCCTTGAATTCAGATTTCTCATTGTTGTTTTAATCATGAGATTAAAGATGTGCCCTGGAGACAGTTAGAATGGGGTGTTTGCAGCTGTTGAAAAGTTTCTGAGAATAGCAAGTGGATAGACAACGAAACTGTGACCATTATCTTTAATAGAATGGAGATAAAATAGAAAACTAACCTATTGATAACTGTCTTTGTTCTAAGTGCATAAGAATTGTAGTATGATTTTTGCAAACACACAATAAAGGCAATTTTAACCTTTCACGTCAACTATTGTCCTGTTATTTATTTTCTCAAAAGAGGAGAAATGAGAATATTATTAAAAATAAGACTGTCAAGAGTAGTTTCTGCTTTCAGAAGGTACAGAATAGTTTATATTAATGAAAATTTACATCTATACAAACTTATAGGAAGGAAGGAAGGACATATTGAAATTTTAAAGCTTCTACTATTTATTTTGTGCCAGAAAAATAAAGAGGTCGTCAAAGGCTCTACCTGTAGAAGGAAAGAAAATCTGGATTGGTGGATCTTTTATTTTAGTCAGGGATTTAAGACATATTTAAATATGCCAAGGCTGAAACTGAGAAGGAGTGGGTATATAGCAGGTCTTTGAATAACATCATTTTGTTCCAAGTTGTTCTAATGTTGATGAGGAAAAAAAATTGATTCCCATCTGGGAACCTTGTGTGGTGTTTCCCCATTCTCCCCATATCGGTGTGGGCTTTCTCTGGGAACTCTGGTTTCTTCCCACATCCCAAAGATATTCAGATTAGGTTAACTGGCATGTATGTCTGAATTGTTCCAGTCTGAGTGAGTGCAAGTGAGTGTGAATGTGACTATAATGGAAGTGTGTCCTCCAGGATTGGTTCCTGGGTAGGCTCCAGCCACCAGTGACCCTGCCCAGAATAAGCCAGTTGGAAAATGAATATATAAATACATATGATTGTTTAATATTAGAATTGTTTGGGGTCTTTATTAAAAAGTTTGTTGAAAAAAAGCATACTTTTGGGTAGTAATTCTTATTTATATTGATTAGGTTATGGTAAAATTGGTTCCGTTATATGTTGCTTCATTTAAAGTTTCAGTTTCCAAAAACGCACTGATGGTAAGTGAGGACTTACTCTATAAATATCCATATATGAAAATGTGATGGGAAATGTGTTTTTGGGGGCATCTGAGGATTAAGCCCAACAAAATGGAAAATCAGAGAGAGGGTGATTATTTTAAATGTGTCTGAAACACAAAGACAGAAACTAGAGTCAGCCAAGTTTGGTGGAAAGAGATTCCAAGAGTCAAAGTACACAAGTGACTTGTGAGAACACTCCCATTCTGATGTGACTTGAGTCAAAGAAGCAATCAAATTTTAAATCTGCCTCAATTTACATTACTGTGGAGCAAATTTATCTTAATTTTTGCCTCTTCATTTGATCTAACCAATTAACAACAGATTTGCTGCTAGGAATAATAAATGTAAGTCCCCCAGCTTGGGGGTCACAGCCAGGATTCACCACTGTATACTGTTATGTAATTTGGGGTGGGACACAAAAATGCAAACAGTATCGTTTATAGAACAAATATTCCACAGAATATAGACACACCTTCCCCTATTTGCCTTTCTCTTGTTTGGAATGTAGACTATTACTAATAGATACGGCATTCATCAGAATGTACAGTGTTTACTTTCAAGGGAAAACACAAGTTTGTAGAAAATATTTTGCTTTTCTTATATATTTTACAGACATCTAGAATACAGACAAATCAGTGTATTTATTGATTTTTATCTATGAAAAGCCTTTGATTTTTTTTTAAACTGAGGTGTATTTTAATGTTGAAAATAATATGGCACTGAGGGCAATTTTTAGTAATGAGGAGACTATTGACTTAATTGGAATCAAGGAGAATAAGTAGTAACCTGGCTCTGTGTATTTGGGCAAATCATTAACAACAATTATCTTGCATGCCCGTATTTGGGAGGCAGTAATATTTAATTATTAGAATTTTGTGACAAATAAATATGTAATGAGCAATTTATATAAAATTGCATAAACTGTGTAATTGTTATCAGTAGACTTTGAACTAATCGTAGAAGACCTCCTGAGTACTGCTGCCTAATTGAAATTTATCCAGAATTTCCATAAATGTTCCATAAATGATCTGTGAAAGAGCTACTCCATGATTTCATTTTTTAGTTTGAGGTTGGCACAATTTCTTTTGGGTAATTAATGACTTGACTTCTAGAGTATTCACCAAGTTATGAACAGAAAGAAGAAAATTGTTTATATGGGCAAAGATCCTACATAGAGAGAGGAAAAAGTTGTTACTGAACACATAAATACAAATGCTATATAGCATTTATAATATAGGTCCAGGATTGGTAGATACTTTCTTTTTTTAAAGATTATTTATGCATAGAAGAACTCAGGTGGGAGATGCGAGGGGTGAGAGGATTCACTAGAGAGAGAGTGGAGAACAGAACAGGCAGATCTACTGAAATACACTACTGAGGGGAGCAGTGGGTGAGACAGGAGAGGTCTGCTGTGCTGTATGTGAATTAGCTCCCTGTCCTTAGGGCTCAGAGGTAATAATAGCATGATAGGCCACCAGGATTGGTAGATATTTTCACAAGCGTCACAAGAGTAAATATTTGAAATGTTGTGGGTCAGGTGGTTTATGTTGCAACTGCTCTGTCTGCCCATTGTATTACAAAGGTAACCTCTGAGAAGATGTGAAGTGAGTGTGTCAGTTCTTCAAGAAAACTTAATAAAAAGAGGCAGCTGGCTAGATTTGGTTCATGGACTGTAGTTTACCAACCCCTGGGATATAGTAAAAATAATAGTATAATTCTGAATTGTTTCTTGACAACATCAAACCATTATAAAATAATGACCTAGAAGGCTATTGTGGGTTAGCATAATTGGGAATTCTACTAAATTAAAAGCTTGCTTATATGTATGTATGTATGTATGTAACCAGCATTTATTGGAGACTGTTTAGTGGCAGATACTGTGCTATTATGTAAATAAAAAAGACTTCTAGTACAAGAACATTGCTTTTTGAGGAGCAAACATGGGTTGCATGATAACTGATTACATTTTGTTGTTACACTTCAGCAAAGCTATAATGGAGCAGAAGAAAGTTTTTTAAAGGCCCAATAAGAATGATCAAAGCATTGAAAGGCTTCTTTATAAAGAGATGCTTAAATAATTAGAATCCACAATCTGGAAAAAATAAGAATTGATGTGCCTGAATTTAATAGAACTAACTTCATAAATGCTAACAAGTTACATGTGGTTACACAAAGACAGCTTGGCAAGTCTGTTCTATTGAATGTTTTTATGCATGCTACTTTTAGAAAAAGATAATTATATAAAAGGAAAAGAAGTAAAAATTCTAAAAATAGAAGATCTCTGATACTGTGCAATTCTTTATGTATTATTCAATTATTTTCTATACATATGTGCTTTTTGCACTGCTCTTTTCCTAGTTGAGGTGTAATCTTTTTTTAATTTTAATATCATGGCATGTATTTTATGTTTTCAGTTATCGTGATTATACTTTGATTCAGTTTTGGCATTCTCTTATGTTTTTACTCTTTATGGTGCAGTATATTTTGACTTTTGATGTATAATATATTTTCTCTTTTGTCTTTAGCAAGCTTTTCTCTCCTAAGCTCCAGATATTTATCTCAAACATAAATTACATTTTCCCTTGACTAGCTCATAAATATCTCAAATTCAATGTGTCCTGGAAGTGAATTATCATTAACTCTTCTCAAAGCTTTTAAATTTCATCCTTTCAATGGGTATAATAATCAAACTCTCAAGGCAAGATTCTGAGTTACTACAGGTTCTTTCTTCTTTTTCTCCTCTAACAACTATGTGTTAAATCTTATCCTTTTTACCTGCTGAGAACTAATGCCTTAGTCTCATCAATAATGTTGCTCACTCTCATAGTTACAAAAATAACCTCAGTTGCATCCATATCTTCAGTCCATCCTCCTCCCTGCTACATAATTGGTTATTCTTAATATATGTATGATTATATTATTCCCAGTTAAAATCCCTCAGTGATTCTCAGAAGTAACCCAGACTCTTTTAGACACATTCAGTGGCAGTGGAGCTAAGGTTCTTGGCTCAAATGATATTTTTAGAACTTTTATCTCTTTCTGTTTTTGAGTCTCTGTCACTCCTTTCTTTTTTCTCTGCCATTAACTCTCATTCTGTCTCTCTCTCCTCCCTCTCATTCCCTCATCTCCCCATCCATCCATCGCTCCCCTCCTCTCACTCTTACTTTCTCCCTTCTCTCAATTATTGATGTGTCTTAAACAAGTCAATAAAATGCTATTTTAAAAGCTATATATACATCTAAGTATCTTGGAACAAAAGTGAACACAAAAAAGCAAAAATATATTTAATGTTAGGAAAGAAGGCTGATGATTTGAATGTTGCTCAAGCTAATCAACAGATATATCTGCACTGACCCAAATCCCACTTGAGGCTCAGGCCTGTTATCAGACACTTAAATGATTTTTTTTTTTTGTTTTGAGTTATAATTTGTGTCAGTTAATGATTATCATTTACTTCATAAATTGACTTACTGTAATTCATTTTTGTTTCACTTTTTATTGAGCAAGTCAATTAGAAAATATGTACCATAACTTTCCCTAATCATATCCTATTAAGTAAGAATATTGAGAACAGCAATAATAGTATGGTTTGTGTATCTAAAATGTAGATACCAAATTCATAATATGAAAGTTATATATGTGTACGCACATACAGCAAATATTTTGTTATTTCATTTACCCCAAACTATATATTAGTGTTCAGTCATGCTATGTAGATATTTTGCATCTTGGTATGAGATAAAAGATATATCTACATATATCTTTTGGATGTCAATTATTATGGTATTTCAATGCCATAATAATAAGGAGGAAAATTGCTGTTCTTAATTCAAAATGTTAAATCCAAAATGTTTTTTGTTGCTAATTTTTATACCTCATAGTGATGTCAGTAGACTCTATACTGTATACTAATACATGTCCCTATGGAAACTGGTATAGGAAGGGATTAACTCCAGTTCTGGGGCAGTCTTTTGGGGTGGGATGAGGAAGTTGTTTTTTTTTAAAGAAATTTATTTATTTATACATACAAGCTGGGGTGCAGGCCAGAGGCATGGGGCAGCGAGAGGGTTCACCAGAGACAGAGTGGGGAGAAGAACAGGCAGATCAGAAGTACACTGCTGAGGGGAGCAGTGGGCGAGGCAGGAGAGGTCTGCCGCATCATGTGGGACTCTCCCTGGCTGGGCATCGAACTCGCATCATGCGCTGCTGACAGCTCCACAGCGCTACGCTGAATCACTGCGCCACCAGGGAGGCCCGGGATGAGGAAGTATTATCTTACATATCTGAATGATGTTTCAAGACCTTTTGTTGATGTTTCCGTCTACCCGCTGATGTACACTTAGATATATAAAAACACAGGAAGAAGGGCCTGTACATGCGTTTGTGTTTGATCTCTATACTGATGGATCCAGGAGACAAAAAAAAAATAATTCTCCTAGTGGATAGGATGTATTGCTTCCCATAGTGATTTATGTTCTTATAGACAAGCTTTTTCACTTTTCTTCTCACTGAATCTTGAACTGCTTAAGAGTATACCATTGACGTTATAGCTGTCTGACATTCTGGATTGTTTAACATTTTTAAAGTTTTCTTTGAAACTGTCATATGTATAGATGTTCAAAGACCAAATGCTTGAATTCTTCCATGTAAATGGCATATGAAATAGCACACTCATGGTCTACCTCCTTTGCATGTATGTTAAAGTTCATTTACAAGGAAGGATATGATATTTCTTAAAACTTAGTCTTTTTCTTTTCAAATGGCTATTTTTAGAAGGGATGCAGACTGAATCATTTATAAGTGTCCAATGCTATAAAGACATTACTATATTAATCACTGAATATTTATCTTTAGTTATTTAGTATTTTAGTATCCTTAACTGAAGATATTTAGTAAGAATATGAAACATACTTTTCTTTAATAGTTCAGTCATCATATTTCTCTGATTATACTTATTTTCAGTATTACAGTTTTGGGGAGGTCATTGTAGAGTTAATATGTTAATATTTGCTGAGATTGTGTATGTATAATGGAGATGCTTAGACTAATGGATAATGCTTAGACTAAATCATATTGTTATAATTTAAAAGAAAAAAAGGTGATGTGATTAGCAGATTACTTGACATGGAACTTATTAACTCAGTAATTCATTTATTTTTAAAGTAAACACATGATGAAAAATCATTGAAGATACAATGTAGTTCTAAAATATTGACTCTGAATTTGAAAGAGTAATAATAGCAAGAGAAATGGTAGAAACTTTGGTAATACTAGTAAATGTGACACCACATTAGGGAAACATGGTTCTAAACAAAGTTATTAGAAAACAATGATTTGAGCAGCAGCTCAAGGATTTTAAAAGTATTAGCTGTGAATTTTGTTAACTGTACATATATTCTAAATACTTAAAATTGCTTTAAAATTAAAAAGGATAATTAAGTCAATTTGAGTATTAGAGAGGGCCAATAGATAATTTTTGCTACAAAATTGACATAGCACTTGAACTCATTTTTGTGCAGACCTTAAGATAAATGTTTCCTAATATAAACCAAATTATAATGTATGTGAATTTTTTATAATATACTATGCATCTTCACTTAAATTTACACCTACAGTTTGGCAACCATGTAAAATGTGTGTCTGAGTTCACAGCTAAAATACACATACATGAACTGTACTCCATTAAATATTCTACAAGTCCCACCCATGTGTGCTGCAAAGACTTTGATCATTGCTAATAGTTTCTCACTAAGAAGCAAGTACTTATACACTGAACTGTGTTAGTGTTGCTTCATTTTAGTATTTAGAAATTCTTAACCATGTATAAATATTATATATTACCATATATATTTTAAGGACTGAGAGAAATCAATTAAATTTTCACCTAGAATTTATTATTACATGTAAAGCTTCTAAGTCAAATTAGTTCAACAGTATGTGATATTTACAAAGAGCTCTTACACAAAATATTTAAAAGCATTTCACTATGCTTTAAATAGAGGCTATTTCTGGATGATATGTAAGATATTGTTAACAATCTTGTTCTAAGTAAGAGGTCCTCAGTTCAGGTTAGGAGAAGCTTAGTTTTCTTTTTTGTCGTTGTATTCTATTGTATGCTGTTTTGCAACATGACTATTGTTTTAAAGTTTTACCATGTGTCATCTGTAACTTTTTAAATTAATTGTACAGTAAATGTGGTAAATGTTATAATTAAGTTTTTTTTTTAATGTCATTTGCAACTACTTCATTGTGGGAATCCAAATGTTCTTGAGTCTATTCAAACAGTATAAAGTTAATTGGAACCTGAAACATAATTGTTCTTGTGAATACCCTTTTTTTTTGCAAAAAAAAAATTGTATTACTTTGTCAGACATTTATTTATATACCTATATGTCTTTAGAGATACTTTTTCACACATATGTGCACATGATCCACACCCCAAGTTGGTCTCCCCTTAAAGACTTATTTCTCTGGTAAGCGTATATTTCTCAAAATCTAAGAATTAATTTTGCTATGTGCTTTGTCAGTATGTATGCTTGCCTTATATTTAATTCAGCAAATACTAATTGAGTAGGTATGTATAAGATAAACATGTTCAAAGGTGACTTAGATACAACTTTTACTCTCTAGGGGATTTGGGTAAGAAAGGGATTTGGGTAAGGATTTAAAGAAAAGATTGTTAGCTAGATCATTTCTTGTTAACTATGTCTTAATTTACTTTTAGTTGTGGAAAGTAGAAACAGATTCATATGTAGATTACAAAGTGGATTTACAATCTCTGTTACCTCTTCTAAGGATTAGGTTTCTATTAAATACTGTGGAGGTGGGAAAATATTTTGATGGTAAAGTAGCTTTTCATATTAGTCCCTTAATTTACACTAAGTAGGCAAGAGACAAACATATCTTACAAAGGTAGCAGTGGTTAAAAGATTAGCAAAGTACATTTTCCATATCAATGATAAATTCATTTACGGATCATGGACTACACAGTTCAAGCACAGTTCTTAACTCACTGATACAATCCTCACCTGAAGAAGGGAGTATTGAAGTGTATGTATTACGGAGAGAGAAACAAGAAGTCACACACAGAGAAGTGAAGTCACCCAGTCAGGAATAATATCTCTAAGTTGTTTAGCTCAAGAATTCACAATCTTAATCCCTATTTATATGCTTTAGTCTAAAAATGCTGTGTGATGCTTCAAGAAAAATTCTTTAGGTTGGAAGTCTCATATTTGAGCTTCTACGTGACAAGTATGACTGTAGGATGGAGAAGAGCAAGGAACTGAACAATCACAAACTATTTCTAAGACTTTGCATGAATCATACTATTCAGTTTGGATATTTTATAAATTGAATGTAAACCATTATATATAAAATGCATAATTTACTTCTTTGAGTGAAGATGCTTGCATGGCGTACAGTCTCCTCCCTGTGGTAATAAGTACCAAGAATTGCATTCATGAACTTTTATCTTTTGAAGACCACATGTGTTTTATTGGCATCTTTTCAGTGTGTACATATGGGGTGCATCACATTGAAAGATAAATACAATACCCCAATGGCAAAAACATGTTTGTAGAATAGTTGTATTGAAAATTTGTTCTGCTTCTTACCATCACCTTCATATCAGAAATAGTTGGCACGATAATATCAGAACAGCTGTGCTATTTTAAAGTGTTTTGATTCCTAAACAACCTCCCACTATTACTCCCATTTTAGATTTGCTGTTTTTATTCACTTGTGCAAATGATTTATTACTTGAACATGAAATAGAGCAGGAGGAAATATGAAAGAAATACGCTTGAGTAGATAGATTTCCAAATCCAAGAGTCATGGATACAACTGATTTGCCAATTACATTCAGTTTATACATTTAAAAAAAAAAAAAAAAGGATCTGCTACCAGGAAGCTGGAGTTGAGAAAGTCCAGATTAATTTGTGACAATTTCTTGCTGTTTTTTGGACATAATTTAACTCTGAGTCAACAAAATATTTTTTTCTATAGATTATTGCTTGACAATATTAATTGGGTATTTTCTCCTAGAATTTGAACCATAACAAAAAAGCCAAAATTGTAAGGTGTTTCCAGAGGTCAAAGGTTAATTAATTGTTCGTAGTTTTCTGTGCAGGTATGGTTGTTATGTGTAAAAAAGACCTTAATAAAATACACTGTCCCTCAGTTTAATACTCTGTTTTCTGGGTGAGAAGGAAAATGAATCCCCTGGAGTGAACATAGTGTCATGATAACTAAGGACAAATTTGTTTACTCAAGAATCTGCTTTGAATTTTAGTTACTCAGCTGTGTTTACTAATAAACTATGGAAGCATATAAACAAGTGGTCTTAGAGACACAATGGCTAGACTTTGTGTTTCCAAAACACTGGCCAAAATTACAAAGTCCATTCACACACACACACAAAAAAAATACATTCCTGTTGATTAAGCAAAAGATTGCTAAGCAATGGAGATGCAGTTATTCTAAATTTTGTGATATTTTTGATTGCACATTATAAGCATTCCAGCTACATAATAGATAATACAACCAAAAAATAAAAATACAGTGAGTAAAATTTAATATAAATGCAAACATGTAACTAATTCAGAGCTTTTAAAAGAATAAAAATAGTTGAAGATACAGAGATAATGTGATTTTCAGGCTTTTAAAACGGGAAATGCTAAATGACCATAACCAAAGAGCTCTACCTTTGCAGGTAGTTTGTGTTCTGTCATTCTTTACAGTGCAAATTTTCTAAATAGTCTCTGAGATTTTTTATTTAATTCAGTCATGGCAGATCAAGAAGATCTGCCAAATTAATACTTGATTTTAATCTGGTATTCTAGGTTTTATAAAATTTTTATTGGAAATTTAGCATGCTAAAAGCAGCTCTAGTCAATGATTAAGCTATTAATGTTTTATGAATTATAAATAGGATATTTTTCCTCTAAGCAGTGGTTTATAAAACAAATTTAGCATTTTTTTTCTATTCAAGATAGCACCATCTTTAAAATATTGCTGAAATGTCTTAGAACTCAAAATAATTAATAATTCAGTACAGATTCAGAATTTCAACTAAAGATACTTCTAAACAGCTACTTAATTTCTTTAGTTCATAAATGTAGGAAAGAAAAGTTGAGTTTGAAAGATTAACTATGTTCATGGGAACTAGAATAGTTTGTTTGAAGCATAATAATATGGATCCTGGGTTCATGACCAGTATTATCTGAAATGTCATGGACTCTGTTTTGACGCAAATGTAAGTATTTCGGAGGGTCAGATTTTGTTCAAACCTTTGGAAAAGATTATTGAATCTCTCCTCTTGATCCCCTTGCAGCTGAGATAAAATTTTCAGTTTTATGAAAAGCCCCACTGCAAATACCTGCATCTATTTGCTTCTCTAAGATTCCTCCAGTTGCAGAATAATGAATTGCAAGGGACTCTACATTTCTAGGGTGAGCCTTTAACCAATGGAAAATTGGATGGACGGTGATTTGGAGTAATGGGCCACAAAGTTTCTCAGAGGGGGTCCAACAGAATGTGGCAGGCCAGTTATCCACACTGAGAACCCTCTCATTTAATATGCCCTTTTCTGGCTTTTCTTTCTTTTCTGTCTCACTAGTCTCACCCCTCCCTAACTTGAGTTTCCTGCCATCATTCACCAAAAATCCATATGTCCATCAGTTAATGTCTCTTAGTCAGGGTTAGGGATCACAAACTAAAACAACTTGATTTGTGATTTAGTGAAGAGTTAAATAAAAATTGTCCAGGGCCAGTAAACAAAATCGGTGGGACTCTTGAACATCAAAAAATCACAGAGCGATATTTTGATGATACATGACTGAAAAAAATGTGAGCCATTGTTCTAACTGAAAGGAGACTCTTGATATCAAAATGCAACCAAGTTGCCTCCAGCACTTAGTTTTAGTGGTACATAAAAATTGGATGTAGGCAAGAATGTGAAAATTATCCTCATTTCTCCCTCTCTCTTTTTTTCCTGTAGAGTACTTCCCATTGGCTTTAAAATATGAGCAAAGCAAAGCTATCATAGTATAGGTGGTAAGAAACAAAATGACATCCAAGTAACAGCACCAAGAAATTTTTAAAATCTCAGGTTCTAGATTTTGCATTATTTCTTAAAATATTTCTTTTTTGTCATATATACTACATAGGGAATTTTTTTTAACCTGGTTAGGATCTTGAAGAGGAAACAAACATATTCCCAAATGAGATTCTTGAGAAAAGTGAAAAATATAATAATGATGAAAACAAACAGTTGCTCAATTATCTTAATATTTGTATAGTTAAGGTAACAAAAGAAAATGAAAGGGAGAGAATGAAAGGAGAATAATGAAATAGGTTGTCAGAAATTGATATTTTTCTAAGGTCCTTGGATTTATATAATTTAATAAAATTTCACTTAAAACAGACACACACAATGGAAACTTGCTGTAATTTTATTATCTCATGGAAAATGAAATAGATATTCTAGAAAACCTCTGTTTCCCTAATTTTTAAAGATAAACTTATCTTCTGCTTACATGTTACTTTATAAGGTGTCTCTGAGGAAAAAAATATCTTTGCATTTTGAGAGTTTTTGAGAGTTTACTCAAATAGAAATTAGACGTTTTAAAAGAACTCATTGATTCTTATTGATTCTCATTGATTCTTATTTTTGAAAACCTTAAATGACATTGAAAGCCTCATGGAACTTTGACGTAAATATTATCCACTCTTACTGGAAAAGTAAACTTTGCATGATCTCCCCTCACAATAATAATTGCTGTCCCTATCCTTTTCATTGGTAAATATGTTTTCTGCTAGGAAATACATTAGTTAGAAAAGTTACATTAGTGGATAATTTCCAGCAATCAATATTACCACAAATAACATGTTTTATAGTAACTGTGTAAGTGTTCGATGTCACCGATAAACATTTCATTCTAAGTAATAAAGTTGCAGAATGAGCATGAGTCTCAGTTGAAGAAAGAGCGTTATATTATGGAGCTTCCCCATCTTAAACTTCCTGCCCAAATTCTTTTCTGTCTTCTTTTGCATGATGAAAAGGGATAGCATAACCTCTTGATCAAAAGCCATAGATATGACTAAATTTAATAAAAGTCATCTTTTCTTCCAGATCTCCTTCATTTTTGGCTAACACATCTAGATATAGGAAGCAATTGATTATATATATATTTTTATTTTTTAGCCTCTGCCCTTCCATCTCTGTTACACTTTATATTATGTATAGGATTCTGTGAATAGTATCAACAAGGACTACTGATTTTTTAAAATGTGTAAGAGTGTGTTAATGTAATTATAAAGTTGAAAGACAAATGGTAGAAATACTCAGTGGAAAATAATTGGAAAAGTGACTCTAAGTTTTCATATATCTTTAGTTCAGAGATCTGAATGCAGATTCATGAATCATAAATTTATTTTCATCAAATGAAATAAGGTAGATTAGAAAGTTTTCTCAAAAATATTAAAACTAACTTTTAAATCAAATATTAAACAAGCAATAACTTTTGAAATCTATTAGTAATTACTAAAATATTAAAATGATTTATCATTTCAACTATATAATAACATTAATTCCATTTTGATAGGAAGGGATCTGTTAAATAAAAATCACTTATTAGGGGAAAAAATTATAATGTGTTGAAGGTGTCCTCTGGAAACATATCCATGCCCTAACCTTAGGAACTTATGAATGTGACCTCATTTCTTTAAAATGGGTGGGGGGGAGGAAATTGAGAAGTAATCTTTTATCCTGGACTCTTCAGCCAAGCTCAAATCTAGTGATGCTTGTGCTGATAGGCGATACAAGAGGAAAAGACACAGAGGAGGGCATGTGTAAATAGGCAGTGCTCGGAGGGCAGAGACAGGCGCAGCAGACTGTGTGCTAGCTGGGCGGTCCACACCACATGCCCGGTGGGACTGGAATTTGTGACCCAGGCAGTGGGCTTCAGAACCGAGATTCTGCATTGTCCTGTTAGATGAACTGAGTAAAAAACAGGTACTAGAATTCAAAATGGTACTTTCCAAAGATGATTTCATTTTCTTTTGAAGATGAATACTAAAGGGAATTAGAGTCTCTGAAATGGATTGGGCCACACAGGAGAATAAACAGATATACTAGTAATGAATAGTGCTGATTCTTCAGGTTTGTTTTCTTATTCTTAACATCAAAAAGTGTCTGGCATATGCTTAAAAAAATTATCTATCTTTCAAATTTAAATGAAGTAGGAATCAGACAACTAACCTTCCCAACTAAAATGGCAAAGGGAGGAAAATGCAGTCACTATTTGATTGTGTCATTATTTTATCAGATTAATTCAGTAGGTGTAAACATAATGGTATACCTGTGAGTGAAAACAGAACTGATAAGAATTTTCAGCTGATTGTGGGTAGTTTAGTTTATTAATTGTTCTCTAAATGCACTTAAATTTAAACTAATGTTAAATCTTTCATTTTGAAAACAGTAATAAATAACTTAAAGCCTGACTTTAAATGCATATACTCTTGAAACATGGAATGAGAAAAAAAGGTATGATATGATTTTCCTTCATTGCATAATATTGATTAGCTATCAGCTAGCATTTGTAGATGATTTGTTTTAGTGGAGTGATGGATTTTTTTTTTTTAGTCTTGTGACTGTTTCTTATGAAAATTTTAGGCAAGATTTGTTTCTCAGGTGATTGCAGGAGGAAAAAAAAGTGACTCAGACAATCTCTTTGTTGTTTTTCTCTCCACTCTATATTTAAGTGTATAATACTCCCCATGATCATTTAAAAAGCTAAATAGGGTCTCTGAGGAAGTGAAAATTTGTTGATGCCCATTGAAGACCATTAAATATTAACTTGAGTCAACATTGTTCATATTCACAACCTTTTTAGTTATTAAATATCTTTGTATTTTTAAGTGACTTGTTCACTCTTGAAAAATATTTAGAGACAGAGCCAAAACATATTCAGTGGCTTCACACTGAGCCCCTATAAAACATTGTATACATTTAACTTATTTATTTTACATAACTTATTTAGATGTACTTCACATAATGTATCTAAACACACACACAACTTCTATAAATCTAAGTTTTTTCTGCAATTTTTTTTTCTTAATTGTTGTCAAGTTTATTACTCTATTTTTTCCCCTGCCTTTTTACTGGTAGAGTTGGTGTTTGGTGTGCTGTTACTTTTGTTCTGCTTTCTTTTTGTAGGGGCACCAATCTCCCTACCTATAAATTGAGAGAGAATTGTAATAATGAACTCTATTGTCCAGTGCTGATACAGCCTGTGGTTCTAAATCCTACCCAGAATCTCCAGTCAAGACCAGTTGTCCATCTTTGGTTCTTTGGCTCATGTTGTTATGGACTTTATGATGACTATTTTATGAACTAACTTCTCTGCATTCTTATGTTTAGCTTACTTAAGCAACCTGAGTGATATCCAGTAGGTGATTGACCTTTGTGAAATTAGACCATTTTGTACTTATTTATACTCAACAGAGAGCAGATGTCCTACAGATACTTATATTCATTATCATCACAAAAAATATTTATGTCCTGTGTGATAATGCACTAAAAATTCAAAATTGCCCATCCTTTAAGTTTCTCATCTTTTTCTTGGGTAAAATCTTTTACTACACTTTTCAGTTTTAAGTGAGTCAGTAATTACAGAGAGTCAGTAATTACACTACTTTTTGCATTACTTGCCCCTGTGCATTCTGGTTTACCAATATTCTTTCTTTACCAAAAAAAAAATAGCTTTGAGTCAATTAATGTCAAAATATGGTCTGGCAGAAAAGTTGTTTATATATGTGCCTAAGATATAAACTGCCAGAGTCATTGAAAGATAATATTTTCCAATATTTGTCAAAATGTCAGATATGCATTTTTGCAGAGGCGTCAAAAACCCTAAACAAGTTAAACAAACTCTAGGTGGATAGATTGTCACTGCGTTTGCTATTTACTGTGTGAATTTAGGAAGGTCCATTAACTGTTCAGAGATTCAGTTTCTTCATTTGTAAAATAGGGATGTAGTTATTATCTTCAGTTTTTGTTGGAAAGTTCTGTTAAGATGATCTATGTAAACTGCTTAACATTATTTGGAATAGATTCTCAATAAATTGTTTGGTTAATATTTCTAGTAAGCCCTGAGAGGATTGATAAGAGTGCCCATCTTTAACTGCAACCTGCTTTGTTTGGTCAAATTAACTTGTGAGTGAATGAATAGAAGGGTTGCATAAGAAGTATAGAACCTGTTTGAGCATAAGTTACAGAGCCAGAGAATATCAGAACATCAGTTTATCAGTAAACCCCAGGGAGATCAGCCTTTCTTCACACACTCATCACACACACCACATGACATACATACTTTGCACAGATGAGGAAATGGAGGCCCTGGGAGTTGTATTTCATTACCTTTAATTATAGTTAGGAGTCCTGTTTGCTGTTCTTGACTCTGTTTTCCTACCCAGTATTGCTTTTTTCACATTCAGTCTCCTCAGACATTGAAATATCAATGTGAAGAAACTTGGGGAAAGTAACAAAAAACATCTGGAAAAGGAGCAGCCATGACCTACTGACATCATAATGCTGTGTGACAACCAAATGCTCAGTGACAGACAGCAATTAATATTTATTTTGTTGCAAATCTATGGGTGGTGTTTCTGATCTGGCTGGCTGCCCCTCTGTAGTTGTGATCTGCTTGGATCAGTTACACAACTCTGTTTCTGGGTAGGACTGACAGTTGGTCGAGGAATCCCAGCTCTCCTCCATGTGGTCTTGCATCTTCTAATGAGGGAATTTGTGTTCGGTAGCATGGAATGGCAAGAATCCAAAGAGGACATACCCATACAAATTTCATGAGACTTAGGCTTATTACTGCCTAGTGCCACTTCTGCCACTTACACTGATGAAAGCAAGATGCAGGGCCAACCCAGAACCAAACAGCGGGGAAACAGGCCACACTTCATGATAGAAAAACCTGCAAAGTCCAATTGCTGAAGAGTAAATGCAGAAAGTGAAGAATGGGAGCCAATTTTTTAATTAATCACAGGAGTAATAAAATTAACAATACCCCTATCCTCTATTCTAGGATATTTCTCCCAACTAATAAGCTGTGATAGCATTAATGTTTAGTTTCTGTCTGGTGGATATTATAAAAAAGCTTTAATATTCAACAAGAAAAGCCAAGATAAAACTTGTCACATATTGATGAATTCAACTGAATTGCAAAAATATAAATACCATTTGTTACCTTTCTTAACACATATTAACTCTGCATGCCTTAGTCAAAAGTGGGTCTGGATTAACTAGTATAAGTTAAGGCTGTCATTTTGAAGCTCTGCCAATTACCAATTTCTTTTTTTATAAAAAGATTTGTTTATGCATGTAAGAGATGGGGTATAGGCCAGAGGTGTGGGAGGGTGAGAGGATTCACCAGAGACAGAGTGAGGAGCAGAACAGGTGGATTGACTGAAATACACTGCAGAGGATAAGGAGCAGCAGGCGAGACAGAAGAGGTCTGCTGCGCTGTATGGATTAGCTCCCTGGCCACGGATCAAACTCATGCTGCAGTGGTTGCCAATAGCTCAATAGTGCTGAGACTTAACCCCTTGTACCACCAGGGAGATCCCTGTCAATTTCTTAAGCCAGAAATAATAAAACTGTTAAAGCACCAGTGCTACTAACTATATCTAATCTGTAAACATAGCATTTTAGGCACCCATTAGGAAGAATTATTATTATAACCCTATTACAGCACAATATGAGCAGATGTTAAAAATTATTGCTGTGATTTATATGTATTTTATAAATCTTTACTTTATTTACAGTTCATATCTGGGTAATAGTAACAGCTACTAAAATACTCATTAGTATTTTCAGTCTTTGTAATGACAAAATGTAATAGATTGTAGTTCACAATATTTACGTAGTAAAAATCTTGTGACTTTTATGTATGAGGTGAAATTTCAGTCCTCTTTCTAAGGTATTTATTCCATTTATTTATAAAAAGTCAATCTGAGGGGCTATCTATAAAACCATTTATAGTTAGCTTTTTAAATTCTAATTATTTAAAATATAAAACTTAAGATACCAAAACATGAAGGCCAAATTTCTGAAGTTAACGTCTATTAAAAAGAGCTTAATATTTTAGAATTTTCTAGATGATTTTCTGTAGAAAATATGAGTTTACTCCAAAAAACATGTTATTAAAATAAGCCTATTTCCTCCAATTAAAGTTAGTAATTTGGGGGGCCTCCCTGGTGATGCAAGGGGTTAAGTCTCAGCACTATGAAGCTATCAATAGCCACTGCAGCAGGAGTTCAATGTCAGCCAGAGAGCTTCCCACATGGCGCAGGCGACTTTGGTCTCACCTGCTGCTCCCCTCTGCAGTGTATTTTCAGTAGATCTGCCTGTTCTGCTCCCTACTCTGTCTCTGGTGAATTTTCTCAATGCCCCCCATCTCTGGCCTACACCCCAGCTCTTGTATGCATAAATAAATAAATCTTTAAAAAAATAAAGTTAGTAATTTTTGCTTGAATCAGTTAAATCCATAACAGATTATTTTTTGGAGGGTATTCAAGTTTTCTGCTATATTGTAAATAAATATAAATGTTAAAGTGTTTTTTTAAAATATCTGAAAACAGTTCTACTTTAAAATAAAAAGAGGTAATCTGATTGTAATGATGTTAAAGTCATCCTACCCTCAAAGATAAATCTTAAATACTGAAAAAAAATAGACCAGGAGTAAGTGATCAGTAAGCTTTAATAAGGACAAGGATCTTAACTGAGGTTTTGAGGATTTAATAATCAATTGACTTTAGTAGAGATACTACTAATGTTGATAGTATATATTGTTAAAAATTCTTCTGAGTTCTGAAGAACTGTAATGATTGCAATTAAAAATTAATATTTCTGTATATCAAATTTGTGTTTACCTATACCAAAAAAAAAATGAACCACTTATGAACATAAAGATTTTCTATTTTCCATCTTTTTTCTTTAGCCTTGAATTGCTTTCATTAGCATAAGATTAAGACAGTTTTAAAATATATCTTTTTCTTGACCATATGGTCAAGACCATTTCTTGCAGTTGGATGTGCTATGTGAACTTATAAACTTACTGATATCCTTAGCTAATGTGCCATTTCTTAAGAGTGCTGTAGGACAGTATTTTATCCTTTGTTGATTTGCCTGGTTAGACAGACAGAATAGGTAGCTAATATAAAAGGTGACTTTTTTTTACTGTGGTTTTATTTTCAGGTAAAATATTCAGCATTACATTACAGTCTTCTTAAATGCAATTAGATAATTCCAATAACAACACCAAAAAACTCTAAGGTATTCACATAGAGGGTGCAGTAATCTGCTGTTTTTCCAATAATGCATTTGGCACTTACTGCTTATAATAAACAGCTCTCTTCCTGTGCTTTGAGGGAATTTGATCTTTTGCTGAGGTGAGTATTGCCCCAAGGGTTTAAGAAGGATGGAAAGAATTTAGAAACCTCAGAGTTGGCTTGCATGAACACCTGGTCAATTATTTGAGACAATAAACGGGAAGTATGGCAACTTACAAAATACTTAATTCATTTCTAGACTACCAGTGTAATATAAATTTAGTTGTTTGTTTTCCAGCTTTACTATCTGGAATGACTCTATGGAAGATGATTCTCTAGAATCTGGCTTGATTATCTCATTTTATATTAGAAAAAACGGGATTAGTTGCCAATCTTTAGACCAGATCAGCTACCAGCTGTTTATGACTGGAATGTTTTGGGAGAGTTTGGAGAACTCTGCTCTTTGAAATTAAATCTTACTGATTCTTTTTAAAAAGATTTATTTCTGAATTTTCAGTGCTGTGGAATTATATTTGGCATTGAGACTCCATCTCTGTTTGTTAACTCTTAAGATTGTTTGTTCACTGACAGAGAATAATATCTGTCTCACTGGCTTTCAGACTAAAGTCAACAGCCATAGATAATAGCTAATAAAGCATGCTGTTTTGTGACATATCTTGATCTTTCCAAAATGATGCTGACTCTGTTGCTACTGTTATTATTTTACTATTTAGAAAATTAAAGCTTAGAGCAGTTTAACAATTAGTTGCCAGGGTAACCAAGTTTGCTAGTAACAAAACTGAAATTAAAAGTCAAGTGTGATGATTCCAGATTTTAAGTTCTTATTAGTTGCTACACTACATGCCAAATCATTTAGCTGTCTTAGAAGAGTCAGTCTCATAATTATATTTTTACTATGCACTGTCAAAAATCACTCCACTGAAAATTAATATAGATGTGACAGGAACTTATTTTTCTATTGCATAATCTGTTTCCATTATGCTTGTTAGAACTTACCTAAATTCTAGGTTAATTTCATGATACTTTTAAGTTCTGAATATTGATGAAGATTTCTTATATCCTGTCATTACCAACAGAGAGTTAAGTGATGAACTTGATTTCACAATTGAGATCTTTTTTTTAAATATTTATTTATTTATGCATACAATAGCTGGGGTGTTGTCCAGAAGTGGGGGTGGTGGTGGTGAGAGGGTAGCAGAGACAGGCAGATCTACTGAAATACACTACTGAAGGGTGCAGTGGGTGACACAGGAGAGGTCTGCTGTGCCATGTGGGAAGCACCCTGGCCGGGGATCGAACTGGTGTTGCAGTGGCTGCGGATAGCTTCATAGTGCTGATACTTAACCCCTTTTTTGTAAATAGTTCAGAGTTTGTTTCAAATACTTATGAGACAGAGTGTTATTACCCATAGACAAAATAATTTCCTACAGATAATGTATTTTGGATCAAATAGGAGTGATAATCTCCATCATCCTTTCTTCTTCATATCCTGCTCCCAACCAACATCAAACACCTTACCTACTTATAACTAAAATATGAAATTACTAGGATGCACTAAACATGGCAGTATCCCAAATGGGAAAAAGAGTCCCTTGGTTTTAGGACTTTAACTGATGTTTTCTCTATCCCTATATCACAGAGCTTGAGAGAAGGCTGTTTCTCACTGAAAAAGAGTTAAAACAGAAGGAAAAATAAAATTTCTAAATTACTTTACAATTCAAAATGTCATCAGACTCTCAGAAATGGCATTCTTACATTAATATCACTGTAGAAACTGTAGAGCTATGGTCATCCCTAATGGCGCAAGGGATTAAGTCTCAGCCTATGAAGCTATCGGCAGCCTCTGCAGCATAAGTTCGATCCCTGGCCGGGGAGATTCCCACATGGTGCAGCAGACCTCTTTTGTTTCACCTGCTGCTCCCCTCAGCAGTGTATTTCAGTCAATCTGCCTGTTCTGCTCCCCATTCTGTTTCTGGTGAATCCTCTCTCTCTCTCTCTCTCTCTCTCTCTCTCTCTCTCTCTCTCTCTCTCTCTCTCTCTCTCTCTCTCACACACACACACACACACACACACACACACACATCTCTGGCCAACACTCCAGCTCTTGTATGCATGAATAAATAAATCTTTAAAAAAAAAGAAACGATTGAGCTAGATGTTACCTTTAAAATCTAATCTGACTCTTATTTTTTTCAGAAAAAGATATTGTTTTAGGAGTTATATCCAGTTTTCTACATTAGATTTTTGTTTGAATTCAAAAGAAAAGTCAGACAATATATACTTTTAATACTATTATCATAAATTCTCTTTTTGCCTTTATTCCAAAAGTCATACCGATCTAATTCCTATGGTAAATTATAAAAATGGCCATTTTGATTTCGTATTTCCCAGATGATGACTAATGTTGAGTACCTTTTTAATATACCTGTTGGCCATTTATATGTCTCTTTGTAGTAATATCTGTTTAAGTCCTTACCCATTTTTATTTATCAGGTTATTGCTATTGTTACTTATTATGTATTTTATGTATTATTACTCATATATGTTATTCAGTATTTATTTTGGAGATTGAGAGTTTTAAAATATTTTTACCATTCTATAGGCTGTATTTTTCATGGTTTTCTCTGCTATGTAGAAAATTTTCAGTTAAATGGAGCCCAAATTTTCTATTTTTGGTTTTGATGCCTGTACTTTTGATGGCATAGACAAAAAAATATTGCCAGAAGCAATATCAGGAATCTTTTACCCTCTCTTTTCTTCTAGTAGTTTGTGGTATCAAGTCTTAAGAGATGAAAATACATGTATACTGAAATTATCAAATACTAATAAAAGAATAAATGTAAAACACATTCTGTGTTCATGGTTTTTAAGACTTAATAACTCCATGCTTTCCTAAGTTATCTACAGATTCATTGTTATCCCCATTAAAACCTCAATGAAATTTTTCATAGAAATAGGAAAAACTAATGCTAATATCCATTTGAATATTCACTTTAAACCACAAGTGAGCAGCAAAATAATCTTGAGAAAGAAGAACAAAACTGGAGGTATCACAATAGTTTCAAGATATACTACAAAATTACAGTAATCAAAACAACATGGTGTAGGCATACATAGAACAGTAAAAACGAATAGCTCAGAAACAAATCAACTTAGATATTCCATGAAATGATAAAGATGTCAAGAATATACATCAAAGTAAGGATAATCTCTTCAACAAACGATGTTGCGAAAACTGGATATCCACATGCAAAACTAAGATTGGATCCTTGTACCATACATAAAAAAAACAAAATACAATGTAACTTTACATCTCTTCTAACTTGCAACTCTTCCTTCAGTAGTCAGTTCTCCATTGTGATTCTTATCCATATGACTTACTATGAGCAAAGGGAAATTAGTGTGATGAAAATAGAGATTTAGGGGCCTCCCTGGTGGCGCAGCGGTTAAGTGCTGCGCTGTGGAGCTGTCAGCAGTGGCGACGTGAGTTCGACACCCGGCCAGGGAGAATCCCACATGGCGCAGCAGACTTCTCCTGCCTCGCCCGCTGCTCCCCTCAGCAGTGTACTTCCCTCGATCTGCCTGTTCTGCTCCCCACTCTGTCTCTGGTGAACCCTCTCGCCACCCCACGCCTCTGGCCTGTACCCCAGCTTGTATGCATAAATAAATAAATCTTTTAAAAAAATAGAGATTTAAAAACTTTATGCATTGAAATTTGCTCTCTTGTTGCTCTTTGGACCCTCATGCTAACATGTACAGAAACCCAGGGTAGTCCTGGACTGGAATTTGAAATGTCTATCCCAGTCAACTTGGCAACTGTGAGACATGTGAGTGATACTTTTCTAGTCTATCCTGCCTTTACTAAGCCTGTTTTTAAGAGAGGAAGAACTGAGTAGGCAATTCAAGAATTGTGAGAAATAATAAATGCTTGCTTTAAGCCAGTTGTTTTAGGGTAGCTTGTTACACCACAAAGGCTAATTGGTGCATTTTCTGGCTTTTTATTGTTTTAGATATAGATCTCAAAGAAAACCTGGATAGAACTTTCTGGCATAAAAAAAAATTATCCAGGAATGTAAAAATATTCATGTTTACACTATTCAGTAATTCTAGGAGAAAATCTAGTGGCTATGTTTAGAAATACAATGAATGCTACTGCTCAGTTCACGGGGCAAAATTAGTGCTTATTGAGTTGCCAGTATTATATGTGAGTAAAATGAGAAGTTCAGTTATGTTTATGTTGACACATCTGCATTGCAAGGTTAAGCATTTGGTTTGTTTATACTTTCCCCTGGTTCAACTGCACTGTCTGGGTTTTAACAGGCTTTGGTATTCCCTCATTCAGTGAGACGGTGTCTGACTTAAGGATTAACATTTGTGTGTTGAAACATAAATATTCATGAATTGTATATAATATTTTAGCAAAAGATTATTTAGTTTCACCACTTTAACAAATTTTTGGTTTAGAAAGTTGCATTTTGTCATTCCCCCCAGAAGGTCAATTTGATAGATAATAGGAATGCAGTAAAAATGTAGATTTTTAAAAAATTCCATGGTTAGTAGATATAATAGGTAGCTACTATGTGCTATGAATTAAAGAACATAACTTTCAAATTGTGCTTTATCTTTCCTATTTTCATCTATCCTCCATTCCTACTGCTTGAATCTAAACTCTTTTTTAAAGTTATATAGATATAAGTATATATTCTGAGGAGATTAATTAAAAGTAATGTTTGAAAAGTTTTCTTTCAAATAACAGAGTCCTATGGGATTGGAACACAATTTCATTCTCTTGTCTATGAAAAGTTTGCTTTTTAAATCATCTGATTCCCCATTTTTGTCCTTTCCCAGTCTTCTGAAATAAGCTGTCCCTTTCCCTAGGAATCCAATGATTAAATATCATAGATCTTGAAGAAAACATAGTTCTCTGGAGTCTCTATTTAAAGTATGTTTTGCTCCTATTCAGGGTAGGAAATGCACCTATAGACATACCTATAAAATTAAAGCATTTCCATGATTATCTGTTCCTAATAATCAATGCACATTAATTCTTTCAATTTTATTTTATTCCATTTCCAATCGCTTTTATTATAGTCTCTTTTTTTTTAAAATTTCTTCATTACTTACTAAAATGATTTTACATTTTACTATTTGAATTTAACTGAACCTTTAAGAATATAATTCTTAGTTTACTATGCAATGATTGTTGCTATTTTTACTTCTCTGCACTCCTAGCAAAGTAGGTATCTGTATTATCTTTTCTTTTTTCTGTATTATTTATTGAGGTAACATGGCTTTACAACACTGGTGTTTCTAACCTCCCCTTGAGGCAGAGGAAATTTTGTGGCTGAGGACTTCAGGCCCATGACCAGCGCCATACCATGAGTCGTCTATATTTTTGTCTCCTTTCTCTTTGATTTCCTGTTTATCACATAACTCCTAGATTGATTTATACTTTATTTCATCTTTTCTAAAGTACTAGGTCTTGTCATTTGTGCCCCTCACCCTCCAATAAACTTATACCCTACATTCAGGTACTCCCAGTTTTCTTTCCTAGCTTTATTTTTCTATCATAGTTGAACCTGCCCCTCTCACTTGTTCTTGGACACCCCCCTTATGAGCTCTTCTTGTGGCTGTTTTGTGGGTCTCCAAAAGCCATGCCTGGGGTCATGTGGTGATAGCAAAACTCACTTCCAAAGAGGGAGAAACACAACAAAATATTATAGTGAGAAAATGGTCCCTTTACTGGTCTAGAGTAAATAATAAAGATTTTTAACTAACTTCTGCCTTTGAGTGCCTTTTGTCACTTTTCCAGATAAAATTTGGAGAGTTAAATTAAGTAAATGACTAAAAGCTTGAAGACATTTCCTTGTTGAGAAACAAGTTGGTCATCTCTCATGTATAATCTAAAGTCTAGTCTCCCTCTACTTCACAGACCTGTTGTTCAGTGGAGGATAACTCTTGCCTTTCTGGTGTTTTCTCAAACGTTGACACTTTCATGACTATGCACTTCTCCACTGCCTACTCTCCCGGTGTTCCCCACACCAGGCTTTCAGTTTCTCATTCCTTCCATTTATTTATTGCCACTTTAAAGAGGGTTGAGTACTGCTCCGTTCAACCCAGAAATTATCCATTCTTGCTAGGCATATCCAATTAAAATGGGATCTTTATTTTCCACCATGACTTACAGGCCTGTTACCTGTAAGTTGGAGATGGACTTGTACTGTGAGAGCATCTTGCTGTGATATGTGACCTCAGTGTGTCCATCTCTTGGATTCCAAAAATAATCTCTTCTACTTTTCCTTACCAACTGACTTTCTAATTATTCAGTATTTATCTCTGATACAGCTAAGAAGCAAAGTATAGAACCATTGTCTCTTGTTGGATAACTTTTTGCGATTTAGAAGTTTACTAAATTTATTATATTTCTAATTGGTAGATTTCAATAATGAAGAAAGAAATTCAGCCAGTGTGGGTTGAGAAAATAATTGAGTACAGCAATCTTCCTATTTGTCCTCTTTTGCTTTGACCCTTTTGTGAACATTTACATTTTTTATCATTTTTCGTAGTAAAACAAATCATAGAGTAATCTGTTATCTTTCACTAAAATAAAATAGTGACTTGAGGTTTATATCTGTAGAACTAGCTGAAAGTATTTTATATTGGAGTGAAAAGCAAAGAGTTGACTCCATTCTTAAATAAAAGTATATCATGAATACCCTTGAGTTTGTAAGACCTCAACCAATGGAAGCTAGAAAGTTATAACAGCATGAAAGACAAATGTTCTAAGATAGTATTTCTTCTTATTGTCCATGTAAACTAAAAAGTAGGGCTTTATTTTCACAACTTATTATGAATTTCAATGTGAAAATAGCAGTGCATTAAATTAAACTCAGGCCCTCTGTAGGGATGGGGGCCTGGACTTTGGGATAGGTCATCCAACCTGGAAACCAGCATTGTCTCTACAGTTTGTCCTGTAATTTTGTACTGAGTTTTCCATCATTCCCCACTTGCCTCCCTTGCATTAAGTAGTATCTCTTTGCTTCATAGAGTCTCATGTGAAATGCTAAAATCGATGCTAAACCCATAGTGCTGGGGAAACAGTATGTTTAGACACAGAGTGTTTTGACGTGAGATTTCTATTTCACACACTGCAAAAAATTTTAAGCTTTTGTAAAATTAAAGATTATGACTTTAGGGCCTCCCTGGTGGCGCAGCAGTTAAGCGCTGCCCTGTGGAGCTGTCGGCAGCAGCGATGCGAGTTCGACGCCCGGCCGGGGAGAATCCCACATGGTGCGGCAGACCTCTCCTGCCTTGCCTGCTGCTCCCCTCAGCAGTGTATTTCTGATCTGCCTGTTCTGCTCCCCACTCTGTCCCTGGTGAACCCTCTCGCCACCCCACACCTCTGGCCTGTACCCCAGCTTGTATGTATAAATAAATAAATCTTTTAAAAAAAAAGATTATGACTTTAGGTAAGGAAAATAGTCTTTACAGAAGGCGTCCCAAAGAAAAACCAGACAAACAAAAATTGAAGATGGATACTAAATTAAATTTTTGGAATTATCTCAAGACGTTTTATAAAATACAAAGACAAGTTATAACTTGAGAAAGTTATGTGTCACACGCATAGCTCACAAAGGAATATCATTCTTAAATAAGGCAATGATAAGTTTTTAAAAGTAAAATGGAAAAATGAATAAGCTTGAATAGCCACTGAACCTGTGTGAAAGGTGTTCACTATCAGAACTCTTAGGCTTTTGGCAAATTATACTCAAAATCCCCATCTTTCCACAAGTGCATCTGTGCCCGCAGCCTTGCACACAGCCACAACACTTCTGATTCATTAGGGTTGGGGTGGAGCCTTGGCAGGGTAACTTTGAAAATGCTCCCAGAGGGATTCTGATGTGTACTATGGTTGGGACATAATTTCCTGGATTTTTGTAGATCCTTGTCCAAAGCAATCAATCATCATATCCTAAAATTATATCTTCTAAATGCTTTTCAATCTATCATTTCCTCTGTATAGCCTTATTTTAGGCAGATTTAGAAAGGGAATTTAGCATTTGCAAAGAAGTTGGTTGGTCTTGAAAGCCATTCAGCAGTGTGTTCCAATTGTACTGAAATGCAAAGACTATCAGCCAAAAATTCCATAACCAGATGAGAAACAAGAAGGGTTTTTATGAGTCTCCATCCATGTCTTCTCTCTTAGATGCCAATCATTTACTCCACGCCATTTCTCTCTAACTGTGTATTTCACATTAAATTATTGTAATGTTATAAAAAAGAAAAAGATTTTCACTAATTGAGTAAAGAGGTAATAATATAAATTTCTACAAGAACTCTATCTCACTTCTTTCCCTTATCTTCCAGTTGATGGAGGAAGGAAATACTGTTTACTTCTTTCGGTAGGGGAAAGCAGCAATGAGGCAGGGATGGAAAGCTCCAGAAAGTCTCCATTTAGGAAATGGATCTTACACTGTATCTGAAAAGATATTAGCTTCATATTGGGGCAGGTTAAAGGCATGTTCTGGTAACAAGATCTTCTCTATTACTTGGATCAGAAAAAACTAAAACTTTGACTAATATCTCATAAAAGTATACTTAAGCTAATTTCTTGAATTTAAGAAACCCTCTAAATTAAAAATATAAAAGATTAAAATGGACAAACTATATGAACTCGTACAGAAACAATAAATGTTGATAAAATATTAAAAATGTGTACTGTTACATGCTTTTCAAAAGGCATATTTTGACTTGTGATATTATTTTTAATAGCAAAATTTGAAAACCTAAATACCCATTCATAGGGCACTGATTGAATAAATACATTTACAAAAAGATGTAATAGACAGCCTTCAGAAAGAATAAGAAAATTTTGTGTAAAATTATAGAGAAGTGATAGCTAGACTATATTTTTATGGGTAAATACAAGGTACAGAAGTGCATCTAATAACTTAGATATTATCATTTATGCAAAAAAACCCATGTGTTTTTCCCTAGAAAGTACTTGCAGAAGGGTAAAACAGAAACCAATGAAGACAAAGATAGCAAGATTTTCCCTAATAAAAATTTGAACATAGTTAAATGTTTTATCAACAGAAATATTAAAAGAAGCCATAAAATGAAGTCAAAATAGAGAAATAACCTATATATTAATTTGATAATATAACCATACAATAAAAAAATCAATACATTTTTGAAAACTGGGCTCTGTTCAGTCTGAGACCTGTTCTAAGAATAAAAGTATTAGGAAATAAAAATTTAAAACTATTAAAGTGGTTTATTATTAGTAGCAATATCGCTGATATATTTGTGATATGTATTAGAAAAAGTAAATAAACAGGACAATGTTATTTTAACAAATATTTTTACTGAAAAAGTAGAGAGGTACCAATATAAAGGAAAGAAATAAAGACTCTGTTAGTATTAAATTTTTATTGGAAATATTAACTGGGACTCCTGATTAAAAATACAGGTCAGTTCTTGTGTCTGTCCACTATAAAATCTAGAGTAAGTGGCAACTTAGTTGCAATGAAACAACTAATGTTCACATCTTAGCTTCTAAATATCATTACTAATTAAAAGCCATGAATATTTACATGCTAAAATACTAAAGAAATGATTGGGTTATAGGGGAGATCCAGTACAGCCTCAGTGGTCAGCTACTCTTTTTGTTAATTTAAGAAGATAATAGAAATATACTAGAAAATTTAGATTATAATCCCCTAAAATGTATGGGCTCAAAATAAAAAAAATAGAGAAAAAGTATAGCTCCCTTCATAAAGATGCCAAAAGTAATTATAGATTAAATTAGAGAACTAACCAGTTTGTACTGCCTAATGTAATAACTGATTATGTTATTCTATAAATAAGCTCTAAAACCAGTGGCCTAGAGATTGTTGGAGAAGAGAATTTTTGCATTGTAAACTATTACTCCTCAGGTTTCTAAATAATTTAAAGGGGAAAAATTATGATGAAGTGTTAATAATCATCACCCTTAAAAATATGATCAAGTCATCGCACCTTTGATACTATAAACTTCCTGATATGGTACTGTAGGAAGTATACAGCATTACCTGTGTGCTATTATTGCTAAACACATATATCTGAATATAATTATCCGGAAATGAAATACATAAATTCCAGAAAGTGTGACTTTCTAAGAGACAAATAGCTGGGGTGTTTCAAAACAAAATGTAACATACAAAGAAAAAAGAATAGTCAAGTCATGAAAAATAAGGCAAAAGAGCAACAGACATATCTTGAGGTATCTTGAGGAAATTACTCTAGATTAAAATAGACTTGGGAGCCATAGCGATCAAATACAATGCATGAAATCTGGTTTGATCTATGTCAGGAATAAGAATCCACAAAAGCCAATCAGAGATAACTGATATTATGAAATAATATTTTAAATCTGATAATGATATTGTGGTTATACTGGAGAATGCCTTTATTTTTAGAAAGTATATGATGCTATTTATGAAGAATCATTATGCATACAATCAGCTTTTCAAATGGCAAAAAAGTTTACAGATGTGGAGAGTAATAAAGCAATGATGTTTGATATGAACAGTGAATCTCGATGAAGGATTTACAGTTATTATAGTGCCTTTTTCAGTTCTCTAAATAATAGGAATATTTTAAAGTATAAAGTTGTTTGTGGGTGAGAGGGAGATCCTTCTATATTTACCTTTTGCAACTCATATTTTATAAGCAGTATTCCTGTTCTTCTAATCGCTACCAGAACTCCCTCATCATGCGATCCAAGTAGCGCAGCAGTAGCCACAGCACCACACCCTGAGAAGTGAGTTTCGCATGTTGTCCTCTTGCCTGAAAGAGCCAAGACTTCTTATTCTTCCTGTACTTTCTCACACTGTTTCTTTAAAAAAAGCAGCACAGATAAACAATGCACAGAACTTATTTTGACACAGTGCAATACTTAATATTCTGGTTTCAGGTTGAGACAATTTCATATTGCTCTTGCTGATGTTTTTACCCACACACATGCTTTTTCCCAGAATATAGAACTCTAGAACCTAACTTGGATTTATATTTTCCAACTTTAGGAAAATTACAATTACCTTAAATCCTTAAATAACTACCATATATGAATATGCTAAAATACATGTTTTTGTGGATTTTCCTCCTGAAAATTTTGAGGGAGTGATATTTCCTGAAAAAAAAAAAAAAGCATTACTTGTAATTCCTCTTCAATGCCAGTCTTCTATGTTAGATCCCATCTGTGTAGTGCCTAAAGTCTATTATTTAATAAATATATGGTGAAAAAATTACTAAATGGGTAGTGACTTAGAGACTTACAGTTCAACAGCAATGAGTGATAGATCAGTTTTAAGAACGTAGGGGAAATCCTCAAAAGTAGTGAATTGAGAGAAGAGAAAATAGGTCAAAGAGGGGAAGGAAAGGAATAGGAGGAAAAATAAATAGATATAAGAGATAGTGGGCGACATAATCAGAGAGGAATATTTCTTTCATATTCTTTTTTTTTAAGATTTTATTTATTTATGCATACAAGCTGGGGTACAGGCCGGAGGCGTGGGGCGGCGAGAAGATTCACCAGAGACCGAGTTGGGATCAGAACAGGCAGATTGACCAAATACACTGCTGAGGGGAGCAGCGGGTGAGGCAAGAGAGGTCTGCTGCACCATGTGGGAATCTCTCGGGCCGCATGTCGAACTCACATCACTGCTGCTGACAGCTCCACAGCGTCCAACCGCTGCGCCACCAGGGAGGCCCCTCTTTCATATTCTTTGATAGCGTCTTAGCCACATATCAAATAAGTTCTCACTAGCCTCTTATAGCTGGGGTTACCATATTGAATAGTGATAGTTATGGAAAATTAATATTACAGAATATTTAATGTACCATCACTGATGGAAAAAAGTATAGGGTGAGAAGAAAAGCCAAGAAGTAAAATTTGAAGAAATTAAATATTAATGGGTTAGGAACACATGTAAGGACAGTTAAATTAAAATAGACTGTAGAGGAGTCCTGGAAAATACGGTGACAAGTTAACCTAGGAAAGTGATACAATCAGTAGTTGTCAGTTTCCTGGAACATTTTTTACTTCTGATTTTAAGAAAAAACTTAAGAGATCACAGAAGCTTATCCCAATAGTAACCAACTATTACAGTTAAAATTCATAAATTTGAAAAAAGATTTATGCTTCTGATTCTTTATTTTATTAGCATACTATGTTTGGTTTCTATAAACCTTTAGTCTTTCCAACAGTAATAGTAAATGATTCACATTAACTAAAATATAGATATTAAAGGCCCCTAAAACCACACCTTCCAAAATCATGTATGTTGTATATAAAATAATTATTGCTGTAGCAAAGTTTTTAAAAGCTAAACTCAAGTCAATCCAAAGATGTTTGATGGAAAAGAGGGGGAGTTAAGTCAGGAGGTAACAATTAAGGAAATGTCTTAAATACTAACTCTATTTTGGTTTTCTGTAGCCTTTCCACTTATCCCACTGTGTTAGTCACTGTCCCACAATTTCCTTTCATGTCACTGAAAGTAAATTCACTTAGAACATAAAGAGTCATCTGTCTGCATGCTCTCACTGTTCTAAAAACAACTTCTATTGCCCACTGCTTGGAATATTTAAGTCTAGTCAGACTCATTTTATTCAAGTACCTTTCGCTGTCTGCTCAAAATAAACACTGTTGGAAAAATTTACTATAGTAACCTGTGCGTTGTTTCTCCCTCCTCGAACTCAAAACATTCCTTAAATATGTGAGAGGGGAAAACCCAGTCATTATGCTTAATGACTTCATTCAATCCTCTGGCCGTTTAGATAAACTACTAAAATGAGTGTTGATTATAAGCATACATGTAACTGGTACATTTTTGTGAGGATACTATTTGAAGTTGTTCTACCTGTAAACGAAGTTTGCCTCATGTATTTTATTTTATTTCAAGAAAAATGATATGGGTTACATGCAAAATTAGAGGATATGTCATCATAATTTTGTTTGGCTGACTCTGCATCTTGTGTAACCAGGAAAGTCTGTTCTCATAGATTTTGATGTTGGCCTAAGTTAAAATTGTGACAATAGACTGTGTTCTACTGTTTCTAAACATCTCAACATCTGATAAACCCATACCATCAGCTGCAGTGGCTGCCAGGAGATGAAGAAGTTTGGTATACACACACACACACACACACACACACACACACACACTAATTACACACACACACACTAATTACACACACACACACACACACACACACACACACACACTCTTTAATTACATTCCTAAAGAAAACCTGAATAGTGTGCTCACTTTAACAGATCTCGAGGTTTATTTTGTCAGGGTTGTTAAACCAAATAGCTAGAACTTGCCTGTATTTTCAGTAATAGTTTTAACATGATGTTTACTCAGTGTTAATATCTATATGAAGACCTTAACTACTTTGAGATTTACTGCCTTTTTATTATCAGCATTCTATTAAATAGGGCAACAGAAGACGATCTGTTAAAACTCTGAATGCTTTAAAATCTTGTTTTATTACCCTCTGAAAATTAGCATGACCAATTAGGAAACTATGAAATCACATAGAATCAAAATAAAAGTAGAATTTGTAAGATGATATATTGGATTTTAGATATGTTCAGATGATTCTAGACATGACTCAGATGATTCATTATATTATTATACAGGTATCATACATACATTTTAAATTATTTAATCTCATGTCTTTTGTTAAACTCCTGTCTCTGGAAAATCCACAAAAATAGTGCATTTTTTCCTCCTGGGAGCAGGAAGTATTTGACCTTAACAAAGTTTTCTTTCATGTCAATATCCAAAGAAGAAAATCAAAGTGACCCTTGTCACTAGAAGAAACAGGAAAGAAATATTCCTTTAAACTCCTACTCACAGCTGTTACCATAAATCATCATTGCCTTCTGATTACATAAGATGGGAAAACAACCATGAAATACCTTGTCTTGATTTTAATTTTCTCTCTCCTGAGAAGTTGAATGACCCTTTGTTGTCGGTGAATTTTGTTCCTTTTTTTTCCCGTGCAGGTGATGGAAAAGATAAATTTTGGTGTTTGTACTTAGTTAGAAACGCCACAGTATATAAACTTTCATACTTTACAAACTCTAAATCTTAAAATATTTTTAATAAAATGATATGAATTTTAAGTAATAGTATGATATCTGTGGCTATTAATGAAGCCCACAAGTATCTAGCTGTAGTAATTTGAGCAAGTATGCTGACCAATATCAAATAAAAAGAAAATTATTGGGTGGAAATTCTGAAGTGCAATCAGGTTTCAGTAATTAGATAATGATTTAACATCTTAATTTTGTAATATTGTATAAGAAATCATCTCCTGGACTTGTTAAAATTGTCTTTTCCTTTGAAATCTAGTAATTCCTACATAAACCTTAGTGAAACAGTTTTTTTAATTTCTTTTTTTGTTTGTTTGTTTACTTCTCTTTATTTTGTTTGCGTCTCTTTATTACTCATAGAATATTTGTTGGTATTTGGTTATGGCTATTTTGTGTGTCAAATTGGCTGGGTTAAGGGATGCATGAATAACTTGCAAAACCTGTTGATGAGTATGTCTGTGAGGTGATTCCAGAAGAGGTTAACATTTGAATTGGTAGCTTGAGTAAAAATCATTCCCCTCAACAATGTGAGGTAGATAGCATCTGATCCATTAAGAACCAGGAATAAAATAAACAGGCGCAGGAAGGGCAAATTTCTCTCTCTGATTGAATTGGACCATCCGTATTTTCTTGCTCAAACTTTAAAACTCCTGATCCTTTAACCTTCACACATGGCCCAGCACTTACACTATTGCTCCCCTATTCTGTTCTTGGACTTTGGAATCAGACTGGATCCAACTTCTCTGCTTCTCTGGCATTCAGGTTTAGGCTGGATTACATCACATACTTTCTTTGTTCTCCAACTTGCCCATGGTAGATTATAGGATTTCTCCATAATAACATGAGCCATTTCCTATAATAAATCTCTTCTTATGTATATGTAATATGCATATAATATATAATGTCATTTGGCAAATAAGTATATCAATAAGCTACTGGTTCTGCAACTCTGGAAAACGCTAACTAATAAAGTACACAATCATCTCCATCACTTATTATACACAGAATACATTTCTGGTTCTCAATATTATTTAGAGGAATAAGAACACAAGACAATCTAAATTTTAAGTTTTATATAAAACCATGCTGTAGATGAGTGCAAGCAATTAAGACACAGTCAATAAAGTTAGCAACACAGAATAGTTTGTTTATATTATATTGAGTAGAATTTATGACAAAAATGTTCACAAGTAAATAGCACTATTATATACATTATAGTCCTGAAAACAACAGTGCAGAAACGTACATAATACACAAACATTAAATACTTGTTGGTTTGAACTGATTCACTTTAGATAAAAATGTCTCAGTTAATTCCATTATGTTTAAAAAGTTCTGTTTTGGAGAGTTTTTTTTGTTTTTTGTTTTTGTTTGTTTTTGTCTTTTAGTTTTCTAGCTAAGGTGCACTGATGACAGTTTAATGCTATTATAGCTTGTCATGAGCAGATCATGCAATGACCTTAATCACAGTGCTAGGTTATTTTTTTTTTTTTTTGCATAAATCTGCAGCAAGAAACTCTGTGACACACCCACAGGAAGATGCTCTCTTCTGATTGGCAGAAGTTTTGGAGGTGGGCCTGCATACACTGTGACCACACTCATTGCATTCTTCAGAGTTGTGGTAATGAAATTGAAAGCCACCTTTTGTGAAGGAAAAAGCCTCAAAGTAATTGCTATGTACTATAACCTCTCTTCTCCTTTGGAAAGCAGAAATAAACAGTGCATTTTCCTCATGGACCTAAATGTATTTACCAATATCATTCACGGGGTATACTTTGCCGTTGACATTACTTTAGTAAACTTATTATTATATGGTCAACACCTGCCCCATAAATATAGAATAGAGAGGTTATATTATATTTGCGTTTGGTGAAATGAAGTGTTACCCAAACTCTGATGTGGTGAAGACCTTTTGTGCTCTCTGTATTTATGGGAGCTACATGCCACTTAACATATACCAAATTGGGTAAGCAAACATGTTTGACTCAAAGTTCAACTTTATATGATCTCTGTGACCGGAGATTGGGTCATTTAGTTTCTCATGTATAGTTTCAACAAAGTTAGAATTCTAAAAACATTTTAGATGTTTTAATAAGTTTTCAAGTTTCTCATTGAATAGCTTCATGATGAATAAAAGGAAGACTTGTACACTATGTCGATGTTATTTTCTTTATTAGCATAGGAAATCATCAGAATTTTCCTTCAAGATTAGATATCTTTAAGAGGAGATAATTGGAAAGTACAGAGTATTTATCTTTTTCTAACATGATATAATGATGAGAGAGACCAGAAGCCAGAAAAAGCTGTGTTTGTATTTCATCTACTCTGTAGCTGTGTGTTCTTGGATAACTCCCTTCAACTCTGTTAATCCTGTTTAAAAATATGGGCCCATACTGTAAGGTTAATTTAAGTGATTAGAGATAATTTATATAAAGGCCAAACACAGTCTTTGGCATCAATATATTGTTTTTGAGATTACTTTTATTACTACTGTTCTTGTACTTTTGTAAAATATAATCTAGATAGTCTGATACTTGTAGTTATTTTCTCTATATTGTGAATATAGAAGTATAAATGTTATCACTATCAACAATAAAGCTATTATTGAATGTTTACTTCTAAGACAACAGGGCTGTAAGAAATGCAAGATAAACATAATTTCCCAATCTCTCTCTCTTAGTCAGTTTTCATTGCCACTGAAAAGAAATTTAATTAGGATCTTCTAAAAGAAATTATAACACTCAACCTGCGGGTCAATTGTCTTACATTAATTAACAGCAGTCACCTAATTTTTCAGATGAAGATTTGAGAGACAGAAATTCAGTGAAGTAACTATTGATATTTTAAAGAAACATTTAACCCAGTTATTTTCATGCTGTATGGAGTAGTTCCAAAGCATGAGACAAACCTTCAGCCTCCAGTTCCTCTAGGTAAAGCACAGCATAATTCTCTGTTCTTCTTAGATTGAAGGAAGCAACATTAACAGATGAAAATGCAGTGAATATTATTAAGAAAATGAGGAGTGTGGATTGGAAGATAAACCATGATAATTTCCTTTAAAGAACTCATTCTATAATCACAAACATGAGCTAGTTACTGGTTTCTCCAGTTGAAATTAATGTTCACTCCCCCCTCCTTTTTTATCTGGGAGTAGAACTTGCCATTATACAATAAATATCCTTCAGCGTATACCCTTGTGCGTACCTTGGTAAACATGTGCAGGTGCATCTGAGAAGACTTTCTTGAAATGGAATAACTGCATCTGGGAACAAACTTTTTTTATATCAATAGAAAAATTATTTACTGTTGGATTTTTCCCTATTCAGTGACTGCTAATAGTGCTTGAGAGTCTCTGCCCATCCCTAGACTCTGATATATAATTAATCATACTTTTATGCAGTGGGATGTCCTTCAACTGTTTAAGAGGCAACTCTATGTAAACTTGAGTAAATCTTATGACATGTTAAGAGAATAGAGGAAAGTTTGTTTACTTATTTCGCGAATTAGCTTGTTTGATTTCATTTTTTTATTGTAGTAAAAATACACAGTATGAAAGTTACCATCTAAGCCATTTTAAAATATATAATTCAAAAGTGTGAAGCATAGTCACTTTGTTGTGAAACAGATCTCCATAACTTTTCCATCTAGCAAATCTAAACCTCCTTGCCCATTAAATAACCACTCTTTTTTCTCCCACTTCCCAGACTCTGGTAACCATGTTAAGAGAAAAGTCATTTAAGGCTTGAGTCCCATAGCCTATACTCTTAGTTTGCAAAGTAATTCAATTTTTATCCCTAGGCCACCTGAGGACAATCATATTCCTTACAGAAGTATAAAATGCTCATTTTTGGCCAATGCTTAAAAGTTGTTGTGGACAGAGTGGGGAGATAAGAAACAGACCAGGAAATAAGATTGAAGCCCTGGAGGAAAGTGAAAAGCCAAATATATGGGTTTCTCCCAAATATCACTTGCTGTTCTCTCCTTTACCTGATTACAGATGTCATAAGTGATTATGTATACCATCCCCAGGGATCCAGTCCAGAGATACAGGGATGATGTATGATTCTCACTGATCTAGAAGGAGGCCAACAGAAAAGCTATTCGACTAAAATATAAGTACTTTACCAGAACCTCAGTGTTGTTGAGAGATAGAAAATGCAAGTGCAAGGTTAGAAAGCATGATGTGAAACCTTTCTTTTTTTTTTTTTTCTGTTTTGATTTCTAGTGAGAAGAATTGCCCTCAGTGACTGACCTCATAGATGACTAGAGTTTTAGGAGAACTATATCGTTAGGAAAATCCATGCTGGGGAATTAGCTACCTGTAATTGCCCCCAAAGCCTGGGGGCTCAAGACTATCACCATTCAGTTGCAGAACCTTGAGCTTATGTTCCCTCCCTCCTCATGAGTGTGGCCTTGGCAATCAGTGGAAGGGGAGAGCCTCAAAGAGACTGAAAACAGTGGAGAAGTGTGAGCTTGCAAATTCCTTTCTGTTTTTCAGATAGAAATATTTATTGTGCTGTCTCTGTTTTTCCTAAGATTGTCTGTTGTTGTAAGATGGGAATGGATACTTTTATAATTAGAATTGTGTTGTAGTGTTGTGAGGGCTCACATGTGAACTTGATTAAGATAAATATATTTTACCCAAAGAAGCAGTCCTCGGACAGGGTGATTGAATGTGTCTTTGGGTTGAGCCCTTCGGGGAGAGGATGTGCATATATTCATTGTAAGTGAAATAATTATAATTACGTTAAGTGGAATTACTCATTGAATCTTATATATGTGCGTTAACTGGACAGCTAAGAGATAACATAAACTTGACAGAATTCTAATACCCTTGTTTTCCCACACGGCATAAATTAACAGCTACCTTCACTCTTTTTTGGAACCTCTTCTTGTCTGTATGCACTTCTGGTAGGGTAAGTGTCATGCTTACTCTCCCCCTTCCTTCTCTTTGTGTGGCTGGAAAGTGTCTGAGATAGGTCTGAGACAGCATCTTACCCACAGCCATTGGCCTAGTAATAGCTCTTCTCTGGGACTTAACGTGCAGGTGCTAGAGGGGATAGTAGCACATTCCTTTGGGGTCACTAAGCTTTGCTGATAATAATCTAAAGCTTCATGTGGAGACATTGCTACAATCTCTTTTCACATGGAGAAATCTTACTTAGGGCAAAACACAGTGACCAGTACAGAAAAGCAGAGCTAAGAAAGACAGAAAGCAGTGACTCTAAGTCATTTTAGCTTTGTAACTTCACAGTCACCTCTGAGTCAGAACCTTCCACATTGTCTAGTAAAGAAAGGACTAGTCAAGAACAAAAACCATGGGTGAGAGACAAGGTAATTAAGTGATGGAAACCTAACTGAGTCAACTTGAGTCACATCTATTTTGGCATTTTGTTGAGAGTGTTTAGAAAATTATGATCACAATAGAACTGTAAATGTTTTACATGAAGAAAAATGTTTTAGCTTATCTTTAAAATTCAAGTCTCCATTATATGAAAATGGACATTATATAATCAGGTATACAAAGTTATATTTTTATAGTTTTCTGCCCAGTTTGCCTAAAGGGGTATTGAATAATAGATATTAAAAGCTACTATGAAAGACTATAAAATACAAAGTTGCTTTTTCATCAAAACAAGTGTTTAATGACTGAACTGTCCAATAAGCGGTTGTTACAGATAGAGGAGAAATAAGCTCTCTTGTCTGGCATTTAACCTCCTGATAACATTGTAGTAACATAGATGCCCAGGAAGTAAAAGATCTATGTACGGGTATAAAAGCATAATTTTGTATTTTATTTGAGATCTAACTTTGTTTTAAAAACTGTGCTTAGAGTATGAAATGCATTTTTATTTAATAAGCCAATTTAGCAAATAAACACAATCAGTTCATTAAATTCATCATATTTTTCAAAGTATTGAGAAGATGGTGTGCTGCCTTAATAGTAGTGTGTAATATGGAGCACACCAAAGTTCTAATGTGTTCATTTTATTGCCTTTTTTACATTTTCTCAGTTGATGTAACAAAATGATTCTTCCTGGCTCAGGTTTTCAGTGAGTGACTATTGGTAGCATCCTGTTCTCAGCAGATTGTGCACACAGCACAGATGTGGGAGGAAACTATTAATCAGTATATACCTGAACTTCAAGAGTCTTTTTCCTCATGTGTCATCAAAATTGGATGTTCTATGTCATGAAGTTGTACCTTCTCATTGCTCCATATTTTAAACTACTTAGTTGTGTTGGCCTGTGATATAGTGGCAGAAAAGAAAGATTATTCACTGACTAATTTTTGTATACTACTAATTTGAGGTGAGAAACTGGTTGCTGAAGCAGTTTGTAGGATTTAGAATTATATGTTAATTGACAGCTCTCTCCAGGGGTTTCAAAAATTATAAGCTGATCACATATGACCTGGGATTATTTTCACTTTCAATGTTTGACTCATAAACCTCTTGATTATTCACCTGTTACCACATTAAACTATGATGAGGAGATGAGGGGTCTATTATTTATATTCTAACATTTAATATAATTTAAATGGACATTCTTTAAGAAATCTGATATATATTTTATTTTAATTAATTTTCTTATAATGATGAGTGGTAAAATAAGTGTCTCAATCATAAATTGCTCAGATATAGCTGAAATGTATAGTAACTAAATATGGACTTGATAAATTTTTTGAGTGTCACTTTTCAAGAATTTTAGTCTCTCATGGTTTATTATCTTGGAGTACATAGTTTATACTTTGTGCCTGTTGAAGATGATGTAGGGTGGGGCATTATTACTGACAATTAAAACTAATGCTCTTCTGTTTCACAACAGAGAAACCAAAAATGAATTTGCTAGGATGTATTGAGGGAATTTTAACAAATTGAGAAAGATTTGCTCTCTTGTTCACTAAGAAGTTATATGAAATAATGATGTAAGGCTTTCTCAGAATATTCTTGAATGTAAATCTAAATCTGTAATGAGATATTAGATAGCTTTTCCCCGAGATATTTGAAATAAAACTGCTTGGAAAGAGGTTAGATAAACTTTGGAGGACCCTTCAGGTTCTTGAGTCAGTGATTCTGTGATATAAGCAAATAAGACAGTATGGATTTGAAGTAGATATGTTTTAGCCAAGTCTTTCTAGAAGCCAAACTAGTCATCTGGTTTTAATGAGGCTCTTTGGAATGCAACAATTTTAATGTTTGGCTTGGGGGCATTATAGTTTTAATTACTTCTATTTGACTTGTGTTGAGCAGCATGTAGAGCAGAGCTACCTAATTTAGGTTGAAATGTAAAATATCAGCACCTTTCAGGTAGTCTAAAGGTAAAGAATTATAATACAAGGGCAATTAATGTTTCCAAAGGAGTTTGAAAAATTAAAAATAATCTAGGTTTAGCACAGCCTACTGTCTAATTTTTAAAATACACATCAGTGCCTTCCAAATATGTAAAAAAGGAGATCTGAATCATGTAACTTTAAATGAGAGGATTATGAATATTTGATCATAACCAGATGTTTTAAATCTCCACTAACTACAGACAAAAAGGCAGATTAGATTGTATCACTTAGGACAGTTACTTCACTGAGATGGAGTAAATTACTACCTAAACTTTTTCAAGTCTGAAGACCTGGTTTATAATGTCAGTTGTTTTGTGGATAATGTCAGGGTAGTAGTAATACTTTCTGTAACCTCTGATCAGTAATGTGTATCAATCAAAAACTATCAGGAGACTCAGCAGTTTTAAAAAATAGATATTTAAAAAATTATAATACCTATGGACATTTCAAAAGGTAAGCATGAATACGAGAAATACTATTTAACTACAAAAATATACATGATGGATTTTAAGGTTTTTTTTAAATTACCCAAAGAACGCCTTAAAGTTTACTTCATCTTAATCTTACCAATCTAATTGTTAGAAACAAATCTAATATACTTAATACCAGTTTTTTCAAGAAGTGCTTAACATCCAACCCATTTTGAGAGCTCATATAAAGCTATATAAATATAAACAACTAAATGGATAACTGAAAAACAATGAGTACATTCCCAAATACTGGATATATGTTATAGAAATAGTTTATTCTTAATCTGTTAGGACAAGGTAGTGTATGCACTGTTCTGTTAAAAGAAAAGTAACTGTGTGACTCAGGGGTACCAGGGACCCCAAACTGTTAAGAGATGCACATTATGAAAAGATTGGCTATCCGCACACCCAAAGACAAATAAACAGGCTGTTAGTGTAAAAGATCTTGAGAGATTTCAAGAGAGAGAAGAAAGGATTTCAGATAACAGATTCCCAGTCACCTCCAAAAATTACCCATTTTGCCTTGTAGGCAAACACTGAGCCAAACAGGGTTGACTGAAAACATGACAGCTGCGATCTGAAAGCACCAGAATAATTCCAAGTCACATACTGGTAGGAGCTACAAGAAAGGGGTTGGGCAGGTCCCAGAGCTGGGACAGGAGAGATCCAATATTCAAAATGTACCATACAATCCATTGCAATGTCAAAATAATGCTTGCCATTGCCTCTGCCAAGGAACAGCTTTCCCATGTGTCTCTCATCCAAGCATTGCACTTCCAAGTGTCTTTCCTCTATCTGTCTCCCCATTCTGCTGTCCTTCCACCTCAGTTTACATATCCGCCTCACTCCTTCCCAGCTCCCCCCATTTAATACGGCATGCTGAGAATTGTAGTCCAGCCTGGCAACATATGAGAGAGTGCTGGGAATGGTGCAGGTTCACTGCACTGTGATGCTCCTCCCCTTTTCACAAGATGCATCCTTAACAAAAGGGTTTTTCACAGTTTTTATTTGGTATAAAGAATTTTTCAATGTTAATTTTTTTTACCATAGTATGGTGCAATCAGAAACACTTAAACTAGTTAAACATGCATTTGAGAAATTAAATTTGAATCTATTTCCTATGCATACATTTTTTGTAGTGAGAATATGAAAGATATTGAATAATAAGAATAATAAGATGTTTTCTTATGGGATCATTATAATCAGTTAAGATATCCATCAGGGATGTGACGTGCCTATCTGGTAGATGGAATTTTCATTAAAATATTAATTAATTATCATAGTTTCTAAGCTTTGTGCTCATTCCAGGAATCCAATGATGAGTAACACAGAGACATCACACCCAGAGTTCACATACCACTTTCCCTGGTAGATCAAGAAAAATTGTCCTTGCTGTCTCTCTGTTTTTTCCTCTACTTGCAAGAATATAGATAACATAGTTCTTATTAATATCTTCCCTTAAATTATATTATACTTTGATAAGCTCTATGTAGTTTCTTTGCCAACTTTCTCTCCAAAACAATTATTACAGTTCGGTTATGGTAATTGTCCATTTTGTGCACATTTTACAGTTTGTAATTTTGCCAAATGTATTTTAATTAACTCTATTAATATAAAAATGATTTACTTGACATAGTGTAATGGAATTCTTGATATACTTTTCAAATAAGTTGACTATAGTTTGCCATATGATTTTCCATTCATATATACAATATTACTTAAAAATAAAATTTTTTAAATAAGCTAAATATATTTTTAATGTATTTACTAGTGCTAAGTTGCTTAGTGTCACTTTATGTGTGGTCTGCTAAGTACTAAGTTTATGTTTACCAGTAAAATACCCAGTTTGGTGACTCAGGTCATTTTTTCTTCATCTTCTTCTCGTTGGCAGTAAGTGTAGGCGTATGTTTGGGTCACTTGCCCATCTGTACCAGTAGCTCCCTTTCATTTCCTTTTCCTGATTCAGCAGCGAGCAGGAGTAACAGGATGGTCACCAGTCTTCTAGACAAAATATAGCTGGACGAGAGTGAATGTTTCCACTACTTTAATCATCTGGGACTCCTCTGTGGTCAGTACCTTTATGGAAAAAGGACCGAAACTGTGTTTTCACTGATACATCCCTTGAAATATCTTTTGTTTCAGAGAACACCAAACCACAAAGATGGTTCCAATTAGACATCTAAATGTTTACTCTTAGTCAGAGGGTAGCTACCACACACTGGGGTGAGGGATTCCCTAAGTAGGTGTAGGGTTTTCTATAGACACTGAAGACTCTTAGATAGGAATTTCAGTGGCTGAATTTTTTTTCATTTAGTTTGCAGAATTTTTATGCAGCGACTTTATTTTGACTACTTCATATAAGAAATGGAGCTGTGTTCTATAATAGAAAGTTGAATGAGAGGAGTTCCCACAATGTGGTAGTTCATAACTATAATAGATGAGTTTATGAAAACACAAAAATAGACACACCTGTAGACAGATTACACTGGTCAACAAATTTTTACACAAGTCATGTTACTGAAATAAAATTAGTCATTTCCTATCAATTTGTATGTGCTCAACATGAATATGACAGTCAAATTCTAATTTTGGCTCTAGTTCTTTGTAATCTACAATAAATTGATGTTTACATCATGAAATGCATGCCAATAGTGTATAGGCCTATGGTTAATACCTGTAAAAAATCAAGTCATAAACTACTTCTTAGATTTCTTCGCTTGTCTCTTGTACAGCTGTTCTGGAATAGAATAGATGGAAAATGGTTTCCATTGTGCAAAAGCACAGCCTTAAGACTCAGTTTCAAAGAGTCTAGAAATATTCTCCACTCTTGTGGGTCATGAGTGATTTTTAAGGCATTCGTGAGGCCCTCAATATCGGAACAGAATACCAGAGTATTTTCTGAAGAATGGCCCCAACTGCTGGTGGCGCTTTCGATATAAAGTCATTGTGACATCTTCTTCTAGAAGATGCTATTGTTGGAGTCTTGATCCTGGCAATTCTGCCGTGTTCTTGGTTAAGTCCAAATAACAAACCAGGTCATTTAGTTCTTCCTGTGTTAGTCTATGTGGGGTTGATGATGCACCACAGCGAAAATCTGGATCACTGCATGCTGATGGAACAGGAGAAGTACTGGTTGGCTCACCCTTGTCCTCATCAGATGAATCAAGAGAATATTCTGCTGGAGGTTCTGGAATAGGAAGTCAAGTCTCTCACCGTGTGGAACTGGTCTCAATGCAGATGGAATGTTTGGGTAGACTATTCTCGACTTATTTTGCTTCGTTATTCCACTGGAAAGAGGAGGAACTGAGCAGAAGTAACAGTCTTAGATGTGGTTGGTTGGCTCTCTCCACACCATGGGGACTGCAAACGGCATTGATGGTCTTTGGCCATTTCACCATTGTGAAAGCTGTGTTATACATGTAGCACAGCATAGATATGGGGCCCAAGGCTTGTCTTGGTCACCAACCTTGCATCTGAAGCCAAGATGATAAGATTTCTTCACTTGAGAAGTGATCCTTTTCTTCTGGTTGGCAAATGTCACTTCCCTACAAATAGAGCAGAAATTGTCCACACTATTAACGCACTTTCGAGGGGTTACTGTTCTGTATAGTGGCTAAGTGGAAAAAATAATAACAGTAGCTGAAACCATCTTGCACAAAGTCTGAAATATTTTCAATGTTCAACCTTTCCGACAGGGCTCTCTGTAGTGCACTGCTGTTGTCAGCTTACTTCAGCAGCTGCCTGGCAGTAGTATTGCATTGCATCAGAAAATGATGCAAACAACTTGGGATGATGTGTGCATGATGGTATTATGCAATGCGATGCAATATTACATCATTCTAGGCTGATTTAGTATGTTGTTGCAGTCCTACTGGATAAATTTATACAGTGAAACGTATGAAATGAATTATATGAAATATCTTCAAAATGAGAGCTAATAAAAAATTTTCAGGGTTATATTCATGTTCAGCACACCAAGATACTACACATTAGGGCCTTTTAAAGTCAGTGATGATCTCACTGTTGACCAGTGTTATAATTAACATCATTAAAATGTATTTGTGGAATTTAGAGGAAAAAGGAGTCATGTCAGTTGGGAAATATCAAAGAGAGTTTTACTTTAACTTAAAGATCTATGCTTTGTGAACTTGTGGAATATCAACACTCTGGAAGAGAATGACGTTTTCAGGAGAAGAAAGATTTTGAGCACTTGTTTTGGAAGAGAAAGGATCTGTTTGGGTTGGCCTGTTGTATGCATGTAGGTTTATTAGTGTCAAAGTCTGAAAACTAAGTCTGATTTTTATTTGAGATGCCAATTTGAGCAAATAATATTTAATTTTGTAGTCATTTTTTTCAGTGTAATAATATCATATAACTGTAACTTAGAACAAATCATCTAATGTTTTAATTGGAATGAAATGAGGTCAATGATAAGATAAGAAATAGAGGAATGCTATACAAGGTGAAGATAAAAAGAACCCGAAAGGGGGAGTACACATTTGACTGATTAAGTATTATTTGACTAATTGATTATGAGATATTTGATTTCAGGCACTAAACTTTTCTGTTATTTTTGTCTAGAAAAAACCCCAATTTTAATTTTTTACAGATTGAAGACTGTTGGAGTCAAACAAGGATTTGGCTTTCACCATATTTAGTTTGAATTTCAGGTATTACTTTAGTGAGTTTATTTAGTAGACAATTGAAAGGGATCAGGAAGTCCAGAGATGAGAAATTTTTCAATTGAAGGTAATTAGAGTTTGCTAAATGCCAAGCTAAAAGTCTTTGTTAGCAGTGCTGTAGCATATTCAATACATATTAATAATATGATCAGTTTTGGCTGGCCGGTTAGCTCAGTTGGTTAGAGCGTGGTACTACTAATAATATGATCAGTTTTGTGATGCAATCATTTTCAGTGACTTCATCATGATTTTGCTTCCTCATTGGTTCTAGCAGACAATACTTGTGTGTGCAGTGGTGGAGGAGATGGCCTCATAAGCCCTGCTTCTTCCTCCCTCCCTCCCTCCCTCCTCTCCCCTCCCCTTACCTCCTGTCTTTCCTACTCCACTTCCTTTCTTTCCCTTGCACAAACTCTTTCTCCCTTTATTACTCATTCAATAAGAAACACTATAATATGCCCAGTAATGTACTAATTACAGTCCAATACAAAGATGAATTAAATAGTTTTTGTTCTCATGGGATAAATTTTGAGGAGTGGGAGGTCATTGCTAGTAAGTCTGGTTTTAGAATCATCACTTTGAGATTTCCATCATAGCAATGATTTTTGGTCAAGACTCATTTAGAAATCAGAAATTATGAGGTAGCAAATGTTTTGCAAAAAACATTTAAGAGCCATTTGACAAGTAGCTATGAAAATAATTATTTAGGAGTCTGTATTCATAAGAAACAAGAATCATACTTTGGCAATAATTAGCCTTGTGATAAGACATTATCTTTTTCAGACTGGTATATAAAACAATTTGGACAATATTACTTATTTATACCAAAAGTGAAGTTTTATATTATTATTTCATACTTCTCATTCTTGATGTTAAAATGCTGCTGTCTAAATTTGTTTTAATATGTTGCATTAGATTACTTAACATTAAGATGTGAAGTATGACTTCCAGGTACCATGCATTTATTTGTACATTCTTTTTTTTAGCTGTGCTTGCTTTTATTCTATTCTTAAAAATTTTAAGTGAACTAGAAGACCAATACTCTATGTCTGTATAAACAATCAGTTTTGTCATTATGGCCCTAATAGTACATGAGACCCTAATAGTACATGAGGGTGTATATTTAATTCAGTATTCAACAAATATTGAATGAACTGTTGAACTATAAACTTCCTTGATATTAAATTGCACTTCACCAAAAAGGATAGCTTTATCAAGTTTTGTTACCTGCAATAGCTATAACTCAACAATATTATCAACATTTGCAAATCACCATCAATACGGCATGCATTCTGAAGCTTTAAGACTGCAAGACTCTATCATTTAAAATATTTTTAAAATTTTTGACAGCTTTTTTGTAATTTCAGAATTCCATTTCAAGTTATACAATGTATATCTGTGTGTTTTGTTGCTGTTAAAATTTTATTTCCTCTCCATTATTGTTAAGGAAAAAAGAAAATATAGCAGTAATAATAATAATAATTTTTCTTTTGAGTATGCTACCTCTACATGGGAAATAATAGGTTAGATGTAAGTTTTCACTTTCTATTTCATCACCTTTACCTTTCTGCTTTGGAATTTTAAAACTGAAGGTGCACAACAGTATTAAGAAAGGAAAAATGTATATGCATATACACACATATATGTGTATATATACATATATGTATACACATATATATGTGTACACATATGTGTATATATACATATATGTATACACATATATAGAAGTACACACACACATACACTTCCACATAAAACTTTTGCATTTAGGTGACTTTTTAAAGAAAGCTTATTCAGGGGCTTAGGGTTAGGGTTTACCAGGACCGCTCTATCATCTCTGTAATCCTCTATAATATCACTAATGAGATTGCTTAGGAACCATCATCAAATTGGTATTATTTTGTTTAGTTATAATGTCTAATGAGAACGTTTCACGGGTCAATCAAGGAAATTGAGATAGAAGAGAAAACATACCTTGACTTTGACTATTATAAGTAATTTGGAACAGATACACAGTATCGTTTCTTTGAAAATGTCTTGAGAAATATCTATAAGTTTAATATTCTAAGCATTTTATATACAAATTGCATTTTATAATTTCATGCATTAACTATCTCCTCATGCAAAGGTCAAAGTTTTTGAAAATATAGTAGTTTCTTTTTATAGGGCTGACTTTTACGGTTGGTCTACTTCTAAACGTGTCAAATTCTGACTCTGTAGTTGAGTATCAAATAAAACAATATATAGAAAATATATATCCTATACTAATCCTTAAAGTGTATAAGAATAATTAACATATCAAAATTTATCAAGCTAAATGCATCCACCTGACAGAGTAAATGTTTGAACATTATATAAGGGCAATTTTCACCTTCTTTTGTATTAAAAACCTCGAAAGAATGAATTCCTTTATTCTTTTTGTGTTTCCTATTTAATGAACACAAACTTGTGATTTTTTTGCTTTTTTTCTTGCCATTGAATAATATGAAGATTTAAAATAATTGGCTTTTCTTCTTATTTAGCAGTTCTTTAGCCAAATTCTCTCCACTCCCAACCAATCCTCCCAACTAATCCTCTAATTACATAAATATGTTACATAAGTTATTTCTGATTTTATATTTTTCTATTCTAAAATTTCCATTTAGCTCTCTATAATATCTAGGTCATCTCAGATAGGTTGTAATTCCTCTTGAAGGCAAATTACATTTTCTATTTTGTTCTGGGCATTGTGAATGAGGATAGTATATAGATCCAAGTCTTGGTCATACTCTTCAAAATTCTTTTGTTTGTGTTACAGCACATTTAGCAGTACACTATAATATCTATATCTCAGCATATCAGGTGTAAAAACCCGGGAAAAAGATATAATTTTCACTTGAAATCTAAAAAAATAAAATCATTTTTCCTATCTAACATAGATAGATTCAGCTGCATGAGTTAATAACAGCAAAAAACTTTATAGGTTACCGATATATTTTTAAAACTAGGCATTTGGCCAGTTGTTATTATTTTTTAATTCTACAAATATTTTAAAGCCAAGACTGTCAGATGAAGTTGAATGAAATTACCGTAATTATGAAATCTTTCATAGATATAACCATCCTTGAATCCCTGGAGATTCTCTCATATTAAATCTTGTATGGTGGCCAAAGTTAAAATGCTCTGCTTAGATTTCCCTCAGTTGGTCTTCTCATTACAATTTTAACAGAAGGATGTTTACACTGGATGCCAAGATCTTAAGCATTTAATTTTATTTATTTATATTTTACAGTTGTGTGATAAAGGAGACTGAACTATTGATATGTTTTTATAAGAATAGCTCTTCAAGAAGGACTGCAGGAGAGGGATTAATATGTAAAATTAAGGATTAATAATGAAGCTTATGGATATTTAATAACATCAATGGAAATCAGAGTTGAGTATCAAAGAATTAGCATTGCAAAATTATAAATTGGTAAATTCTAGCATTTTTTAGATAATGGAACTCTTAATAGCTATAGAATCTGAAGAATATTTTTCTTAATTTGAAATATTTTTCTAAATTTGCCATGCTCTTGTTTTCCAATTTAAATTTATGCTTTTGTTAAGAAAAAACAATAAATTTAGATATATAATTGCATAAATATATTTTTCTAATATTCATTTTTCTCACACTAGTGAGAAGTTCCTAGAGAAGTTAAGTTCCTGGAGATGCGGCACTAGTGAATTTATTTCTGTAAGGCCAGGAGTATGCATTCAAAAATGAAATAGCCCCACCTAGAAATCCTCAGGTATACCAGATTTTCTCCATCCATATTACTTCTAGTTATGAAGTCTTGGCCTTACAGATAAGCATTAAATAACAACTCACTGAGTGTCTCACACTGGCAATATCCCAATTCCACCAGTTAATTTCTTGCTTTTTTACCTGCTTGTCCTTTCTTAAAATTGAATTCTTGGTGGAAAATTTTTTGCCTTGCTTTCTTCATTCTGTCTACATGGTTTACCTGTCCATCACAACCAAACAACCAAATCCTAGATCTTTCATTAAACCAACAAATATCTATTGAGTACACTTTATATCCTTGAAGTGCTAAAGGAAACACTAATTACTTCCTTTATAGAATTTGCATTCAAGTACAGGGTAGGATGGAGGCAGACTATTAATAATAAAGGCAAAAATTGTGAATGTTAAATAATATACCAGAAGAAAATAATTGCTAAAGAAAGTAATAAGGCAGTGTAAGGAATATATCTGAAGTAGGAAAAGTGGGAGGGTTTTGCATTATAATTTAGAGAGGGTGACGTCAGTGCAATCAAAGGAGGTCATCTTGTGCATAATTTTTCTTCCTTTGTAGAGGAAACAGCCAGTATCGCAGCATGTCAATTGCTTTCAGTGAATGAGGAGACCAGAAACTGGAGTAATTTGAACAAGAGCAGGAATAGTAGGAGTTTAAGTCAGAAAGGTATTAGAGGGTTAGTTTAAACTTAAGCTGATGATCATTACAAAGATTTGTTTTCATTCTGAGTGAAAATGGCTACTAGGTGGCAGGGTTCTGTTCAAATCTTCTATGAGGTCACTAAACCACGTCACCTGATAATAAATAGATAATAGATAATAATAGAAGTATGTTCACGTATTCCCTTATAATAGCAGATTTCACTGTTTTCCCTTTAGTTTTCTAAGTTTTGCTTTAAATGTTTTATTAGGGGAATAGAAGTTAAGAATTGTCATATATCCCCTATGAGTTCAACATTAAAAGAATTATTAGCGGCTGTTTCAACCAAAAGCAAAAACCTTTTTATGCTAAGATCAATTTTGTCTAAAAGTAATCTACAGCTACTGCAGTTTCTCTTGGCTATTATGTTCCTGGTGTTCTCTTTCTCTTTTTTTCTTGTTTGCTTATGTTCTTTATTCAGTCTTTTAAATTCAATTTCTGTCTTTACCATGATCCATTTTTTCCTTTTTGCATTTGTAGTTATTATGCTTTCTATAGTTTCTAAGTTTTGCTGTCTTTTCATTATTGTTATTTCATTATTTTTATTTATTGAGACATAATTGCCGTACAATACAGTGTAAGATTCAGTTGTACAACATTATGATTCAATATATGTATAAATTGTGAAATTATCACTACAGTAAGTTTAGTTAACATCCATCACCACACAGTTACTTACACATTTTTTCCGGTGATGAGAACTTTTATGATTTACTTTCTCTTTTCTCTCTCTCTGTTTTATGATTTACTTTCTCTCTTCTCTCTCTGTCTCTGTCTCTGTCTCTGTCTCTTTGTGTCTCTCTGTGTCTTTCTCGCTGTGTCTGTGTCTCTCTGTCTCTGTCTCTCTCTCTGTCTGCCACTTCCCTGTTCCTGCTTATGGCTTCCAGTTTTCCATAACAAGTTCCTTTACACTAGACAGAATCTATCCCGAATATACCCATTATGATTTATTTTCTTCTTTTTAAATTTCATTTATATTTTAATTTTATTTTTTCACACCACCATCCATTATATCAATTTGATGCTTTCTTACTCTCCCACCCTTCTTAACTTTAGAGACCTCATTTAATTTATGAGCGTCTGTTGGTTTTTGTAAATATTTTTTGCTTTGTCACATTATCTGCTATGTAAATATCCTACATTTTTCTTTGTCATTCTGAGTTGCTTTACTACACATAATCCCCTTGAAATGCAAAAGGAGGAAATACTTCTTCATATTAAGATGAACAACATATGGCCGTATGCTATTGTAGAAACCCATAGAATATACATCATCAGAAGTGAACTGTTAGATGAACTGTGGACTTTAGGTGAATATGATGTGCTAGTAGGTTCATACTTAGTATGAAATGAACTACTTTGGGGAATGATGTTGGTAATGGGGGAGACATTTATGTGTGAGGGCCAGGAGTATATGGGATATATCTGAACTGTGCTCTGAATTTTGTTATAAGCCTAAAACTTCTCTAAAAAAATGAAAGACTTTAACAATTAAAAAAGAGAGTATAGAGTAAATTGTACATCTCTTTTGTACTTGTCATTCTCATTTTAGTGCTGAAAAAGAAAGAATGAGATTAAACACTACTCAAAAGTAATTTACATTCAATTGACAGTGAAAAAATAAATAACTTATTGTATATTAACATTATCGTTTAATGATATGTAACTTAATAAAAATAGTAAATGATAAGGTGTCTTTTTCAAAATTAGTTAAGCAGGAACAATCAATAATTTAAGAATGATATAATACTGAAAATCGGAGAAACTATACTCCTGACCTTGAAAAAGCAAGTAAAGTATCTTAGTATAATAAATATTCTTTTAGGTTTTCCTTAGAAAATATTTACTTTTTCTCTCTGATATCCTTTTGCTGTATTTTTTATGACTGTTTTCTCCATCAAACAGAAGGTCCACAGTATGTTTGAGGCCAGTTTCCTGAAAATATTTTTTCCTTTATTTTTTTTAAATGCTTTAAAAACTGATTTATCATGCAAAGACATTTTAAGAGTTTACTATTAATCAAATTGAATTAAAAGTTATAAACTTACATATGTTTGTAATGTAAAAAATAATTCCATACTAAATCAACGGCAAAATACTTTTCAAAAGTAAAATAAAGGTAGAATTAAACTCAAACACGATTACTACAAAAGAGTAAAACTGTTTTTGAAACATGAATATTTTATACAATGAACAAATACGTTGACTTTTCACTTCACACAGGATTTACATATCTAAATTATTCCTAGAAAAATTTAATGTGTTTTCTAAGCAAAATAAGCCCTCCTTTCACAAGGGATGGCACAGAAATAATTAGCCTTTATTTAAGATTTTCACTTGAATTTTTGAATATACAATTCATTCTGTTTGGAACAGAAATGTTTTTATAGGGTGCTCTAGCAGCAAGAAAACAATTGTATCTATTACCTTCCTTGAAGAAACCACAAATGGAGTAATTTTCTTTAAGAAAAAAGAAAACTGCAACCTTTTATAAGAAAAAGTCATAGTAACTTGTCACTTTCCTTTTTTATATATGTGTTATTTGTGATTAGAACTTGAAAAAGGATGGAAAATATGGTGGACCATAAAAGGTAAAATTATTCATATTAATTACAGTATTGTTCAAAGAACTGCAGCAAGCTAGGATCCTAAAGCATTTGATTATGGTCCTGACTGTACAACCAGCTAGCTGCTAAGTATATTGGATCAATCTGTAGATTTGGGTCAATTTGTCTTCACACATCATTCAGCTATAAATAAAATATTTAGCAAAAATACTACTAAGGCCTTAAAAACAGCTACCAAATCATTGACAGTTCTTATGAATAATGTTGAAAAGGGAAGTACCTTCTTCAATTGGATCATGTTTATATTTTTAAACTACAGCTATTTATTGGAAATACAGACAATTATAAATGTATTAGACTCAGATTTAATTAAATTTTGTGGCATATTCACTAAAGGAACCCAGAGTGGTATACACCTAAGAACACTGGAGTCACAGTTTTAGTATTATTATTATTGGAAAATCATTCCTACAATTAAGTTAATCATTGCGTTCAGTTTGCCAAAATAATATGCCTTAGTCAGAGGATTTTGAAATAATGCAATGATTCATTTTTGCACAAAGCAAAAAAAGATGAATAAACCCAGACAATTTTGCAGAACTACCATTTGATACCTACAGGTTTTATATAATACATATGATTTTAGTGGATTAATTTGTGTGATTAGAGAAAATTAACTGTGTGTTTAATGGAACCATGGCTTGCAATGTTTTGAACTGAAAATGTATTGCTGCATATTTTTGAAGCTCAAATATTTATGTGACACTTTATTGGCTTTATTAAAGACTAATAAATAATATATCTTTATAGCATTTGTTTAATTCATCTACTTCCAGAATTTTTAAGAAGTACATTTGATTCTTTATTACTGCTTTATACTAGACTATGTTGGCAAAAAGAGCAAGATGGAGAAATGGGGTTTAAACTCAGTGGTCAAGTCTATTGCATTTAAAACTGTATGTATTATATTAAGAATTCCAACATTTTCATAAATACAAAATATCAATTTATGGTTTTATAATCCGTAATAAAACTATCAAGGGGTCTAGATTTTCAGCTTACAAAGAAACGTGTTATTTCCCAACAGACACATCTATGTGAGGAGCCAAATTCTAATCGTAAGGGAATGTGGAGAGTTTGAAGTAAAAGAAAGGGTAGCTCTTACAATGTTGAGCCAGATTGCTTTTGCTTTTCTTTCACTGCAGCTATTGTACTATAATTTGACATACATTTGTGTTTATATATTTATTGCCTTTTTTATTAACTGAATTATACATTTCATGAGGACCATGTCTGTGTTTCTAATCAGAAGCCTGGAGTGTGCTGAATATGTGAACAATAAATATTTGTGGAATGAATGCATAAACAAGTGACTGGTTTGTAACATCTAGTTATGCCCTCAGAGACTTTTGGAAATAGTAAAATTTTACTCACCAAGAGAAAATAAATTCACTTTTAAGTTTATTTTCAAAGTAATAGAAAAATAGGAAGCAAATTTTGCTCTTAGTATCTTTGCACTAAGTGCAAAGTTAGAAAAAGGATTATTACCTCTTAAGACTGATTCTGGTTGCAGTTCTGATTTTTTATTTTATGTGTACATATAATATATATACTTATATAATTGTGCATTTATTATAAATAACTATATATATAAATGTAAAATTCCCAAGAATAAATTGCAACCATGGAAAAAATAAAAGCCCTGACACTGAGAATAGAAATTTTCTAAATGTTTATTTATAGCTGTCTTCAAATAATAGGCTTAATTATTCCCATTCACAAATAAGTGTAGTTTTGTAAAAAGAAAAAAAAAGGATCATTTAATATAAAGAAAACATGTATTTAACAATCAACAATCTGCCTGAAAGTTTTATTTATCTGTGCTCTGCATGATTGGAATGTCTTGCCAACTTGTAGTGGACAAAGTTATGTGAGTTTATAAAAGCAAATAAATGAGTGTAATCTTACACTAAGGAAAGAGGGAAAAGCTTTCTGTTGTATAAGCACTGAGTCTATTTGCCATGTGGCATGTTTCCAGCGTGATAAAGAAGAATACCAAATCCTACACTGATATAAGGGTTTTGTATATAGAGAGAGGGTTTCTGTGCCAGCAGTCAGCAGCACAGTGAAACCTGCAGTAGGAAGGTCAAATGAGAGTGAGGGTGTGAAATCCCACACTACGATTTTCAGGAGTGTTTTTGTGCTGTCAACAGTATTCTCTTCAGTTGGAAAAACTACTGTCTTCTTACTTGTATGTTTGTGGGGTATTGCATAGATATAATGTGTACCATCAGGGTAAGACAGAAACATGTGGAATACCTCAGGCAAGTTAATAAGTTGGCACTTTTTCAAACCAATACGCTTTCAGTATTTCTACTACATTAGTGTAGAAGGTTGACTTGTAAGTGGCAGAAAAGGAGGGAAAGTGGTCATTGAAGGGAGTGATCAGTCTTTCCAAGTTTTTCAGATAACTTTTCCCATGTCCCATATTCTACTTGGCAAAGCAAAGCATCTTGTAGTAAATGGGGTTCATTTCTAAGAAGGCAGTGTAATGTTACTTTAGTGATACGTGACCCCTTCCAGTTTTTCACTCATCTACTTAATTAAATTACCAAAGAATTCTCCCTACCTTGTATAGTTCTTCCACAAAAAAAAAAAAAAAAAGAAAAAAAAAATTCTGGTAAGCATAGTCTCTCTACATTTTAGGGATTTTTAGCTCCCCTTTTGGATTTTGATCCTGGGCAATTGCCTATGTGGCCTGACCCATTTATAAAGTATAAAACTGGGCAACTTGACCCAGGAAAAAATGAGATGAAACTCACTTTTAACAAAAATTTTGATGAAACAACACTTGAGCTTGATCAGAATAAAGTATGGGGATAATCAGAATAAAGTATGGGGATAAACAATATTGAGTTCTTGCTTCACAATATGAACATTGGTACTTTCCAGTTGGTTAAAGATCTAAGTATAAAAAGAAAACATGGAATCATGTAGAAAATATCATATATTACTGTTCTACTTTGGGTATAGGAGATTTTTTAAAAAGTTACAAAAAATGAAGATCTTAAAGAAATGGATTGACAAATGTTAAAATTAAGAATTTCTCTTTTTAAAAATTAAGAATGGATAAACACAAGTCGTGATGTGGGAAGAGATAATTGTAACATATATAATAAATGAAATATTAGTACCCAGAATATATACATAATACCCCTCAATAATTCAGAAAACTTAAACAATTAAATGGGAAAATGGTTAAAATTAATACACTTACATAGTGGGCAATATTTAGGACCCATAATCTTCAAATATCCCTCATTAATAATCAGAAAAACACAAATCATAACTAGAGATTATCATTTTGCATGCATGTCTACACACACAAACACACAGGTTGGCAACCAGTGTCTAGGTGAGCAAGTATGAGGTACATAGGGAATGGAATTGCTACTCTGCTAGATAAAATTGGCTGCAAGTACAAGAAATTGAAGATGAAAATTGATAACACCAATTAAAGATGAAAATACTCATACATTTTGGACCAATAATTCCACTTTTTGGTTTATACATTGAAGTCTAAGACTGGATGGCTGTGCATGGTCTAGGGGCTATGTACAAGATGCGTAGCAGCGCTCCTAGTAACAAGAGACTGATAATTCCGCCCAAAGAAGCAAGGACCTAATGGTCATCATCAATATAATATATAAATGAATTGCTGTAAATTCGTATATTAGAATAACTTTGACCAGAAAGTAATGAATATAATTATATGCATCAACATGGATTAATCTTTAAAAATAGAAGAGAATAAAATGAGTCACAGAAGAATGTGTATAACCATTCATAGAAAGTTAAAAATCAAAGTACAGATGAATTATAGATTTTTAAGGACTTACACATACTTAACATTAAAAGCAAAGAAATGACTAACTAAATATTCAAGAGTAGGATACCACCTGGAACGTTATTGACTTCTGTTATTGAGGGGCATAAGTTTTCTTTGATACTGGCAAAATAATTTGAGTGGTGGTTATGCAGATGGTAAGTTATTAATTGAATTAAACTTACATAAAACATTTTAGATGCACGATATTTTGCATCAGTAAAATGAAAATTAGAAAAAAGTGATACTGCTTCATTTTCCTTTACTTTAGTCTTTTCGTTATAACATAGGACACATACTTGCCCCCACCCTCAAAATTCTCCTTTGCTTTTTGATTCATGTTCTTCACAACTAAACTTGTGTCTGATAAGCTCAAAAAATTAATGAAGACAGTAATGTGTTTCTTTCTCTTCTCAATTCTTTCAACAATGATACATTTCAATCTTATTTCTTTTTTTTTAAAAGATTTATTTATTTATGCATACATGCTGGGGTATAGGCCAGAGGCGTGGGGCGGTGACAGGGTTCACTAGAGACAGAGTGGGGAGCAGAATAGGCAGATAGGCAGAAATACACTGCTGAGGGGAGCAGCGGGCAAGGCAGGAGAGGTCTGCCATGCCATGTGGGAATCTCCCAGGCCGGGCGTCGAACTCACTTCGCCGTTGCCGGCTGCACCACCAGGGAGGCCCCTCAATTTTATTTCTTGTAATCCAAATATGACTGATATATTTAAGTGTTGTCATAGTTTACTGTGGTGCTGGGGAGGGGAAAACAAAGTTTTTTAAAGTCAGTTTTCATTTAAAAATGCTTCTGGGAATTTTGTGAACCTGGAATTTATTACAATTAAAGAAAGATTTTTATTGTCCTTAGAAGGATCTAGTAGTAAACAGCAGAAAGAGAAAGAAACTGCTCTATATAATCGCAAAAGGAGAATGTTTATGTACCTTATTCATTTGATAAGCACATAAAATTAAACTTATTTCTTTCATAGGGATATAAATACAGAGGGATATAATTTTTAAAAGTTTATTATAAAGTCCTTTAAAATAATTTTAAATTTATAAATATGGTCACTGACAATGGCAAAACTGTTAAAGACAGATGCAGATATAAATGCTTATTATTCCAATATGCGATATGTTAAATAATGAGAATGATATTTTGGGTTCTTTTTGTACAGTGATAGGTCAAATAAAAAACATGTTATTTTTTATTTTTTATTTTTTTAAGATTTATTTATTTATACATACAAGCTGGGGTACAGGCCACAGGTGTGGGGCAGTGAGAGGGTTCACCAGAGACAGAGTGGGGAGCAGAACAGGCAGATCAGATATACACCGCTGAGGGGAGCAGCGGCCGAGGCAGGAGAGGTCTGCCGCATCATGTGGGATTCTCCCTGGCTGGGCATCGAACTCGCATTGCGAGCTGCCAATAGCACCACAGCGCTTGAGCGCTGCACCACCAGGGAGGCCCAAAACATGTTATTTTTAAACTGAAATTAATTAGAATAGTTTCGCAGTGTTTTTTTACACAAAATTGCAAAATCAGAATTTTAATTTATTAAGTGCTTTTATTTTATGAAGGATGAAAAAAGCTACATTTTTAAATAGGTCATTTTTATGTCTCCAGATACTAGATAAGCTGTTTTTAATTTCATTATAACTAGTTGAAATACACCGGCATGTATTGAAAATACACAGGCATTTATTATTGTCTCTATTTAAGATTAATTCTAATCATAAATTAATATCTTGCCTTATAATTCATTGAATTTTATTTTAACTCTCCCTAGATTGTGCTCTGAACAATACTAAATCTGTCAGTCAGACTTAGGTAATACTATGCCCCAGGTGAGCGTGTCCTAGCATATTGCCAAAGTTAATATCTGTCAAATTGGTCATGTTCATTCTGACCTTAGAAATGCTGCTGATGAATGTGATTTCTAGGTTGATTAGAATAACAACTGTAATATTTGTTTAGAGTACTTTGCAGTTCACCATATGATTTAAAACATATTTTAATACTTAGACAAATAACTGATACTATTATTTTGTAGATTAGAAAAACAGGCTCAGAAAGACTAAAAAAATGTGCCAAATGTCCGCAACTACTGAGTTTGGGTAGTGGTGCTTCATGATTCTGCTGCATTCTTATTTGAGGCACTAATTGACTTTAGCTCTGGATTATGATTTTGAGAACATATGTACATATAGTGTTGTAAGATAGTTTTTTCTCCACAGCAAAGGTCATGCAGGATGACTTGTAACCCATTTTTTAAGAATTTTGGTCCCTTAAATAAAGTATTTGATATGACTTAACTGTGATAGAAGCCTGCTATGTTTTCTGCATCTACCTGGGCCTTTCATGTCAGCCCCTTGGGACTTGGGGACAAGGAGAACTGACATGAAAATAAGGCCATGAACAATAAAATCCTTTGTCTCTGAGCCAGGAGTCTCCTGTCTTCTGCCAGCACCCATGAATCTGTGGCCAAGTGACTTGTTAGTTTACAAGTATGGTAAAGTCTCAGACATGTCACAGTTCCTAGAAATAAATATGGAGCAGAGGAGAAAGATTTCTTTGTTTTCATGGTTCCGTAACATTTTATATACTACAGTGGATCCCAAATTAATATATTCAGAAGCCAAATTAATATATTCAGATCCCTAGAATTTTTTATGTGAAAAAAGATGATTGCTATTGATCTTAGCAGAGCTAAATATCTTACGTATAGCAATTTGGCTTTAAGTATATGTGTATGTAACGGTAACTCTGGAGGTATATGAACAAATGATGGCAGTGGTAGCATATGGAAAAGGGAGCTACAACTGCCAATAATGGGAAGAAGGTTTCATTTTTAACCATACACATATGTTGTTTGTCGAAGGCAGACTGTTATAATAGCTGATAAAATCAAATTCCTTTTTCATATACTCAACTGACTGGCTATATTACATTGATCAAGTTCATTAAAATTAATTTCTGTATGCTTCAGTTCCCTCATTTATAACATCATACAGTTATGATAATCACCTTACTAGTTGTATTAAATGAGTTATCACCTTACATTTTTTGATACAGTGCTTTAGAATAGAGTTCACTATGCTTTAGCAATAATGATTTAAAATTATTTTCCAAGATCTTTAAATGACTTATTTATTCATATTCTTCTAAATTATTTTAAGCTTAGAGTATTTCTTTATATGAATACAATATAGAACATAAAGTAAAAATACTGAGAATATTTAATTACTATATAATCATTTAACGATATAAAACCTATAATATATGCATATATATTTGTATATATATCTTAGACCACCGTGTAAATTAGTGATACAAGAACATATACTTTGAATATATTGATATTTTGATAAGGGAGCAGTAAGAGAACACTAGGTGCCTTAAGGCAAAGGGCTAAATGTCATAGACCTGGTAAGGACATGACTGGATATCTCAGTGCTAAAAACACAATCTGTACTCTTGACAAATTTGTCCTTTAGATAAGCCCTGCTCCAGTAAATAGTTACTAATTAATCCTTTTCCCTTGTTTTTCTTACTCATTCACATATTCCTTAATTCAGCACTTATTTTTTTCATCACATTCTGTCTGTTAGACTGCTAATGAAGACAAATGTTAACCAAATAATACACTCTTTGTCATGTGTATTATTGTTACAATAACTTAACAAATGTGAGGAATGAAGTTTAAAAATATTATGTAATTTGATGAAAGCCACACAGCTCAGTCTTCTTATTTGTCAAATGTTGATAAAAATTATGACAGTTTTTTTTACGTTCAATGAGATACTGATTGAAAATTGTTCTGTTGCTTCTAACACTAATCACAGATACACCATCCTCCTGAAAAATCTCTGAAATTTCTAAAATTGACCCCCTCTGGTACTGATTTTTCCCCTGTAATTAAAAATACCACTATGACTGTAATATACCTTACTTTTGTCCTACAACATACCAATTAATATCTTCTTTCATTTTCCCAGTGGTAGGGGATATCTGAAATTAAAATTCCAGAAGTTCCGCTTCTTGGGCTCTGATCTGGGAAGCTTAAAACTGAAATAATTGGATAGTTCATTCTTGTTGCTTAACTACCGGTTGTGCACATAGATTCTTAAGATACATATCAAAAAGTTAACGGTGATTATAGTAGTTCTGTGGTCACAAAGAAGACTAGTGATGTTCTGAGTCAAATTGAGGCTTACTGGTAAGTCACATTTTTGATTATTTGTATCTTTCTCAATGATGGTGGTGCATGTTGACAAGATACGCCTACAAGGTTTCCAGTATAATTGAGAAATATACAAGATTCATTAATATCTAGTGCAGGCTTAAGTTGTGAGGTCACTCCCTGGAAGGGTGACAAGTGGATTCTGCCAAAACATTTCCAATAAGGGGGATATCTTATAATTTCCCAGCTGGCATCCTTTGAGCCCAAAACACACCATTTCCATGTACCTAAACATTGCTGTATTGTTTGTATTCATAGTAGACATAAAATGACCTTCTAAAATTACCTGCAGTCAAACTCTAAGCTGCATGGTCATGTAGAGAGACTTTTCTGATATATCTGAGTTCCCAAATCAGTGTACTTTAAAAGGGAGATGATATTACCCAAGACCTGGTAAGGACATGACAGGAAATCTCAGGGGTCACCCCAACTATATTAGCCTTTAAAGGAGACTGGACTTTTCTCAGTAAGAGAGATTTGAAGATTAAGAGAAATTCCATGTGAAGGAGATTCTCTCAGTTGTTTGGGGAGGGTAACAGAACCGCTAGGAGATGAAATGGCCTTTCTTTGACAGCCATCAAGGAAAGAAGACTGGGATCTCACAAGCATAAGAAACTAAATTGGGTGATCAGGCTGAAAGAGGACTGGAAGAGTCCATTGAGAACAGACCGGACACTTGCATTTTCAGCCAGTGAGACTTTATGCAGGTAGCCAAGTCACAATGTGTCCAGACCTTGACCCACGGAACTGTGATCTTAAAACAGGTTTTGTCTTAAGACACTAAGGTTGTCTGAATTTCTTATATAGTTATAAAAAAATATATACTTTTTTCCAAATACATATGCTCCATAGCATCAAACAGATATTTGTCTAATTGCAACAAAATAAAGGTCTTTTTGTTTTCCTTCAGTACTAGCTCAGGAGCTTTGCTTGGTTTTCATTGGCACTTTTTAGCATGTGCAAGACTTAGGAGTCCAAAGACAGTTGTACTAAGGCTGAGGTATTTGTATTTTTTAACCCATGTACCACTTCAAGGAAAGTTTCCTTCAAACTTTCCATGACAATCTTTCATTTATTTTTCAGTTGCCAAGACATTTCATTTCTGTGGTATTTCCTTAGTGTGGCTAAACCACACTTCAAACTCTCCCTGCCCTGGCAGCAGCTCTGAGTTTTATAGCCTGCATTATAGACTACCCTGCAATATCATGGTCTGAAACTTTTTCAAAGTTCCAAAGGCTTGCCTTAGTCTGCTGGAACAATCTAATGTCACTTAGGTACCTTCAAGATAAACAGTGAAAACTTGACTGTTTTAGGAATTACAACTCTTCCCTCCGCTCTCCCCTTCTTCTCCCCCTCCTTTTTTCTCCCACCCCCATCCCTCCCTTGCACTCATTCTTTCACCTTTACCTTTCTCTCTCTTTTCTCTGAGAGACCTGCCTCAGAGTATATGTGGTCAGTTACTTTTCAAGAATCGCAACTTAAAACTCCACGTTTCAAAGTCTAAGTAGGGCTGGTGAGTACTAGCTGAGCCAGTTTCCTCTGTGGGATGACCCTGCAGCTAATCTGTCCCTTGTTTTCTAATTCTGGGAAAGTAGGAAAATAAAAATTATCTCTAAGGGTAGAAGAGGGAGTGAAAGCTACAGAAACATTTTTGTTTATTGCTAACTAAATTCTGTGTTTCATCAAATAAAAAAATATCAGTGGCTGTAAAATGTACTTTTTAAAAAGAATACTACCAATTATATCATGATACAATGCTTATGAAATTTTAAAATTTTGACTTTCATTTTAATTTTTCAGTTTCATAAAAAATTATAAATCACCCTTATGTATATGTAAAAGTAAAACGTGAGTCAGCTTAATTGCGTATTGCAGGTCTAGACTTCCTCACATTCAGAGTGCAGCTTTTGAAATAATTTCTCAACTCTGTGTTGCTGAAATTGATTTTGTCTATATGACCAAAAGCATTAATGATAGAGAATTTTTTTAAAAGAATCCTCTCTTTTTTAAGGGGAAAAAAAACTACTGAACTTTTACATTTACATAATGTAGACCAGCCTACCTTTGACTCTTGTGTTTTGGAAAGTTTTCAATTGCCAGCCAACTCAACTCCGTATCCTTCACCTAGTTCTTAAGGATTCAGAGCGATCCTCCTTTTTCCAGATATTGGTGGTGGGGTTTTGTCTTACCATGCCCAGCTCACCCATCCTTTAAGACCCTTCAAAAATAGGCAACAATTCTGGGTACAAAGCAAAGATGAATAGCTTTTAAAATTTATTTTGCATATAATGTTAAAGTACTCTCAGTTTTATATTAGAACGTCATATGTTGTTATAGTATCCAAATAAATGTCAATTTTTATTTCTGTAACACTATATTCTAAGGAAATACTGTGTTTCCAGCGTGGCTCATATTGCTAACTTACGCATCATATATTTGACTTTCTATCATACCATAAATGTGGATGTCCCTAAAACCTCACATGTAACATATTCAAGATTGAATTTATATTCTTTCCTCTAAACCTATTTGTCAGTTTTTGTCTCAGCCCTATTTCCTATAAGGGAAAACTAAAAGCTGCATTTACTGCCGCCTCCTTCCTCCAGGCGCCATTATACCAACTCTCCTATAGAGTCTGCCTTCCCAATGTTTTCTGAAACCAGCCTCCTCTCCATTTTCCAAGAGTCACTGGCATTTCTTCCCATCACCAGTTCTGTCCTGGATTAATATAATAGCCTCTTTTTTTTAAAGATTATTTATGCATACAAGCTGGGGTACAGGCCAGAGGCATGGGGCGGTGAGAGGGTTCACCAGAGACAGAGTGGGGAGCAGAACAGGCAGATCAGAAATACACTGCTGAGGGGAGCAGCGGGCGAGGCAGGAGAGGTCTGCGCACCATGTGGGAATCTCCCCAGCCGGGTGCTGAACTTGCTTCGCTGCTGCCAACAGCTCCACAGTGTCTCCCCAGCCAGGTGTTGAACTTGCATAGCTCCTGCCAACAGCTCTGCAGTGCTTAACTGCTGCACCACCAGGGAGGCCCTAATATAATAGCCTCTTAACCAGTCTTCCTTTAACCAATCCATCTTCTACTCATTCCAAATACATTCAGAAAGTTTTAAAAATGAAAATACAAGTATGTTATTTATGTGTTTAAAAGACTTCAAAGTCTTTCTTAACACTTTGTGTGCTGGCGCCCTTTAAATTTACCAGCCCTTGGGGCCGGCCATTTTCCGTGCCACCGCATGAATGCTATGAGCATTCAATAAAACACACACAACTCCTGACCTACTGGATATTAAAAAAAACTGTAGTATCGCTCATAAAACACCTTACACTTTCACCAAAACAATGTGTAAAGCTTCTAGACTGAGTACAATCAAAGAAATAGCTCCTAATAGTTCCAAATAAATCCAGCGTGGCGTGAAAAACCAGAGACTGGATGAACACGTATTAATACATGAGCGACCACTTGATACTATTGACAAAAACACTAATACGTGAGCGGACCACAAAGTGTTAAAACTTTAAAGAAAAAAAATTTGACTGATTGATTTAGCACAAAAGTCCCTTCATAGGCTGATTCTCTAATATTCCATATACAATATCCTTAATTTTCACTATACAAAATTATTTTATTTGAAAATGCAAGTAATGTCACGTATTCATCATTCCATATTCTGATTTGTGAGCATGAATGTCTCCCACTTTAGCAGGCTAATGCTGCTTATTTTTCAAAATGCAACTCAAATCCGCGCTCATCATTTTTTTTTAAGTACTCAATCCTCTCAGACTAATTTATGTTGTCCCTTCTGTGCTTTTATGACGCTCTTTGCATTAAAACTCTGCCATTACATTTAACTTATGGCACTAAAATAAAACATATTTTCTCTTATTCTACACTATTAACTACCAGAGAAATGGACTAATTTCTTGTTGAAATGTTTAGTTATGTTATTTGTCCTTTTGGTTAACTTTCGATTCCCAGCAAAACTAATAAATGTTAAGCACTCATGTGTATTTACTGAGCAAATTTGTGATTCCTTGTATTACAGTATATTAGTACAGCTAGCCAGGAGCATGTTTGCTGGCTACTACTCAGTGGTTTTCAAACTTCAACTCTGCCAAGTTTTAGAAATTCTGTGGAGGTGATAAAGGGTACCACTTGAGAAACAAGAATGCCTCTTGAGAAACTCTTGAGCTACTTTTGAAGATTATTTGATGTTTTAAAATGTGTATGCAAGGCCTTGATAAAGATGAAAATTATTAAACACATAAAGTGTGTAAAATCAATCATGTAAGTATGACTGGCATGCTCCATTTTAAGAACTATCACGTGGGAGGACAATTTTATTTTAGTGTTCAAATACTGTGACTGAGCCCCTGTCTAACAAGATTGCCATGATAACATATCAGCTCTCAGGCTTCCTTTCACAGTTCTTCATAGATAATTCCTGTTAAGAGGGCTCAGAAAATTATATTTCCTTCAAATTTGTGTCCTGTAATGTTTTACCTCAGTGGGTCCCAGTTCTAAGTCATGGTTTCTTACATTGCCATGTTTGCCAGTTTGTTTATAAAATCTGCACTGTTCATTCTATAGTAGAAGACTTATTTTCATCACAATTCAGTATATAAGAAATGGTTTCCTACTGAATGCTTTGAAATATGCAGGTACAACATAGGTCCATCCAGTGGACTTTCAAGGAGGCCAAGATACAAAAACCCCTGAGGTCCAGGTTCTACTGTATCATTCCCAGATTTTTGTAACCTCATGTCTGTAAGTAGATTTCAGGGAGTCCTTGAAAGTGTGTAGGTAAAAATCACACTAATGTACAATGAAACAACTTTCCTTTAATTATCAAAATAGCCAACACAGTTTAGTAGGTCCAGCAGTACCTGTATTTTTTTCTCTATTTAAAAAAAAAAAATCACAACATATTTCACAGAGGTTTAATGATTCTTTAATACTAGATCTTAAACTTTATTTTTTTGCTCTACAAAAGGAAGTTGTACACACAATTAACTAGATTGGAAGGGGATTCCATGTAAGAAGTAGGCATTTTTTTAGGTGAATTTACAGAAAGTCAATTTACTAAAAGTCAATTTGCCAACAATCAAAATATCAACTTATCTAGTCAATTTAATGGATTATCCATTTTAAAAACTTGTTTTAAAATCTTTGAAAATAACCAAATATAGTTGATCAATTTCTATTTTAAAAGTACCCCCCCATTCTAATAAATATGAAATTCTATAAAGATCCAAGGGATGTTTAGTTGGTGTTTGTAATAATCTTAAATATGCATTTCATTAGTATCATGAATATAATTGATTCATTCTTCAAGAAGAATCACATGTGATTTTCTAAACAAAACAAAAATAAAGCATTTAATGTGATTCAGTCTCTTGTAAAGACAGTCTCCTGTAAAGAAACAAATATCTACAGAAAATAAACCAGATGTGAGTTAATGGCATGAATGTGATGCAGGGAGCAGAATGAAGCTACCTATTCAAGATTGGCAGCCAGAAGTCAAATACTTTCTAGTTGGTCGGTGAAATATGAATTTGTGAATCACAAACATAATGTGTAACACCACAGAATTCTATGCATAGACTGCCCTTTGCTTACCAGACACTGGATAGATCTGCTCCCTCTGCTATAGTAGATATCCAGGGCAGTCTCCCACCATGCCTGCCCACTGCTATTTAAAATAGTTGGCATTTCCTCTGTCTACCTTTCTGTTCTAAAATATTCTCCAAGTCACTTATAGCATAAATATCAGTGGTGTAAGAGGTAAACAACATTCCATAATTTAGGTTACTTACTGAAACGCCCTACAAAATTTATACTGCAAGAATGTGAAAGAGTCGTATTCATGAGCTATTTCATGATGGGCATTGTCAAACATTTTAACCAAATTTTTATAGTGGGTTGTTGCTTTGGCCATGTGGAAACATCTATATCTAAACGGCCTGCTGTGTATGGTTGAGATGGATACTTAAAGACTTGGTTGTGAGCATAACCACATATAGGTAATTTTGCCCATGTGTAAATTAGGAGCATATTGAGAGCTCTTTGAAAATATGTTCATGCTGCTATGAAGTCATGAGAAATTTTTTCTCATGATCAAGTTTTTCTCTTGCTGTGACACATGTGAAAAATAACATTAGAAAAATTCAGTGAAGAAGAAATTAAGACCATCAATACCTTTCTTGCCACAACATTCTAATTCCTATGGCTTCAAACAAATGGAAAAGAAAAGAATTTCTTTTCAGGGTTTGTTTTATTTTCCATTATATATATATTTTTTCTTTTCTTTGCACCCCCCAAATGTTCTGATCTTCATTTATGGGTTCATGAAGTTTTGGTAAAAGTAATTCTCTCCATACGTGGTTGCAGTATGTAACCTGGTTTAGGGTAATCAGCATATTTAATACCCTAATGAGAGTTGATTAATTTAGGAGTGGACATGTGCTTTTAGTCACTCTGATAAGAGTGAAAATCAAGACTTTTGATAGAAATAATGGTTATAGGGTGAGGATGGTATGTACTAACAGGAAAAGGTAATAATGAGAAATATTAGAAAAACAGACCGACCTTGATGTCATTGTGACTCCTTCACCTTGTGTAAAGGCAGATATAATTCAGTTTGAGCTGTAGACTAACTGGGACTAAAATTTCCATTTTAAATATAATTTTGATGATTAAATCATGTAGCATATATCTTAGTGACATTTTAAATAAAATGTAATAATAGATGATAAACACAATGGAATAAATCATAATAGTTTTTCAATATAGATTATTAGAATTCCATAAAATACAGTGTGTGTGTGTGTGTGTGTGTGTGTGTGTGTGTGTGTGTGTATAGAGAGAGAGAGAGAGAGAAGAGGGAGAGAGATCTATAAATATCTATATTTAGGTTTCTAAATATCCATATAACTTAGTCGCCACATCCACATTTTTGCTACTGGTATGATTAATGACCACAGTCAGTTATATCCCTGATAGTCATATAAAGATCATGATGGCTTTCTATTATAAAATTGTAGTTCAAGGGACATGACTGATTGTAGCTATTGGTCATCCTGGTATCTAAAATGTCAGATCAAGGAGAAGCTAAGTAGAGAAGTCAGTGGAAGAGATATGGATCAAATAATTTAATTAAATATTAATAAGTTTGATAAACTAATAAATTCAATCTTTAAAATTCAATATACCATATTAGTATTGCCACAAGTATCCTAAAAAATTGCTTAGAAATGATAAAAAGATGTTCTTATATTTTGACTAAACTATCTCTCTAACTGATTTTGTAATAATATTAATTTACCTCTTCTCAGCCATTGGCACAATTTCAAATACCCAGTTCTTTTTATTTTAATCCCTAAATTAATTCTTGTAAAGGTTGACTGCCTCAAAAATATACAAACTTGCCAAATAAAAATATTTCTCCCCAAACTGTTTTGTATTACTGTTTATGAGCTAATAGCATCCAACAGAGGAATCATTACCATTCTTTATATTTTGGAAAGCTAATTTTCCACACTGTATAAATACTTAATTCATAAGCTGTTTTATTTTTTTAAAGAAAATAACGTTTCCCTGAGGACTTTTTTTTTCTTATGCATCATTCAGCCTTTGTACAGTAGGAGATATATTCATTTATAAAAGACCCTCGTTATTATCACAATATCTACTAAACCTTAGTCCAATAAGAGAACTGGGGAGGGTCACATGTTACAATAATCTCTTTCTTATTAAAGAGTTTAAGTTTTATAATATGCTTGGAAGAATTCTAGAACTTTTTGTCAATTTTCTGCTGGTCCTCAATGAAGAGCAAATTTTTGCAGTGATCCTTCCATTAAAAAAAAAAGACAATTATTTTTGTCAGTATTATCTGAATATTTTATTATAAGCTCTTTACAAAAATTATGTCTAAGCATCCAAAGATTTTATAATACTCCTGGATGTGAAATTTTTTAATGTTGTTACATGCCCAAATGTTATGATTTTTTTACTTAAAAGATCATTTTCTCTTTTGAGATTTCTATTCATTTCATTACATTGTTTTAAATAGCATCTTTGTATGATAATTTCCAAACTTCTTTCTTACTTTTGTAAGCTTCATAGTTTCATATGGAAAACCTTGACATTTCCATGTTTATGTCTGTTAAGTAGTACAAAAATGGAGAAGTGTTGACTTCTATAACCATCCCTTAACCTTCTTGTCACTGTCTTCTCCACTTCAAGAAAATAGCAATAGCTAGAAATATCAATATATATCTAGAAGTTTTCCTGGATTGTTCTGCATCTCTCAGGATCCATATCCAACCTATCAGGAAGTTCAAAAAAAGTATCTGAGATCTATTCACTTTTTCCCTGTTCTACTATCATCATATTTGGCTCAGGTAACTATACCTTACTATCAGGACATTTCACTGGCTTTCTGTGCTAAATAGTTACTTTTATTTTGGACCTTCTAGATTCTATACCCCAGTTTTCAATGATTTTTTTTGGTCTTATATTAAATTACTTATTAAACAATTATACCACTTATTAGGTGATTTTAAAATGACTTACAGTGAAATCATGAGCTCTACCTATACCTTTGTCTACCCTTTACCTTAATTTCTTTCCGCTTGCCCAATTGTTCCGCAGCCGCAGGAGTCCTCTTTGTGTGCCTTCATCAAGACAGAGAGTTCCTCTTTCAGCCTTCATGTCGATTGTTCCTTATGTCTGTGATGTTCTTGCACTTGATCTTTCTTTGGTTGCCTAAGTTTTGCCATTAAAAACTCAGTCTAGGGCCTCCCCGGTGGCGCAGCGGTTAAGCGCTGCGCTGTGGAGCTGTCGGCAGCGGCGACGCGAGTTCGATGCCCGGCCAGGGAGAATCCCACATGGTGCGGCAGACCCCTCCTGCCTCGCCCGCTGCTCCCCTCAGCAGTGTATTTCTGATCTGCCTGTTCTGCTCCCCGCTCTGTCTCTGGTGAACCCTCTTGCCGCCCCACTCCTCTGGCCTGTACCCCAGCTTGTATGTATAAAAATAAAAAAAAATAAATCTTAAAAAAAAAAATCTCAGTCTATTTTTCTTCTCTACTGAACACTTAAATCTATTTTTATTCTCTGCATAGCAAACAAATTTCTTATTTGCTTAAGTTTTCCTTATTAAAACAAGCTTTATGTGAAGGAAAAGTTGATTTTTGTCCACTGTTACATTTTAGTGTCCAGTACATGTAAAAGATAGTAAAAACTAAATGAAAATTTTGGAATTGTTAATTCATTTTGGTTTCTGTGTATACTACAGATAAGTAAAATCATACATTTTCTGTCTGATTTAGAATTAGTGTGATATGGTATAACTTACATAAAAATAATTTCAACCCTGAGTCATTTGACAAAATTGTGACAACATCAAATACAATACAGCAGATTAGAACTGAGAGCCCAAGCATTGTTTAAATAACACTAATTTGTATTATACTTATGGGAAATTATTGTTCCATTACTGCTATTCCTTTTTAATTTTTATTAAAGCAACATTGGTTTATAACATTGCATTGGTTTCAAATGTATGAATTATAATTTGACATGTGTACGTGCTACATTATGATCACTGAAAGTCTTAGTATTCATCTACCACTTTATCTAAATGGACTTAACTCATCAATCAAAAAGCACAAGAGAATCTGGATGATTTAAAAAGCAAAACCAACTCTATACTGCCTTCAAGAGACAAACTTCAGCTCTGAAGACAAGTATAGACTCAAAATCAAGCAAATGATAACCTAAGAAAGCAGAAATAGCTAAATTTACATCAGATAAAATAGATTTCCAGTCAAAACAAAGTAACAAGAACAAAAGTGGACATTCTGTAATACAAAACGGGCAAACTCTTACTCCTTCTAAGTTATGTTGACTTGGCTACTTATCCTAAAATATTTCAATGTACATTTGGTCTTTTGTTTTTAAGAAAGAAACCATCTCATGAAGATACTATTACATCATGAGTTTATGGAATAAGTCATCTTGTTGTATACTTTTATTGAAATTTCTCATTGCTGCCTTGTGTGGAAGAAATTTCAGATGCCTAAATTATTATTATTTTTTCTTAAAATCATTCATTTAACACTGATAGCCTAAATTCATGTTGTTTTTCTGCCGAAAGTAAAACATCTTTTGGTAGAGACTAGCTTTCCTGACTAAAGATTTTTTTCATTGCTTTCATTGTAATCTTAGGAAAAAATGAAAATGTTAGTCTTTTACAAGTTGCTCTCAAATAAAATTATTCACATATATTTATGCAGTCTCCATAAACTTCTATAGAAAGATTTTTAAATTCTTTGAATGTAAGACTATTTATACACACTCACAAACACATACACAGAATTAGTAACAAAACAGACACTCATTTCCATTGTAATAGACTGTGTGGGGTCTTGTTTTTCTGATTAAGTTCTCTATTAAGGAAGAATTTTTACTGAATTTAAGTAAACCAGTAGAAAATAAATATAGCCATTGGGATGTTGGCTATATTGCTCAGTGCAGCAAATTCCTTGTGGTATAATTAGACTACATTTTTAGAATGCCTTGAAATATTCCATTCCCACTCCTTAAGTGGCTACTTGTATGATTTTGTGAAGTGTTGAATGTTCAACATAAATTGTATGCTCTAGGGCTTCCTTTCTTAGTGCTTTTACATTACAATGCATGTAATAAAAGCATAGCAATGATAATGGGAGCAAATGAGAGAAATGAAAAATGATATGTATTTTATTAAGTGGTATAAAAATTCATTTTTATTTTTATTAAATACCAAACCCTGCAAAATTTTTCTTCACTTTTTTGCATAATTTCAATACAGATACACATATTTTAGAAATTTATTAAATATACTCTACATGAACCGTGCCTTAGTTTATAATCTCTTGGCTTATCTTTTCTGAATCTAACTTGAAGTAGCTAGTTTTGTGTTGTTCTGCTGTGACCTTCGCTCCTCCCTAAATTGGAGTCTTTTTCCATCTCATCTAAAAACCCGGGAAGTATATACCGTTTTATAAACTAATGTTAATAAAAATAAACTATATAAAAATAAACTATAATCAAACTAAATAAAATTTCAGAAGATACTAAATTTATCTGTTATAAAAACCCTAGGGAGGCAGTGCTTCAAAGGCAAGCCATCCACTATAATGTGTGTACTGTGTATCAATATCAGTAATTATTTGTTGAAAGAATGTACTTGAAAGAAATGATAGTGCAGGTTAGTACATAATTATCCTATGTTATAATGATATATTTTTGCACAGGCACAAATGAGAGAGAAGTATAATTGTTGGATCTTAAGGTTATTCTGTTTATTAAATTTTTGAAGAAACTCCATACTGTTTTCTATAATGTCTGTACCAATTTGCAGTCCCACCAGTGGTGTTCAGTGGTTTGATTTTCTACATATCCCTGCCAATACGTAACATCTTTTCTGTTTTGATATATTGTTTTTGTTTTGTTCAAACAAGTGTGAGGTGATAGCATTTTTGGTTCTGATTCATATTTGACTGATGATTAGTGATGTTGAGCACTTTTTCATATGCCTGTTGACCATTTGTATGTCCGATTTTGTAAAATGTCTCTACCAATCTGCTGTCCATTTTTAAATTGGTTTATTTGTTTTTTAGTGATTGAGTTGTTTGTGTTGCCTTTTGGTTTTGTTCTCTGTGGTTTTGGTACCACATCCAAGAAGCTATTGTCAAGATCAGTGTGGAATATTGAAGATACTCTCCTTTCCCCATTATATGTTACTTTTACACATGTCAAAAATCAGTTGACTATAGATATGTATCAAGCCACATATAACAAAATGTGTGGCTTCACATGAATTTTAAGATTATTTTTTATTTCTGAAAATACCACTGTTGGAAATTGGGCGCAGTTTTCTTGTGACCAGTCTCAGGTTTTGTGCTCTTCTGGGTTGCTGCAGTTTCTTTATTGTACTCTGGAGTTCTCCCAGAGTAAATTTCATCACAAAGTAGTCATTAAATGATTGTTTTTGTAGGGTGACAAGCACAGGAACCTCCTAGTCTGCCATCTTGCTGATGTCACTCCATTACTTTGTAACTGGTTGCTGTTGTGTCCATATCCTTGAATTTTGAAAGGAGCATTATGCTTATTTGATCCATTCATTCCTTATAAACATAGGAATTAGTTTTAAACAAATGATTTAATATTAAAATTCTTACGATTTAATATTAAAATTCTTTGCAAAGATAGGCAAGGAAATGCTGGTGTTGGTAACTCATAAACCATAACTATGCTGACTCTAGGATTAGGTTGTTAGAGATTCAGTCCTATTCTTATTTTTTATTAACAAATTTTGTATCTTTTACCACTTTTCCTAGTAAATAACATGCATATGTGTATGTGTGTATATGTGTAATATATGTGTGCGTATGTGTGTGGGTGTGTGTGTGTGTACTTGAATTTAAAACTCACAAATGTTAACTACTGCTGCCTTTGAACCAGTTATTACTCAGTTATACCAAACACAATGATTGATGGATTAATTACTGGGCTTCCCAATATGACTTTTGGAAATGTATTTTTAATGATGCTTTCTATTAAAAGTTGCTTACCCAAGTTTCCTGAATCTCTGCCTCCATGGATATTATTCACACTGTACCAGTAGAAATGATCACTGATATCTGTATAAAGAAACGAGTCTTATGATTAGTTCTTTGATTTTAATTGCTAAGATTTGCTCACCCCTTTACCATCATATTGTTGTTGTATCATGGATTGGTGAAGGCAGTTCACTCAATCAAAATATTAAAACTCAAAGGGAAATAAACATACATTGTCAGGCAATATTGTATCTGTAGTTTTGGTTATAATTATGGAACTATGTGTAAACTCATTATTCTAACTCAGCCACACAAAGAGAAATAGCTTAAATAAAAGGGAAATTTGTTGTTTGGGATACTGTTCTTTCAGGTCAAGGTAATTAAATTGTCAAGTGATACCATGCCATGGGAAACATAGGACATTAATGAATAAATGATGGTTACATGTGCTAGAATATGTATAGACTTTGGTAATGAAAACATAACAAGAATACCATTAGCAAACTTTATTTTTCCAAAATATATTTTAAAATAGCATGCACAAATTGAAATATCTATTACTATTTTACATATTATAAGCAAATTTATAATATATAGGAAAATACAATACCATTTTGATTTTAATTGAAATGTAAGGTGTAAAACTTAAATAATAATAATACTATGCAGTGTTATCTCCATCACTTGTATACCCAGTGTTTGCTTGGCGCAGTACAAAGGATTTTACATGAGTCATTTTGCTTAGTCATCATGGTCCCCCTGTTAAGCAGCAAAAATGCTATCCCAGGCTTCCAAAAAAAGTAACTGAGACTCTTAGAAGTAACTTGACCAGTGAAAAGTTCAAAATCAGGTCTGTCTGCTTGAATGTAAAACCAGCGCAAGTTCTCCAGACATACCATGTTTGATAAGTTGGTCAGAATCACTAGGGAAATAGATTTGGTTTTAACAGCTCTAATGGTTGAATATTATAAGCACTTAGGTAAAGACTATGGAGTGATACTTTGGCCCAGGAGGAGAGGGTTAAATGACCCACAGCTCCTCTAACATCTCATTAAGCTAACATATGCATTTTGTATTCAGGGTAATAATCTAGGAAATAAATAAACTTAAGAGAATGTATTTTCAAGGATGGACCTTATTTTCAGGAAGGTGAAAAATGTTAACGAATTAAAATTCTTTCTTCAGTATTCTTCTGTTGCAACATCTAATACATATGCAGCACCATTTGAACCAAACTCTGCCTTTGGTCCTCTGCATTTTAGTCTGTTCTGCCAAGCACAGCTGGCAGTCTCATCCTCCTAAGCGTCAAGGTAACTATAGAGTAACTAGGTTGCTGAGAATGCATCATGTTTATGAGTGGTGAAAATAGGCATGATCTCTTCCAAAGCTCGTAAGGTTTCCTTTGGCCAAAAGGGCACCTAGAGTGATAAATAGGACCATCCCATGATCTTTTCTTGTTTTCTCAATCCCAAAAGTTAAGCATAGGTAGGAAAAGTGCTGTGGACAGAAAGATGATGCTCATGTAGGCTGATCAGCACACTGCACTCACTGCATACTCAGTCTTTGCAACGTGTAACAAATGTTACACTCTTTGTAGTGACCTATTTTTTTGCATGATACATAATAGATAGAAACTATAATATATAATACTTACACACTTAATTGTACATATAAAAATGTATGTATGTACTCTTAAAGATACATTGAAATGGCTAAAAGAAAAATCATGCAATTCTCTTCATAGCTGTGGAAATTATAAATTAGTACAAACATTTCAAAAAATGGCTCAGAAGCATCTATTAATCAAGTAACATAAAAACTAGGTCATATACCCCACAGATGTGTATTCACTTATATATAAAAAATATGTGCTAGAATGTCCATAGAAGTATTATTACCAATGCCCCCAAACTGGATAAAAATTTGCAGGCTATACAAGGTAATGAGATGTATGTCAATGGTAATGAGCAACCTACAACATGACTGAAACGTCATAAATATCACACTGAGTGAAATAAGCCAGACACAGAAGTGTACACTCTTTATAATTGAACTTACATAATGTTCAAAAAAGACAAAGCTAATCTATGTGTAAGACGACAGGATATGGTTACATGGAAACAGTGATGGAATGAGCACTAGACATCCCTGGGGCTCTGGTTATGTTCTTTTTCTTGACTTTAATCCTGGTTACTTAGGTACATTTATTTTGTTGAAAAAATGAGCACATACCATTTGATTTGTATGCTTTTCTATATGTGTGTTAGACTTCAACATAATTTATAAAATCTCCCAAAACCCACTCTTCTCTTGGAGTATGGAGTTTGAAACATGTTTAGTTGAAACACATCTTTTTAAAATCTATTGCATAAAAGTCTCCCTGCTTCTCCCCACTGGTTCATTTAGTTCCTTTCTCTAAGTCAATTGAATGGAAAAGGTAAAAAAAATGCTTATCTGAGTTGTGGTTTAAGTAGATCATGCAGCACATTCTGTGACCTTTGGTGTGATTTCAGGGTCCATTGAGAAAAACCATTTGTCTCTGCAGACATCTTCCCCATGCACACTGTGTAAGTTTGGAATTCCTTTCTAGAACTGTGTTCCGTTGAAAGCTTTGTACATTCACCTGGTGGAGTAATATTTTGAGTGATTTACTTTCCAAAGTGTTTTCTAAGAATGAATATGAAGTTCAGCAAAATAGAAGGTAGGAAAGATATTCATGAAAGAGAGCCACAAGAAACTCATAGAATGTCAGTGTTGACACTACTGCTGTTTCGCAGATTTATGTAGACCCAGCCTAAGGTTTACAGTCTGTTCCCCCTAAAAATACGGAAACAGGAGTCTTCTGAGTTGGGCTAATATTATCCATTTTATCTTTGAAGACATTTGTGGATATAGTAGTAAATTTTGAACAGCTCTTAGATATTGTGATTGTGAATAGCACTGAAAGATAATGGCATAGTATGCAGCAACACATTCTTCTTTCCCCATGCCCGGGTTTCCTTCTTAAATAAAGAAACTAGTGGGTAAGCTACCTATTTTTCGAAAACACCTTATATATCAGGGTTTCTCTAATTTAAAACCTTTATGACTCTAAATAGTAAAATAATTTTCACTAAAAAATTTAACAAAATATTAGTGCCATATTCTTCCCTCTTCACATGTATTTATAGTTCATATGCATACTTTTGAACACGATATGTGGTAAATATGGAAACATGCAGATAGATACTTAAGAGAAAGAAAGAAAAAGGAAACTGCCATGAATCCACTGTAGAAAGGACTGCTTTCTTTACCATGGCTTCCTCAAATATTTCTTGCATTCTCTACTTTCACTACTCTAATTTTTAAGTTGCTCATAATTACCAGCATGTCTGGTCTGGAAAGTCCTTTTGCTTTCTGTTGACACATGTTCTGCGAAACCCATAATCATAACCAGGGGCAGTGGAAAGGGAATGTCCATATGTTTAATCACCTCTGACCTTCGTGCTTAGTTTTTAAATGGTTGGATACAAAATAAAAAAAATATTTAGCTGTTGCATATATGTCTCAATCAGTTTTTAAAACAGATTTAAATGTCCTGCAAGTTTCATAAAAGATGAAACTCATCGTTAGTAATCCCAAAGAATTCACATTATTATTTATCAATGATTCTATTTTTAACCTTCCTTATTCATGCATACTTTTAAACATAAAGCAGTATACACATGTTTGTAAGCTGAAGAAATCCTCAACAAATAATCAGTCATAAGAATGCTTACTAGATCACCCCATAGTTAAACAGGCACTGTGATCATAGATGACAGAGCAGAGAAGAATCATGCAAAGATCAGCCAATAACTCACCTGCCTGGAGGCCTGGATATATGCTAGATTGAACACTTCATGAATTTCATAAATGACAACCTTCAAGTAACATAAGGACTTTAAGAGTAATGAATTACAAAAACAGGTGAGTCTATTATTATTGCCCCTCAATAGAGCATTTAAATAGGCTCACATCCCCTTGTGAATAATAGCTAGCGACCTGCAGTTTGAAAAATTATTTACAACGCACTTCTATATACATACTGCCACCTGCTGGTAATTATGTGTACATATGCCCAAATGCTCCAATTTTTCAGAAAGATGTGGTTGTTTGAGAAATTAATGATAAGGCTGTGGCTTTTGATCAAATCTTTCTGTTTATTATTAAAAATGTCAACATCTTTGCGCAAGGAAATACTGATGAACATAATGGTGACTTCTTATTTTGCACTTAAAGAGAATCAGTGTTTTTAGAACAAAGCAAGCAATATGTGAAATACTTCCTTGGTTACTTTTATCATTTTTAAAATTATTTTTATTTTACAGATTCATTCAAACAGTTAAAACTTTTTGATACTTTTAGTATTAGCTGCGTTTATTTGGAGACTGTTACAGTTTGGTTGCATGTATTTTAATTTTTTTATCCTAGTGAAATTATTTTGAGATTAGAGCTGGAATTAACCACATATTTAGATGAATTCAAGTGCACAGAACTAGTAAGTGATGTGGAATATATCAATGACTATCATAAAATATTAAACAAAACCACTTTTAAATTAAGCCAGTCCTTTAAAATGGTTGACCCAGACACTAATCAGTTGACTGTACAAAATGTGCAAGTCATCATATTCTTTTGTAAGAAATGTATGATTCTGCATTTTTAAAAAAGATTTTATTTATGCATACAAGAATTGGAGTGGAGGCCAGAGGTATGGAGTGGTGAGAGGAATCACCAGAGACAGAGTGGGGAGCAGAAGAGGCAGATTGACTAAAGTACACTGCTGAGGGGAGCAGCGGGCAAGGCAGGAGAGGTCTGCTGTGCCATGTGGGAAGCTCCCTGGCCAGGGATTGAACTCATGCTGCAGTGGCTGCGGATGACTTCATAGTGCTGAGACTTAACCCATTGCACCACTAGGAAGGCCCTGATTCTGCATTCTGAAGAATTTTTTTGTGGAGAAAATACACCTGACAGTCTCTGTTTAAAGACACAAAATTTAGCAATTAAAATATGCAGTAACATAATGATACATATAGCCAGTGTAGCACTAAAAAGAAAATGCAGGCCTTTAAAAAGAGGGTCATGAACTATGGATTTAAATATGGAAGACAAAAATTTTGAAAACATGTCTCTGATGATTATACTTACTCTGCTACATAATTTAACTATAATATTTCCAGATTCTATAAATTGAATTATTATGAAAACAGCAGGAATAGTCTTAAAACATGTATTTATAAGACTGATTTCAGGCAAAGATGCATTAATCCATTATTTATTTTTTAAGATTTATTATGCATACAAGCTGGGGTACAGGCCAGAGGCATGGGGCGGCGAAAGGGTTCACCAGAGACAGAGTGGGGAGCAGAACAGGCAGAGCTACGGAAATACACTGCTGAGGGCAGCAGCGGGCAAGGCAGGAGAGATCTGCTGTGCCATGTGGAATCTCCCCGGCTGGGCGTTGAACTCGTGTCGCCGCTGCCAACAGTTCCACAGCACAGCACTTAACCACCAGGGAGGCCCTAATCCATTTTTTTATAAGACTGCATAACTACTAAACGAGGTCCCTTACTGTGTATACATTTCTGGAGCTTTGAGTCATGAAGGTGATGTTAGAAGGATGAGAGACCTGATTTGTTTTGGCATGTTTTCCTAAAAGGTACAGCTTCAGACTTACCCATATTTACAGTAACACATGATCATTATTTTCTTGTACTGTGAGGACATCATGTAATTATGCTTTGCAATAAAGTGAACCAATTAAATTTATAACTAATGCGATTTCACTTTTAGACCTTTAGAATACATTGTTCAGACAAATACAATGTGCACAACAAAATGTTTTGCTGCATTGGATATGCTCAAGTTATATTTGGACAATACCATTATACTTTGATCATTAAGCTTCTTCAAGATAGAGCTTTGGTTGTATCCATGAGTAATCATGACTTGAGACCTTGCATTTTTTAGTATGTCTAGAAACATCCAGCTTTATGAAATGATGTAAAATGTGGCCATTTATATGTAGTCAGGCTTTAGGGTCAATTGAAAGTCTCATTACTGCTGCACTTTCATCTAGCTCACTAATTGTTATGCCACATTTATGTTTTTATCCTTTTACTGAGAGCAAAAATCAACTGTATCCTCTTAAATTGGGATTACTTTGTAGTCACTTATGTGTATTCTGCTTATGTTTATCAAGGGCTTATGTTATTTCACATGGTCACATGGTCATGTATTATAGGATACTGGGAAGACAGTGTAATCCTGAAGAGGGGAGCAGAGGCTAACTTCATCTGCATACATTCATGCATACCTGTATGATATAATGCTAATTTTTTTGGAACTAAGGTAATATCCACTTCCATGCTCTCTAGATGATTCCATAAACTGTTGTAGACTCCAATTCCAGATTATTGCAAGATCAAATAAATCAATTTTAAAAAGTTTATTTTTTCTACAGAATGTTGATATTTAAGTGTAATAGATGTATCAACTTTATAACACATTCCACATGTTATTTTTTCTCAAACCGTACTATCACCAAGATCATATATAACTCAAGCTATGCTCTCAAAGTGAATCCCTTTTCAACTGTATACAAAATGTTTTTCTGATTGTTTGTTAATTCTATGTGTACTTCTAATGAAATGTCAATTAAACCACTGCCCACCAGTATTTTTTTTTTAATTTTTTTTAAAGATTTATTTATTTATACATACAAGCTGGGGTACAGGCCAGAGGCGTGGGGTGGCGAGAGGGTTCACCAGAGACAGAGTGGGGAGTAGAACAGGCAGATCAGAAATACACTGCTGAGGGGAGCATGGGCGAGGCAGGGGAGGTCTGCTGCACCATGTGGGATTCTTGCCGGCCGGGTGTCGAACCTGCATCGCGCGCTGCCAACAGCTCCACAGCGCAACGCTCAACCGCTGTGCCACCAGGGAGACCCACTACCCACCAGTATTAAATGCCATATTTCTACCACAAAGAGGACATACATATGGTTAGACACAGGTTGTGCCTCAAAAATCTTATAGTTTAAGAAGGAAAGAGTTACATGTGGGTTGTATTAATACATTTTTAATAACTAGTTTCTCAGGGGAAAGAGAGCGACTGATAGGAAGCTTTGGCCATTTTTTTTTTTTTTTTTTGGTGCAAATGTTCTCAGCATACCTGGTTCAAGCTACCAATTTGAAGTCCCTAAGCTAGGAGTTGGAAAAAGTGCATATTTAACTCTTGCAAGCTGCAAATGCTGGCTGTAGTACACCATTGATTATGTAGACATCATTTTACTACCATGTGAGAAATGATTCGACTGAGGCATGATACAGTGTTGAGGAAACGTAGGTGAGAAGGGATAATTTTGTTAACCGGTATCAAAGACTTCCAGGAGGGCAATTATTAGTCCCCACTGTGAGCCAATTCAATAATTCTTCAACTTGGTTCCCATACTGATCTTGTCACATTAATAAAAGATTTACCATTATTTCCTATTATTCTTTTCCCACCACCACACATCATTCGGTTGTGAATCTTTATTTTTTCCTCTTTAAAACATTGATATGGATCCTCCCACTTCAATTCCCACTGATATAATCCCTCCACCCTGGTTCAGTACTTCTTTTATGACCAAGATCAATCAAATATGTACTTTTAAGCTATTGAAATTGATGACCTTTTAGTGTTTTATGCCTCCTTCTTGGTATCCTTTGTATCTATATTGTCATTATGTATCTTTATGAATCCTTCTCTAATTGCTTACAGTTTGTTTGAGTGCAAACCCTATGTCTTATACATCATGGTGTCCATGGGGCCTAGAATAGTGTTTCACATTAGGTTATTCCCAGTAGATTGCTATTGAATATATGAAATTCTTAGCAAGTATACTTTAGATTTTGAATAAACGAGTTGATGATCCTTCCCATCCATTGCTATCTCAGTTTTTATTTCCTGTAGCAGGCGTTATTATTTTGTTAACCACATTTATTCTCCCCCTTCCTTCTAATAAATGTACTCAAAGTGGCAACTTTGTAGTCAAAGGACTGTATTTGTTGACCTGCTTATGGACAGGAGTGATTACGTGACTAGTCCCATACACTGATATATAATTAGAGTGTTCTGAGGTAGTTCCAACAAATCTCCTTAAAAAGATGATTGACTTTCTTCCTACTTCCTGTTTTCTTTTGCTGTAATACATATATAATGGCTCGTTTCAATGCCATGTTAAGATGTGAAATGAGTTTGAGAATGGGAGCCATGAACAAAGGATAGTAGAGTAGCAAATAGAAAGTTTATGTCATAATCAAGCCATCAGATTATATCTCAAATTAATTTTTCAAAAATGATTTTATTAGGTAGAGAAAACTTTGAATGCCATAAACTACTATTTTCATGTAAACTCTTCTGTCACATATAGCATTTAATACTAGTAAATAGTGTTTCCAACATTTCTTATTGTTCCAAATTCATTTACCAAGTTCATTTTATTTCCTCTAATAATCACCACATGTTTCTGTCATGTACTGTCTTCAAATTGCATTTCTCAATCACTTGTGGTGATTTTGAATTTAGAGATTTCCTGGGACTTCATAAAAGTTTCTTGTGGACTTTTGTAGGTTTTGAGGCCCATCCAAATATCAAAACCCCTGTAGATCTATATGTGATTATTGTTTGTCTTATTTTTTTAAGCATCCCTCAGCTATGTGCCAGAAATATGTCAGGTTCTCTCTAAGCTGAAAAGGCTCATCCATTATCGTAGAGGTGAGAAATCATTGTGGGCAGACCCAGTTAGCAGAACTTGTCTATGACGTATATTTCTTTTTGGGAGGAGGCTTAACTTTCTGACATGTCACTGGGATTCATGAGTATGTGGAAATATCTGGAACATGGATTATTTACATTGGAAAGGTTGGGAATTTTGACCTACCTCATAAACTTATACTAAAATAATATGGTACAGGGAAGCTTCCTGTCTTCTATGTGGAATAGAAATGAATTATATATTGAATTATAATCCAACAGCACTATACACACACACACACACACACACACACACTAAAAATCTATGTTTATTATATATGTAGATGTACATTATGTTTATATGTGTATTCATTTATAGTTTGCAAAGTCTTTGCCTTCAGTTATCTTTTTGGAACCTCACAAAACTTAGTAAAGAAAGAATCCAGCATTACCATTTATATGTTGCAGGAGAAAGAGTTAAGATGCAGGGACCTTCCTCAAAGAAATTAGAATTAATTGAATCCAGTCAGGTGTTTTTGATTCCAAGTCTTAAGATCTTCCCTCTTTAATATGTTCTTGAACCTTTATTGAGTCATACTTGAACTTACAACAAACATGCTAAAAAGGAATTAGTAAAATTTTATATTTGAACATCAGGAGAAAATTATTAATCTCCAAAATCAGTTGACTACTTTAATCATGAGGATGGGCAGTAATTAACTGGCCAAATAGTCAGTGACTTAAATCCACAAAAGTTTATTTATTCATTTACTGCTTGTAACCACATCCAGAACACACCAGCTAGACTAATCTGCTTATTAAGAGACACGGGTTGATACAGGCATCATTTTGATTCAGACTTCTATTGTCACTGACACAAGGAAAGAAAGTGCAGTAGAACCACACGCTGGTAACCGAATGTTCCCATGTGAAAGTCAAGTCACTGTCTTCATTTTTTCATATATTTTACTGGTCAACACAAGTCATACAGCCCAAAGGAAAGTATATTAGTTTCCTAGGGCTGCTGTAACAAATCACCACAAATTTGGGACTTAAAACAATTGAAAATTTACTCTGTTATGTTTTTGAAAGTCAGTGTTCTGAAATCAAGGGGGTGGACAGAGTTGCGCTCCTGCTGCAGGATTTAAAGGAGAATGTTTCCGTGCCTCTTCCTTTGCTTGTGGTTATAGCTAATGTAGTTTGTCTCAGGCACAGAGGGAGAAAGAGTGTGGGGGAGAGAGAGAGAGAGAGAGAAAGAGAAAGAGAAAGATGTTCAGTATACACATGTCTTCATGGTCTTTTCTTCATGCCTGAGTGGCTTCTCTTGTTATCATTGGACTTAGGGACCAACTGGAAAACTCAGGATGATCTCAAGATCCTTAACTTAATATAAACTGCAGAAAACACTTTATAAAAATGATCACATTTGGGGCCTATGAAGCTATCAGCAGCCACTGCAGCATGAGTTCAATCGCCAGCCAGGGAGCTAACCCACATGGTGCAGCAGAGCTCTCCTGCCTCGCCTGCTGCTCCCCTCATCAGTGTATTTCAGTTGATCTGCCTGTTCTGCTCCCCACTCTGTCTCTGGTGAATCCTCTCTCACATACACACCTCTGGCCTATACCCCAGATCTTGTGTGCATAAATAAATAAATCTTTAAAAATGATCACATTCACAGGTTCTAGGTGCCAGGACATAGATATATCTTTTGGTGAACACCCATTCAGTTATAACCACATCAGCTATGTTTCTGAAACCTCCTTCAATATTTTTGAGGAAAATTAAGGCATTAAAGAAAGACACTTCCTAGAAAGTTGAGTCAGAAGCTATGGAGAACTATAATCAAGGAAGATCCTTCCAAGAACTGGAAACAGGGTAAGAGATATTGGCCCCTCCCAGAGAGAATGAATGCCCACTGTTCTCTGGGTCAGATAGACCACTATGCATCATTCCTAATGTAGGCAGTATCACGTGCCACTTAGAAATCCTACACTGTGTTCTTGTCCCTTGGCTTTATGGAATTTGGGCTTTCATTCCTTCGGAGAGAGAATGACTTATTTCCCATGCTCAAAGGGGATGGAAATGTGTATTAGGGGATCAGAAGTGATACTGTGAGAGACATTAGGTATGTCTCTTCTATTTAGATGACAGATTGCACCCAAGTTAGCCTTTTGGAATGAGTTAAACCTCCCACTTTTCCAGCTGTCCTCCCTACTTAAGGCCAGCCCATATATTTCTAGAGTCCTAGAATGTGGTAGGCAAGATTCTAATACGGTTGCTAATACTAGTGCCTCCCTGCTTTAGCTGCTCGGTGTGACCACAGGCAGATTTATGAAAATGATGGAGTATTGCTCCCATGGTTATGGTATGGTATATGGCAGAGTGATTTTGAGGACTTCATTAAAGTCCTTAATAAAGTTGACTTTAAGTTCTTCAGAGTAGGGATTAATCAGGGTGGGTCTGACCTAATCGTATGAGCCTATAAAAGAACTCAGCAATTCAAAGCCAGAAAACTCACCTGCAGGGTTTGAAGAAGCAATGGGCCGTGTTGTTGGGACTACCGTGTGTCAGCATCCTCGATGGCTAGGGACTTCACTCCTACTTGGCAAGGAGCTGAAATCTGCCAACTACCTGATTGTACTTGGAAGTGAATCCTGAGCTTCAAAATGAGAACATGGCTTAGCTGACACTTGGATTTCAGTCTTGTAGTCCCTGAACAGAAAACCATTTACCTCAAACCCATACTTAGGACCTACAGAACTGTGAGCTAATGAGTGGATGTTGTTTTAAGCTGCTAATCAATATAATTTATTGTACAGCAAGTGAAAATGAATACATGGAACATTGCACTTTTGATGCTTATTAATACTTGGTCTTTGCAGTATGCTGACTGGCCACCCTTGATGATTACACTGTCATACAACTAAGTTGTAGTCTATATAAAAATGACAACTTAGAATTCCTATCCACCACGTTATCTTGCCTTACAGGTTTTGTAATAGGTCCAAGGTAAACGTAAATATGCTACATTCTGGGGCCTCCCTGGTGGCGCAGTGGGTTAAGTCTCAGCACTATGAAGCTATCCAGAGCCACTGCAGCATGAGTTCCATCCCCAGCCACATGGCACAGCAGACCTCTCCTGTCTCGCCTGCTGTTCCCCTCAGCAGTGTATTTCAGTCTATCTGCCTGTTCTGCTCCCCACTGTCTCTGGTGAATCCTTTCACTGCCCCCCACCTCTGATCTACACCCAGATTGTATGCATAAATAAATAAATCTTTTAAAAAAACATGCCACATTCCTTTAAGGACTGACATTGTTTTCTGTCAGTATTCTTCAAAGTCAGCCTTTAGGTCACATAGAACCTCTCCTCTCCACCCTTGGATTTCTGACTTCCTCCTCTTTTCCAGTAACAACTGATGAGATTCCTATCGATTTAGCACCAAATCCAGAATGAATTGCAGTAATTGTTAAATAGTTTAAAACATTTAACATTTAAAAAGAGGTAAATGAAGCTGATACTCTTAGTAGTTTATTGCCATCAGATTTCTGATAATACATTGTTCTGAGTGGGAAAATATGATGGTTATAGATGATATGAATCCAATTATAATAGCAGCACAACTCTATTTTCTAACATTTCTCTGCTATTACTTAACACCATATTTAACTTGCACTGAATTTTGTACTTCTGATTAGATAGGTATTTCTCCCTTTGATTTCATTATGTTAGCTTCTGCTATTGCCTGTCAGATTCTTGGCTACTTTGGTGTGTGTTTATATATAATCCTTTCATTTGTTCTGTAAAATATGCATAGTTTTTGAATTCCTGTAAAACCATCTGTACTGCACACCTCCGTATATCATGTCAGTAGTGTAGAGTTCATCCCGAGAACAGAGATGATGAACAGGACACCACAGCAGGGAAATTTAAAATAAAAGAAAAACATATTTATTGGCATGAGCTGTAGAAGGGGAAAAGATGTATACAATGAAGAGGACTTTCTGCCAACTCCTCAACTTTAACTCCCAACAGCCCTCATCCTAAATTGAAAGGATTTCTCCCCATTTGATGTAAATTCCTTTGCACCAGAAAAATCTGCATTGGACACAAGGGAAGAGATAGGCACGCTTTCAAGAATCTATAGAAGTTAGGTGGAAATCAGGGAAGACAAATGGCAGCAAAAAAGTAGAGTGACTTGGCATCTTAGAAAGATGTGGAACAAATCCAGAACTAGGGCACTGTAAAAGTTGGGGTAGACAAGTCCCTGATAAATTTGATTTAAATTAAAACTACATGTGTCTTCTAATTTTTAAATGTGGATTTTTTTTTTTTTTTTTTTTTTGTAATAGACAACAAACAAGGCAGTGGGACCTGGCTGCCTAGCTGCTAAACTGGAGTTTGGCCCTGCCTTCAATTTACTCCATTGTCTTGAGTAAGTCACTAAACTGTCAAAGTTATTGGATTACAGATGTTTAAATGACTGAAATAATATTTACCTAAGTCATAGGGGCACTTTGGGGGTTTCATTAATTCTTGTTTGCAAAATGTTTTTTCTCTTTAAAACCTTTAAGTGAAAAGCACTGAGATATATAAAGTAGTATTATCATTTTCCTTCTAATTGATTGATAACAAAAATGCAGTCATATACTAGTTTTCACCAATAAGAGTCAAGTCAAAATCTAAAACTGATTATGTCTTAAATTTTGCTCTTTTTTTTCTTGATAAATGTCCTATGCTAAATGTACAATATATCTTAAATACATGGCAAGAAAAGAGGTAAAGACAACTCCATGTGCACATTTATCTTACTATATTCGGTAGACAGGCATTGGTCTCAAGATAATGGATTTCTGTCATTATCTCAAATATTTGAGATTAAAACAACACTTAGTTAAAAAAAAAAAAAAACCAGAAAACTTTATATGCCCTTGTGGTTAGTACATTATATCTTTAAAAGGAGAGTGAGTAGAACATCTCACTTTTAGGAAACTTGTTTTTCTACTTAATAGCTTCCAAACTACTTTCACAAAAAAAAAAAATCAACCAACCAACAAACTAAGCAGAAAAACCCATGTGGGTCTTCTGTTTTACCAACTATTTTGCATCATAGGTGTTAGACATACTATGCAGGTTTTTAGTGGTCTGTCTCCAGGTAAACTGTAGGGGCTTGTTGTAGACAAATTACACTAATAGATACTGCTGTAATCACAGAGTACAACTGTTCATTCTCAAATGAATCTAAACTTTACATTGGTAGGTAAAATTTGTAAGCATAAAAACTCACAGTATAACTAAAATATAAAGCATGGTAACGTTTGTGTGTACCACGAACAGTTAAGTACAAACATATTTGCTCTCATTTGCATTTCCTTTTCAAACACCATTAAGATCAACATTTTTTTAAAACATTGAAATTGTTATTTCCATGTACAGACTGAGATTCAGAGAAATGAAGATGGATTTAGGAACAGAGGGAAAATTTTGTGTAAGCTGGGCAGGTGGGGCTGCCAACCACTATGCAAGGTGAGGAGTCCAAGCCTGCAGCAGGGAAATAGTAAAGGTGATAGTAGAGAGAAAGGGTACAGTTTTTATCAGGAAGATTTTTTTTCATAAGGACCCAGGTTTATTGTCTTCTTTATTTAGATAGGAACACTTTGACTTTGATGTGAGTATAATGTAGACTGGTGCAGTAGCTGACGATTTTTATTTCACACTTTTGTTTTTGCCACCTAGCATCTATTAACCTTACTTCTGATATTAGCATTAGCTAATATGAGGTTCATTACCTTGTTTAATTCAGTCCGTGAATGTTTGCTCACAATATTCCTAATGTCAAAGATGACCCATGGCAACCTTCTGGCCGCTGGGAACAGAGATTAGGTTAAGATTTGAAATAGGAGTCAAGCAAGACAAATCAAAGCAAGACAGTAAACTGACACGATTGCTTGGGTAACGAATAATGGCCATATTCTTTAGGACAAGATTGAAATGCATGTGAGATAGTGCTGCTGCAGCTTCCATCTTAGTAAATGAAAAAAACGTAGAGCTGAGGGGAATGCAGGAGATTAAGAGAGAAACATGATCCTGATAGTAACATTTATGTAAATGTTCTGGGTAGAGCTATGCATGAAACTAATTCCAATCACTAGGCTGTTTAGAAATACGAGTCTGTTGGGCAGAATGATATCCCCTAAATTTATCCTGATCTTAATCCTTTGAACCTATGGATTTGTTAAGTTGCACAGCAAAGGGTAATTAAGGTAGCAAAAGAAGTCAGCTAACCTTAAAATAATTAACCTGGATTATAGGTGGACCTAATATAATTGCAGAGGTCCTTAATTGTGGAAGAGGGAGGTGGAATTGGGGAAGAAAAATATGTGGCCCTGAAAGAATGTTCAGAAAGTGGTAGCATTGCTGACTTTGGAGAAATAATTCAGCCATGAAGTAATAAATGTGGGCAACCTTTAGAAATGGAGAAGACAAGAAAACAGATTCTTCCATAGAACACCCAGAAAGGAATTCAGGTTGATGATAACCTTGATTTTAGCCCATGGAGATGCAATAGTTAACATACACAACCATAAGATATTAAAATTGTGCTTTTTTTTTTTTTTAAGGCACCAATTTGTGGGAATCTTAGAGCAGGAATAGGAACTTCATTGAACAAATACTTATCCTCCTACATTTCTCCCCCAGAAAAGTCAGTTTGGGGTCAAGTTTTCTTGTACTTGCAGGGAACAGATTTACTTGGTTGAGTTGAAAAAAATATATACAGCTTTAAAATAATTTAAATAATTTTGGGACTTTATGACATGGCCCAGGAGCTATACAAAATATATATCGTTCAGCAGCTTTGTCATCAGTTTGAAAGCTTTTAAAAATCTTGCTTATTTCTGGATTGAGCTATTTTGGAAAACTGATATAAAACATGCTTATGTTCAGAGAAAGAGTGAACTATTAGGTATGTTTCATATTGTCATTTTTTATTTTAATATTTTGTCTTGGCTTTATCAATAATTATAAGGGTTAATAAAAATCCTTATTGGATATATTGTTAAAGGTAAGCACAGGGTTACTAGATTTAATTTAACACAGTAATTAAATTTAACTAAAATGAGTTTTCTATACATAGTCAGAAAAAGTATCAATTTAGAACAACATAGGGGAATTCAGTATTGCATTTCATGAATTATTTCTATTAAGTACCTGTTATATTTACTACTTATAAAACTGCATTGCTCATGAAACGTGGCTAATCATCCTCTTATATACTAGGAAAAACAAAACAAAATGTTACCCTATGTAGAAACAATGCAACCACCTCGTTTGAAAATACCGGCGACATAGCTTTTTTACTGTTTTTCAACTCCTAATGTGTCCTAAGAGTGTTAGTGGATTATAGAAAACCAACATACGTTTTTTATTCAACTGTGGCTTAATGACTTAAGGAACTCTGCAATTGAATCAAGTAATTTTGGGTTGAAACATATGTGTCTCTTCCTTTCTTTTCAAAAGTTACAAGGTTCACATATGTTTATTGGTATTTAGAAAAGCAGCCATACAAATTATTAATAATTATGAATTAGTTCAAACTTTGCATGTACATTTTAAACTGACTGTATCTGTGATAGTAATGTTTTTAGTTGTAACTAAAACCAAAAGTGAATACGTATGTGAAAAAAATTTTGTAATGGACAGAAAATCAGGCTCACAGCCAGATTGGACAATTCTTAGTATTTTGTGGTCCTGACCCAGAGGACCTCCAAGAAAGTTATGTGACTTTCTTGAAGTCTTCTAATCCAGGAGACATTCAAGAAAGTGGTGAGAAAATAGTAATTCCAGAAGGCCTACTTGACTTCAGTTTGACCTGTTGATAATGGAAGTAAAGAAACCATAGAAAAATAAGGGTCCAGACAAGTCTCTAGTTGCTGAATAAATCCATGAATAATATCTACTCAGTCTCAAACTGAATAAAACAATCCTTGTTACAGTGTTACTATTTGACAAGTTAATACCATAAAAGCAGAATTACATTTAGAAGAATATTTGGGTTAAGAGCAAATACTTAGTCATGTATTCAGTCAAATACTTAGGTGAGGATATATTTTCTTAAATATTTCCCCCACAAAAAGAAAATTGACCCCATTAATTGATTCCCAATATAGTATTTTGAAAACACTATTCCATTTTACTGTTATTATACCTTCTAAGAAGATTTTCTATCAATAGAAAAATTTTAGTCACTTACCTAAAGAAAGAAATTATTCATGATCAAATATTTGCTCCATTATGGTCTTCAGGGATATGTATTTGGTCAGGAAAAATCTTCACAGGTTTCTGCATAAGGAAAAGAAATCTTACTTGGATGCCTGCAGCGCAGGGTTGTCCGTTGGATGTGTGGGAACAACAGTGTCTGCTTGTGTCCCTGCAGATGTCAGTGTTACATGGTTGCAGACATTTGCTGCTCTAGGCACTTAAAACACATTTAACTATAAAAGCCATTATAATGACAAAAATGCATTCTGTTGCTGGCTGGAATAAACCTTAACAGTATGCTGAATCAATTATCTTTTTGGAAACCATTCTGGTATTATTGTGTTACCCAGGATATATTGGCATATTGCACTTCTGGCTTATTAGCAGAAAAAATATGTATAAACATTTACTGATCTCAGCATTCCTTTTGTTGTAAAGATAAGTGAAGCAATTATGTTTGTTTTTAGCCAAATTAAAAAAAAAACATTCATTATGATAAACAGATTATATGAATAGGACAAGGCCAGTAATACATATGCGAGAAAATCACGCTCTTGGAGCTACCAATGATTACTAAATTTTTAAAGAGAAAAATAACTCAAGGAAACAATTTGCTGTAATAACAAAGTAGACATTTTCTGAATATACAATTTATCTTATCTCTGATTCCTTTTCACCATTAGTATATCGCCCTATTTTAGATTTTTATCTTTTCTCTGATTTGTTGGTCTCCCTCCGAATGCTACTGAAATAATCTATATGAAACATAAATCAAATCAAATCATTTCCCCGCTGGATTTTATTCAATGAATCTCTAATGTCTGAATCTGTTATTTAAGCTTAGTTGTAGTTTCACCTCTTGCTAGTCTTTTTTTTTTCTGATTTGGCAATATAAATTTTATTGAATAGAATTCTATACATACATTCTGTCATTGCCTTGCTTATTTTCTCTCCTAAGTGACCTGCCTATGTATATGTCACCTGGATAATTTTAATTCATCCTTTATGAATGGGCATAACTAGAATTGAATGAAATTTATTATTTTGCTTGATCTAAATAAATTTATGCTCTCTTAGCCTCACCCTCCCTTGGACATCTTTATCTTATCATTTTATTTTATTTTGAAATTATTCATCATCATTATCTTATTGGACTCAAAATTCCCTGAGACCATTTTGTACACTATACAACTGACACAATGCCTGACATATAATTGATTCAATGATAAATGTTAGGATAGATTACATTAAATTCATAGATCAAGGGGCATTACTATTCCAGTAATGCTCATGCAGATATTTAAGATACACATAAGTTATGTTATTCAAAGTTGTCTGACTCCAAACCATATATTGAGTTAGAGTTGATGCTGGGACTAAAATCTAGGTCTCTTGACAGCAGGTCCTTTCTGTTTTCTTCCATAATACTACTTTTCTAGAATCCAATACCAACGAATTAAAGTTCTGTTCTCTACATTTACAGCTAAACTTACTATGTGACATTAGGAAAATCATATGAAGCCAGTTGATTTCAGTTTCCTCCTTTGTAAAATTTGAACACAAAACTAGACTCTTGAGTCCTGCCCTTTTGTTTTATGACCTGCCAAAGCCAAAATATACAGTTTGTTTTTACACAGCACTTGATTACTCTTTTACACTTCTACTAGTGTTTTCTATAATACTAACTTTTAATGGACCTAAATTTTTGCTCAAATTCAGTTGATTCCAAATTGTGTCAGTTGTGGGAATATAGAAAATCAACTCAATAGTTCTACTTTTATTTTCCTAGGGTTTGGCCCAAATGATATATGAGTCAGCAGGGGGAGAGAGAGCATTATTACTGAAGCCGGCTAAATTGAAAGATATAGTTTAGCTGATGGTGAAAATGAGCTTTCTAACCACGCCTGTCAGCTTAGACTTTGGACAACCGAAAAGCACAGGCTCCACTGCTCTGAATGAATAAGCAAGAAGAGAATAACACCAAATCTTTGAATAGATGCTCTAGTGATTAGATTCTTCCAATCCCCAAACTTAAATAATGGCAATCATCACCAACCAGATAGCTCACTGTCCTTCATTGGTTATCAGTTATCTAAGGCAACAATAATACTGTGGAATAAATGACCACAAAACTCAGTGACTCAAAACAATAAGCATTTATTTATCTCATCAAATGTTGGCAGTATATCCAGGGCTCAGCTAGCAGCTTCATTTTGTCTCAACTGGATTATTTTACATATTTGGCATCTGATTGGTTGATATAGGATAATCTTGTCTAGGACTGCTGGGGTGATGAGTCAATGTCATGGCCTGCCTGTGCCTCATGAGACTCTCACATCTGTTAAGCAGAATAGCCTAAGCTTATCTTACAAGCACATCTTATAATGTGACACATATACAAAAGCAAACAAATCAAATTGTCTAAGTGAGGAGCTAAAATGAGCAAGTGCTTTTTGAAACCCTGACTGTATTATGTTTACCATTGTCCCACTGTTAAAAGAAAGTCACATGGCAAAGCCCAGAGTAAGTGTGGCAGGAAGTAGCTACCGAGAGGCCCTAAGAAATGGACTAGGGAAATAGGTCAGAGTATTTAAAGAATATTCATCTTCATGGAAATAAAAAGTCTTGGATGAGGAATTATCCTTACATGAAACACGTGTGTGTGCATATATTCATATATATTTTTAAAATATATATGTATGGGAAGAGATAATCAGAATAATTTTATGCCAAGCAATTTGGTTGGAGCATTGTCTTAAGGAAAGTTAAAATCATTAATATATTTATGGACCAGTGACCTTTTAAAATAGTATATATACCATGGATTAATGTACGTAGCTGAATCACTACTACCAATTTGTAAAACAAAGCAGATAAGAAATTAAAATCAACTCAGTTGAAATCAACACACCTATTAGGACAGCAGACAAAAATGTCTATGTTTATATCCTTTATGTCATGAGTGATTACTATAAAACTACATATAAATGCAGTGATACATGCAGAAATGACTATTAAGTGGTTAACTATTTACCAGCCAAACCTTCCAGATAATCAGCATGAAATGAGAACAAAGTTTAAAAAAAAACAAACATACTTGGACTACTGGAGAGTGACCAACAGGTCGTATCCAGCAATAAATTGTTTAAAAAGCTGATTACCCACATTATAGGCTGACTGAACAGTCTTTCCCAGAAGAGCATATTCAATCTGATTCCTTTTATATGGTATGTGAAAACAGGAAAACCTTATCTTTGGTGGAAAACAATTAGAAGAGGTGTTGCTTCTATGAGAGAGCAAGTTTTGATTTACTGGGAAGAGTTGCACGAGGGCTTAGGCTGGAGTGCTGGAAATATGTCATATCTTAGTAGAAGTCAAGTTATGCAAGGGTATGAGTTTGTCAAAATATATCAAATGATACTTTCATAATTCAGAAAATTTGCCTAAAAATTGAACCATAAACAAATACTGGTTAATCCCTGTGCATGTAAATTATATGGACTGAAGTGAACTGATGGCCACAACTTTGAAATAGAGCAAACATATTAATTGAAGAATTCATGAATGCATAGATCTGTCATAAAGTAAGTATAGTGAAACGTTTACTCCAATTTAATTTTTTTTATTGAATTAAATAGCATTTATTGCTTCATAACACGTATTAGGTGTGCATTATTACAAATCAACATTTGTATACAATATGTAGCATGTATTTAGGTGTTTAGTGTGAAACTATTTCTATTCTTCTGTAAGTTTAAAAAGTTAATAAGCTATAGATAAATGGAAAAGAATATCTATATGTTGCCCTAACTTGGACATGGCGTATCAGACAGCGGTAAATTTTAATTAACCTTTGCTTCATGGTTGCAAGGGGCAGCTCTAACCATATAGCTACTTCTAGTCCTTCAATGACCTTTTACTTCTTTTTAATGAAGAAAGGATTACAAATGGGAGAGCATAGGGGAGTAGAGGAAAAACTGGGGACAATTTATTTGTAGCACTTGGTTTTGTTAGTCATAATAATTTATCTCAAGTATTTTATACAGTGCAGTTTTTAAAGGCATTATGTATCAAGATTTTTTTAGGATGAATTTAGTCAAAGATATTCAACATGGTTTGTGTTTAAAACCCATGGCTAAGCATATAAGAATTAAAATTTGTTTTGAATCTATATATCTCATGCTGCTGTAAAAGCATATATTTTAATTTTGTTGATATTACCATGCTTATTAAAAATGCTTCCTGATAAGCTATTCAGAAGCAGGCTTCTGATAAGCTTATATACACATTTTAAAAGATACTATTACCAGTTAGTGACCAAACATAGTGAACTGATGACAAAAATCAATTGGTATAGGGTCGACAACATAAACTGGGATTACTATGATGTTTTCCTAGTAATAGAACAAAAATGAATTGCAAAATATATTCTAAATTCTGAGGTACTTTTAGGAATTGAGAGATATTTTTCCTTAGGTTTTCTAACATTCATGCCTTTTAAAACATGTGTTTAACATAGACCAGGCTATTTCATCCACTAAAGGTCTTTAAAGCCCCATTTTTATTCTTGATTTTCCACAATACATGCATCTATTAAAACAGGGAAGCAAGAAGCTTCTTATATCCTTTATTATATAAAGGAACAAAGAAAGGATTAAGTTACCTTAGGTCAACATAATTTGACAAGATATTTCTATCAAACTACTACAGTTCTGCTTTTGGGCATGGTGTGGATCACTTAAGACCAACTTTCCAATGAAAACAACCAGAAAAGCTGGATAAGAGGAAGTTTGACAGTTTCAGAGAGTTGCCAAAGAAGCCAGGACAAGCAGAGCCTCATTTCCAGAGAAAAGGGAATCACAGAGATGTGAGACTGGTGTTTGGAGCAGCTCCCAAACCCTCACCCCTGTCAAGGCATTTGATAACTTGAAGAAGTGGCTCAGAGAATAGAAAATAAGTAAATCCTACGTCAAACTTATGGTCTGATTTTCATGTAAATAAACAATGAAATCCAGGTCTTGCCAAAGAAAAGTTTAAATAACCAATGATTTCATAGGGATTGTAAAGGGTTACACTATTCTCTAAGAGACTGAAATCTGTATTTGAGTGGATTAAGATATTGTGACCCTACCTACATGCTGTCAAGAATCAAATGTGTAAATCCCTATGGAAGAAAACCACAATCTCTAGTATTGGATAATCTCTACACTTTGTTCATCTACCAGGTTTACCACTGAATTAACCACCATCTAAGTGACAGGAATTGAACAAAACTAAATGAAAATCATATAAAAGAAATAGATTATAAGAGATCTGATATTGGAGTTGCCTGACATGACTTTTGACAGGATTATGAATAAATATCTAGGGGATCAAGGACAAGGTAAAGAATTTTGTCACAGAAGTGGGAATTATTTAAATCATTAAATTTTCATAGGATGATGATACTAAATTGAAATTCAACTAAAAAATGGATATGTTTAAGGACAGAATAAATGATTTTGAAAAGAAAATGTTTGATATAATTGGTAGGCAACTATCAATCACAGCATTCTGCAGGAGAGGAGGAGGGAGAGGGATCAAAACAGGGAGAGAAAAGCACAAGAGACTATGGTGATGGTGCCTGGTGAATTTGTGGTGGGAATTCTTTGGAGACTACACCTGAGAGGAGAAAGCATACACTGTACAAAAAGGAAGAATGATGTAAAAAAATAATAATACACACACACACACACACACACATATATATAAAAGAAAAAGCAAATGTTTCAATAGAAGATAGGTGAAAATTATGTAGACTGAAATTCAGAAAGATAAAAGGTTAAAAAGCACACAAAGAAAAGTCTGTGAGCAGCATTTAGCGCACAGTGAAAGAGGGTGAGATCTATGCATTTGTAATGAGAGTAAGGACAGATCTGAACTGAAGCAATATTTAAAAAGGAAAATGGCTAAAAAATTTCCAAAACTGAGAAATTGATCAAGACACAGATTCAAACAGCATTACAATTCTAAGCAGCTTAGAAAGGATACTTTTTTTTTTTTTTAAAGAGCCTTAATTGAGTGTTAGCAAATTGATTTGCATGGACTTGAGAACATTTGAAAAATAAACTACCAACCAACCAACTAACCAACCAAAAATATCTTATGTACATCAGAGTAAACCAACAGGGGGACAAAAGAAAAATAAATCTTAAAACCAGGCAAAGATTATTTAACTTTTAGAATGTAGCCAAATTGACAGTCATCTCCTCAATCAAAACAATGTGTTTCGAAGACAGTGAAAAAAAAAATTCCTATAAAGAATATCTAATCTTAATATAAGAACAGTAATGGAAATGATTAGAACTTCTTAACGTTTCATTTATATATACACGAAGAGGTAGCACTGGGAGAGTGACCAAAGGCAAATAGGTCATACCCAGCAATAAAATGTTACTCTATTTGTAAATATTAAATATTTACATTTATATTTATACTTTATACATATTTTTACTCTCTCTGTATATACTCTCTCTATATTTACACTCTTGAATTCCTGGAAAATATTTTGTTTAAGGAAAATGATATACCTTTCAAGAATTTCCTAAGTATAACAAAAAAATAATCTAAACAGACTCCTTTTCATTTGTCTATATGTAGAAATTATAGCATTTAAAATGCCAACATGTATTAAAAATACAAGAACAGATTTAGAAAGGAAAATCGGTCATCTCTGCTATTTTAGATTAGAAAATATTTTATGATAACAAAACTAGATACTCTCTCCAATCTGTCCTAGGTAGTCAAAACTTAGCTAACACACACTCAAAAATAAAGATGATCTGTTTTAACTCTACCAATGAGTTTAAAAGTTGATTATTATCTATGTACTCTTAATGCAAGAAAAATTAGAAATAAACATAAACTAACCATAATAACTTTGTGTATAATTCTGCCTTAACTAAAACACTACATAGTTTACATTGCATGTGATCATTCTCGTATCAAAACCTGCAGTATTTAAATAAACTTTAAATATATGCAATTTCTAACTTCCAAAAATAAATTTAAGCCCAATCTTTCTCTAAGTATTAAGAAATCATTGGAAATAATCATGAGAGAAACTTACGGAATTTATTACATGTTTTGTATTTTTCCTTCAGTCTTACCCTTTGCTTGCTCACTTCTTCCCCTCTCTTACCTGATTCAAAATGTCAGGGAATTTAAAGGAATTCCCCAAACCCAATCAATCCTCTAATACATTTCAGTTATCTAGATGTCATATATAAGTTATAAAACTATACACATTCATACATAACCGATCAAGTCATTTCTTTCTTTTGAAAGATGGTATTGTCTCTGTTGTAATTGTAAAAAAGTTTAAGGATTTTCCACCAAAGAGCTTGTTAGGTTATTTTCCATTTTCACTCCTAGGAGTTTGTACCAAGTCATTTAGTTTTGTTTTTTTATTTTCATGAATATATGTCCTTGGGGGTCATTGAAGCTGGCCTCAAAAGCTCAGAAAGATGTCTTAAGCATGTACAAGCAAAAGGCAAACAGACATTGTTATTGGCAGCAATGACTTCTTGTGTATTCAGTCTAAATAAACTGTGTGTGATTCCTGCTCTGTCATTTATGAACTGTGTCTTGTGGCGAGCTACATCTAAGGTTGCAGTTTCTCATCTATAAAATGGTACCTGTGTCATGGGGGATTTTTGGTAATGATTAAACGAAATAATCGATGAAGAATCTACTTATTGTATTTCCTAGAATAATGCACAAAGCATGTTAATTGTTTTTATCATAGTTATTAATGAAAAATGTGGTGACAAACCACAGACCTATAGTTTAGTTGAACTATATCATTTAAAAATTGCTGAGAATTATAAGCTAAAGCTAACAATACTTGTCTCATGGCAATAAATAAATATTATAGTGATGCTAGGGTAGTACTGGATGCATCATAGAAAGGCACTGATAGTATTAACCTTCTTTCTCCTTTTAAATTTTATTCAATTTAATACATTGAAAGGATTTTGGTCTTTATATATGGGCCTTTATGTAACATCTGTTGGGCAACATCTGGTCTCATAACATGAATCATTAAGTTATTATGGGAAAAATAATTAAGAATAGAGAGACATTTGACAATTTAAAAATTGTTGATATAAGGACAGTTGCCAAAAACAAAATTATAAAGGTTTTATAGAATTAATACCTATGTTATAGATACTTTTAAAACTTCTTCTCAGATGCACAGTGAGATTAAAATAGGGATAAGTGCCTAAGGTTCTTACATTGTTTTTTTGTTTGCTTTTTGCTTACTTAGTACATATATATGAAACATACTCTATTCCATTATCATCTGCACACTATTTGGCGGTAAATAATAACATCAGTGACTATATTGTGTGATATCCACATTTATAACCTTAATTATGTATTATTACTTAAAAATTACAATTGTTTAACATTGATTGTTAGGATAGAGAACTTTTTTTACAAATAAAATTATTCCCTTCAAGTAATTTCTCTTTAGGCTTTTGTCTGGATTTGTATAAACTACGACAGAATTACCAGACTATGCTAAACTATGATTAAACAGTAGGAGATTTTACTTGGAATTTAGAGAATAAAACATTGATTTGTTTTCACAAATTTTCCTAAACAAATGAGGATTTGGTATAATGAAGAAAACTCATTGATTTTTAACCAGACGGAAAATAAAAGTTGTACTTTGAAAATTATATTTTAATGTAGATATTTTAAAATATAATATATCTAAATGGATACAGGGAGTATTCCTTTTGCTTATTTATTTGCCAGTTCATTAAACTCAAACAACATTTCGTATAATCTTTAATTTATAAAATTTATACTCTATTAAGAAAATAAATTACTCAAGCTGAACTTTACCCTTAAGTACATTTTTATTGCAGTATTTCAAGCACAATAATAGTTATAATAGAATTAGACTATCAAGTATTTTATACCAAAATTTTTTTTTTATAAAATATCAGTTGAGTTTGTGTTGTGGATTTGCCTATGTGAAGAGCTTGGTTGTCAAATTGTGTAATTAAAATGCAATTTTTAAAAAAGCTATGGAATATTTCTTAAAATATTTGTAAAGCATTGCAGAATATACGTTTTCTCTTTTTTGCCAAAAATATACATAATTTTGAGGTGGACTTTGAGTAAAATTAGTCTTCCTGATTCATACTGACTGAAATTATGTGGTCATTGAGTGTAATGGGAGTAAATGCCTCTATCCTTTTTCCTCTCCCTCTCCCTTCCCTCCCCTCTTTCACTTTTCCTCACCTACACCCCCACTAATTGCATGTCTATAAATGTTGGTATGATATTTATATTTCAACAGCAATAGTTACTGTACTGTAGATCTTTGTGCTACTCTGAAATGTTGTGAATGTTTTAGGAAACAAAAATCTAAAAGTAAATTTGAAAAAGAATACATAAATTTCTGCTCTCCTCTAAGACCTTGTCTCTGATCCCAACAGGAGTAATTTGTAGGAAGCTGGAAGGATTTGTATTCTTTCATAAAGTGACTTTGTTTGAAAATTTCATTTGATTGATATTAACATATGTGATGCATTATGTTTCACAATACATCCTTATAAATAATATAACACAATTATTCTAACACTGTGAAGATTTATTAATGATTCCTATTTCATATTAAATATCATTATTTGAATAACATTTGCTACTCATCAAAACTGTGTTTTGAATACTTCTCAAATGAGTCACTCAATATGGCAATTTAATGTGTATTTAGATGATGTTGATACCAGATGAGTTTGTTTATTTAGATAAAATATTAGTAAAATTTTTACATTTTTGTTCTATATAGTTGAATAAGCACTTCAGAAAATTTCTCAGTCACTGGTGATGGAATCACAAAGAACATATCTATGATCACATGTAAAAAAAGGTAAAATCAAATGTGATTGCATGTGTATGTATGTGTAGCTACTTAAAGGGTAGGATATTTTGCAATTGATTGTTCTAGTCCTAGCTTTTTAGTTATTCTAAGCAAAGAAATCTTAATGCTAAATTTCCAATAATTACTTCTCTAATGCCTCTTATGTGCCAGGAACTTAAGAAATACTGGAAATTCAGCAGTGAACAAAACAGAGAAGGGAAAACAGATAATGAATAAAGTAATTACGCATGTGAAAGTGTAGATTATCTAAAATTCTATTATGTGTTAATTGTCTACACAATTATGGGGACTTAGAAGAAATTCATAATGGTTGAATGCAATCATTCATTTTATTTGCATTAATGCAAGACTAATTTAGACATGAGGAAAGAACAAGGAAAAAATGAACCAGGAGGAAGAAAAAAGAAAAAGAAAAAAACAAGCAGCAGCAAAAAGAGTAGGTGGAAAGGGAAAAGAAGAGGGAGAAATGACACTGTATTTTTTCTTCCAGTAAAACTCTAGATTTAAATAACTTTTAGTCATGGTTCACTGGTCTTGGTTTTTCTTTTCCCAGCTATTTGTACATTTTACCTATCCCCCAAATATTCTCGTGAACATTTTTGTCAAGTGCATTGCAATGTATGTCTCTGACCTGAATCATTTAACTTGTGCCTCTGACAGCTCGTCCAGCTCCTAACCCCAGACAAGCATTCATCTACTACTCTGACAGTAGTTAATTTAGTTGCAGGTAGTTGGATATAGTTAGTTGGGTAAATAGTTAGGAGTATTATCACTGGGCCATATGGTATGTTTTTGTTCACCTTAGATATTGCCATACTCCAAAGTGGTTATACTATTTTGCATTCCAACAAACAATTTACCAAAGTTTCAGATGTTCCTCATAATAACCAACATTTGATATTGTAATTTTTTAACTCTACTCAGATCTTGTGTTTTTATTTCCATGACCTATTTGTGCCCGTATTTCCAAGTTGACTAGCGATGTTGAGTATTTTCTTGTGTTTATTTGTGATTGTATACCTCCTTCTGTTAAATTTCTATTCAAATTGTTTGCCACTTTGACTATATTAATGAGTTGATTATCCTGTTATTATTGAGTTGCAAGATTTCTTTTTTAGTCTGCCTACAATTTCTGCCGGATATTTGATTTTCAATTGGTATATTTAATCCAATGACCTTTATTATTTACTATATATTTTGGACTTAGGACAATTTTTGTCCCATATTCTTCTTTATTTTCTTTCTTTTTTTTTTAAGATTTATTTATCTATGCATATAAGTAGGCCAGAGGTGAGAGGATACACCAGAGACAGAGTTGGGAGTAGAACAGGCAGATCGATGAAGCACACTGCTGAGGGGAGCAGGGGGTGAGACGGGAGAGGTCTGCTGTGCCATGTGGGAAGCTTCCTGGCCGGGCATTGAACTTGTGCTGAAGTGGCGCTGGATAGCTTCATAGTGCTGCAACTTAACCTGTTGTGCCACCAGGGAGGCCCCTATTTTCTCTTTATGCTGACTGGTTCTTTTTATTATTTCAGTATTTCTTATAATTCCTCTTTAATTTTCCTATTGTCTTTATCCCTATACCTTTACTAGTTTTAGTCTTGCCACAGGGACTATGAAATACAACCTTAACTTTCCATGACCTATGTCCAGTTAATATTTTATCACTTTACATAAAATATATAAATCTAGTAAATATTAAAGTCCATATCTGGTTCATCTCGGTGTAACTTTCCTTTTTGTTTGTAGAAATCTGCTTATTTTATTTTTGTTCCTTGTGTAACAGGAATAATATTCTACATAATATGAATGTTAACTTTTGGAACTTGTAAATTAGTTTCTCTGCCCTTTTTTTCTTTTGTTTTCCCTGCCATTATCTTTACTGAACTTGAACTAGATACTCTGTTGCTGAGCGGCTGCTCTGACTTAAGTGCCCATTTCCTTTCTCTTGTTGATCTGCTTTGTTTTTTGTCTAAAGTCAGGAACAGTCATAAATGGGAAGAGTGTTTGAATCCATTGTGGTTGTTCTTTTTTTTTGAGATTTCCCGGTTCTTTTTAGCAGTCATGGTTTCCCTGGGTTCTCAGTATTGTATTTTCTTTTGTCAGAAAGTTTTCAGGTTTATTTTTCACTGCATGCTCACTTACGGTTGAACTAAACTCCAGAGTAAAAGTACGAAAGTTGAAACTTACTCCCTCCCACAAATGTGCTCTCTTAAATGGCTAAGGATAATTTTGTTGTTGTTGTTTAACTTTTGTCAGAGTTGATAGTTGTTCTCTACAGGGAAGTTCGTACGGTTTTCTCAATATTTTTGTGCATGATGTGATGATAAATTTATGTGTTAACTGGACTGTACTATAACTGCTAAACATTATTTCTGTGAAGATGTGCTGGAAGAGATTAGCATTTAAACCATTAGACTACTCAATGAAGAAGACTGCTCACCAGTGTGAATGGCTATTATTCAATTCTTCAATACTTTGAGGATCTGAATAGAACAAAACAACAGGGAAAATTCGCTCTCAAGCTAGAACATCCATCTTCTTACCTCAGATATAGGATCACCTGGTTCTTAGGCCTGTTCACTTTGATGTGAGTCTGCTAAATGTAGCATACCAGACCCTATAAGGCTCCTTTAAAGTTAAACAAGAGCAGGATCACCCTGGGGCAATCAGTACACATCAGAGGTATGACTGGGAGTGCCCAGGGGAGGCGGGGCCAGGGGTGGAAGGGTGGGGGAGAGAGGGGGTGAGGGGGGAGAGGTGGGGAGGGATTTGACTAATGTACTTTGAATCCCAGACACTGATCAGTGGAACGCCTTGTTAATAAGATTTGAACCATGGGTGGGGGTCAGGAGTATGACTAACCTGAAAAGCAGACTCACTCTCCCTAAAACCCTAAGTAACATAATCATAATTTTAGTTTGACACACCCTTTTCTCTTTTTCTCCTATCAGTAAAAAGGCCAGAATCTTGCTCTTCCAGCAGCATCCCACATCATACAGCTTGCTTCATGACTGCTGTTTCTTTTCTTTTTTAAAAAGTTTTTAAAAATGCATTTATGCATACAAGAACTGAAGTGTAGGTTGGGCGTGTGTGTGTGTGAGAGGGTTCACCACATACAGAGTGGGGAGCAGAACAAGCAGATCTACTAAAATACACCACTAAGGGTAGCTGCAGGCGGGACAGGAGAGGTCTTCTGTGCCATGTGGGTTAGCTCCTTGGCTGGGGCTTGAATTCATCCCACAGTGGCAGGTGATAGCTTGGTAGCACTGAGACTTTAACCCCTGCACCACCAGGGAACCCTTCTGTTTCTTTTCTTTATCAGTGTGGTGTTGCTGACACAACACTTTGAAAGAATTATACCACCAGCTTAATGGTTCTCTAGCTTGCACAAGGCAGATCTTGGGATTTCTAGGTCCATGCAAGCCAATTCCTACATTAAATTCTCTCCATCTATATATTTATATATACATATTCACACATATATGAACATATGTATATATGTGAGCTATTTGTTCTGTATCTCTAGAGAACCCTGACTAATACAAATAATTAACATTATTTTACCTTGAGAAAAAAAATCTCAGATTTGATAATCTCAAATTGAAAATAAGCTTGCACTAACATAAGTTAGAAAAATATTAAATAAATCTTTCCTGAGAAACCTATGGCTGGGGGAAAAACACTTTTAAAATGGAGGAATATTATTTGGATGCCAGTAATATAGGGGAATTAATAGATTTTTTTCATTAATTTATTAACTGATTTATTTGATGAAATATTTATTCCCTATTATTTGAGAAACTGATAGCATATATAATTACTAAAATAAAGAGCATTAGATCCTAGACATGGTTTTGTATCTGAAATCTTTCAGGTACTAGCTTTATGAACATGGGTTAGAATGAACATATATATACACACACACACACATAAATACATATATACATTATTTATACATACATTATTTATACATATCTGAATGTGCAAAATAATGACATATATACATACATACATATATACATACATATACATGTGTATATATATATACACACACACATACACACTCACACTTTGTTTCTGATGAAGATGTAATGATTAAATACACCTTGCATTTAAAATATGTGTAATAATAGTCATTTTTATCATACTTAAGTTATTAACATATCTTAGCTCTGTCATGCATGTGCATAAGGAGGAATATAGAAGAATATTATATTTTATAGCATATACAAATATATAACTTCCACATTAAGACAACAAAAAATTACATGTATGCCATATAAAATAGTGTGTATTCACTTAAAAGTCTAAAATTATACTTAACAATAATGAATGAATAAACATTTTATTCAAGATAGTGGTAGATATGCACTGGATAGTGAGGCATACAGTCAGAAATTGGTTTAGAAATCTACTTTCCTTTTCAATTTTTTGGTAAGTTATCTTTTAAGTCAAGTGGTTTTACTTTTTATGTTTATCTTTTTTAATAGCTGAATTTTAATACCATAAATTAAAAATAATACATAAAATGATTATCTTTTGAAATCTTCTATATGACTTGACCCAAATGATGATAATACCAGTTTTAAGAACTAAGTCTATTTGGGCTTAATGAAGTCCCTTTATTCACGTCACATGTGTGGCAACTTGTATCTCTTAGGACTGGCTATTCTTTGCCTCTGTTACCTTGTCCCATTGACTATGATATTCTAACATAGATGATTTTTTTTGCCTAATTTTGTATTAACCATGACTAAAAAAATTCTTAATATCTTGGAGAATAGTCATTTAGTTTGTTTTTTTTTTAAGTCCTCAATAAATTATTCCTGGTAAATGTACTCTTACGCTAATTGTCTTTGCACACACACACACACACACACACACACACAAGCCCACTTTTGCTTTTTGTCTATATTAGAAATTTAAAGAATATTTGAGATTGATAGTTGTTGTTATATACTAAATATCTAAATGGAATATTTAATTAATATCTGAATGTGCAAAATAATGAGTATCAATTTAACATGTTCATATAGAGGTCAATATGTCATTGGCTTCCTTAATCCCTGTTTGTATACGTACATCATTTTGCTCAACTGTGTGTCAGAACGTGGCACCTTCTTGACATATATTACCAATTATCTGCTTTGGTAGCTTTGAATTAAGTTTTTCTAAATCGTTGATGGAAAATATTCTCAGAAGTGTGATTTGTTCCTTGGACTTTTAAAAAATGTATCATTTATACAATGTAACTTTGAAAGAAAGGGGAAAAGGAGATGTTGCAATCTCTTTTCTCTGTTATATTGCTGTAAACTTCCTCTCCTTCTCTTTCCTTTATATCTCCAAGGTATTTTCTCTGCTGGTCAGTTGTGTTTGGTCTTTTCTTGGTTTTCCTTATTTCTAGTTATTTCTTTAAAATTTTTTAAGTAAATCATTCCTTTTCTTAAATAATTCTGGATTATAGGTTTATTACCTAGGATCTTGAGTTAATAGCAGATTAATAATTGGTAAATGTCTAGCCCCATCATTATAATGAGGATACATCCTTGCTTCTGCCTTCTAGTTTATGTGCTTTACAAAAGTGTAGCTAATCTACATTGAACCTTCATCCTGCTTTGTGAGAACTGTGTTCTATTAGCAGGAGGATAATTTAATCTATATGTTTCTAGTAAATCAGTCCTGTACATCGTATTTGGGAACTGGAGAAGGAGAACCACAACACATTTGTTCCTACTAAGAGAAATGATTCAATCTCTGCTGAAAATTTCCCTTACTTGGAAATCTGGCATTCTATTAATATAAACGGCTGTTCCACCTCAAATTTCTGATGTTATACATTCATCTTATAATATCCAGTAAAATGTAAGGAACGATACTCTATTACTAGCTTTTGAATGTAGAGTATATAAAACAGATGCCCGAGGCACACCAATACATCCATTGTGAATACCAGGCTGTCACCACACCTCTGGCACATCTCCTGCATGCCTTCGTCTGTCATTGTTAATACATTTCATTTAAAAAAGAAATAAAACAGAACAGACCATGCTCCTGAATACATTTTCCTGTTTAAAGGACTCAAGTGTGCTCCCATTGTTGTTTTAAGTAATTAACTCACAACATTGGGCAGTTTCTGGCTGAAAGATCAGTTTTAATGTTTTCTCTAATGTTATAGTATCTCTGGTATGTAGATGATAAAAAATGTTCACATTTTAGATAAACCTTTGAACAACTCCTTGAAATGAACTTACTCCTGTTGAAGAGAGCTGTCATTTCCCTCTCATCTCTTGGGTAGCAAGTTTTGGGAGGCCTCCTTTCAAATTAACTCTAGGGGCTACATTTGTTGCTCGTATGGTAGTTTACTGACTTACGAGCATGTGTTTGACAAATGTCTCACTCCCTTAAGCACTGACAGATCTGCAATTCCATGTGAGTTTTAAAATTCAGAATATTCTATATCGCTTAATAAGATTTTCACCATGAAGGCAACCAGCCACCCAACTATTCAAAGAGGGTAATATAAAGATGCAGCCTCTAAAATTGCAGCTTTGTTAATGTGTCATCATTTCATTTTAACCTTTTATTTTGAAACTTATTTATTTCTGTTAATTGGAGTGTTTTTTTTTAGTTGCTGTGAATTCTAGATGTTTTCATGAAGATAATTTTCACAAAGGCTTATTATTTGATTAGCCATCATTACCTTTTTTATAAACTTCAAAAATAAATGCACTTACTTCCCAAGTTATGTTAGGATGCCACAACAGCCCTTATACTAGAATTTGACAGAGATAATACAAGAAAAGAAATAAATAGGCCAATGTGCCTCACAAATCTAAGTGTAAAAATCCTTAATGAACTATTATAAGTCATACCTAGCAATACAAAAAAATGGATGACATGGTGACAAAATGGGTTTACCCCAAAATTAAATGAAAATCAACATAATAACCTTCATTAACAGAGTTAGAGAAAGGCCATTTATAATCTTGATATTTGCAAGTATATTTTTATAATATAAATTTATCTCAACCAACAAAAAATAGAAACTTCCGCATTCTGATATGTTCTTTAGATGAAAAAAATCTTAACACTTTAATTGTGAAATATTAGTTATTTTTATTCCAACGTCATGCTTTATTGGTTTCTATATCTTTAGAGTAGTTTGAAGTCTGGGAGTGGGAAACATCTGTAAAACCTTCACTATTTGCAGATAACATGCTAATATACATAGAATATTACTTCTGAACTCCTAAAGACTCCATTAAAATATTTATTTGAAGTCATCAATAAAGTGAAATGTCAGGACCCAACACCAATATACAAAAATCTGTTGCCTTTCTATCTGCAACTAGCCAGAAGACAAAGAAATCAAGAAACAGTTCCATTAAAAAGAAATAAATGAAGGAGGTGAAAGACCCGTACAACCAAAACTATAAGAGCTTCTGAAAAGAAATAGGAAACACAGAGAAAATGAAAAATAAAGAGACTAACTGCAGTTCTCTCAGTTTCAGTGGCATTCTTCAAAGAAATAGCACAAACATTACTGAAATTTACATGGAACTACCAAAGACCATGAGTAACTAAACCAACCTTGATAAAAAAAAAAAAGGAAAGACTAATATTTTTCACAAATGATGTTAGAATAATCTGCTATTCATTTAGGGGAAATGAACATTTCTGTCCATCTCCCAAAATTAATTTGAAATTGATTATTGAGCTAACATAAAATCCAAACAATGAAACTAGAAGTACAAGAGAAATATCATCATAAATTTGTGTTAATGTCATGTGAAGGGTGAGGACACAAAAAGCACCAAGTATGAAGAAAGGGTGATGCAGCAGGATTTATTAAAATTAAACATTTTCTAATTATCAGAAGATGACATTAATGAAATGAGCAAACAAGAGACAGACTGGGAGAACGTGTACAATTATATGCATTAGACAATGAACTTTCATCCAAAATACATGAAGAACTCCCATATATTAAAAAGTTTAACAACTTTCAAAATGGTCAAAAGACTTGAAGGAAAAATATAGCAATATGCACATGAAGAGAGATTCGGCATTATTATTCACCAGGGAAATGCATATTAAAATCACATGTGTAAAACCACTTCAAACTTAGTAGAATGGCAAACAAATGACTATTGGTGAAAGTATTACTATAACTCTTGTATACTGCTGGAATGGGAATGTAAACTTGTCAAGTATGTTGGAGAATTGCCTGGAAGTTTCTTATAAAATTGAGTATACAACTACAATACAATCAGCAGTTCAACTTTTTGTATTACTGAAAGAAATGAGGACATACGTATCCACACAAAAATATAAATAAGAAAGTTCATAGTTTTTTTTTTTTAAAGATTTATTTAGGCATACAAACTGGGGTACAGGCCAGAGGCATGGGGTGGTGAGAGACAGAGTGGGGAGCAGGACAGGCAGATCGAAGGAAATACACTGCTGAGGGGAGCAGCGGGAGAGGCAGGAGAGGTCTGCCCCGCCATGTGGGAATCTCCCTGGCCGGGCCGTCGAACTCGCGTCACCGCTGTCAACAGCTCCACAGCGCAGCAGTTAACCGCTGCGCCACCAGGGAGGCCCGAAAGTTCATAGTTTTATCCATAGCAGTTAAATAGTCAAATGTCCATCAACAACAAAAACATAGTATTATTTAATATACTCTGAAGTTAAAAAAAAAGTAACACAGAGTAATAAACAATAGGAATTATCTGAAAATATTATATATGCAAATTAAGCCAGACAAAAGGACACAGAGTTATTTCATTTATCCGGAAGTTTGGGAAAAAATTAATCTATGATCAATAATGATTGTGACAATGATTTGAGAGGACTTTCTACAGGCTTAATAATACTCAGTATTTTAGTTGAACTGTTGATTTTATAGATACAAGCATTTATTAGAACCCATTGAATTGAACAATCAGGATGTGTGCAGTTTATTTTAGGTTAAATTATACCTCAATTAAAAAAGATAATAGTATAATATCTAGAATACAGGAAATGTATTCTGGAATTTGGAACTATATATTTTCTATAACTAAAATAGCCACAAAATTCTTTTTTATATTGAATTTGTGTTTATATTATAAAAGGACACCTTGAAATGCTAAATTTCTTGTCATACATACATGTATAAAACACAGTTTTCTCAAGTTTGTTATTTGATTTTTAACATATGTTCATGTAAAAGGTAAATTCAAGGAACATATAAAAGTTAAAAATCAGTACTACAAATTAGCAAAACAAAGAATGGCAAGGAAACAAATACCACCATAGCTATTTGGTTACTACCTAATAGTAATTGTTGCTTCATTAACAATAGTACAAAGAATGAAATTAATTGACTTAACCAATAGTTCACAGAAATGACAATATAATATTGTGGATAGTTTTTACATGAATAATAGTATTATTTAAATGACAGTCCATAAATGTGCATTTCAAGTCTAAATCATTTCATAAATTTTGGAGATAGCCTTTTAATGCCTATAGGCATTAAGGATCAAATATATTCAAAATCAAACCAACTATCTGCCATCCCACAAATGTTAACTACCCTAACTTATGCTATTAAATGGAAAGACAGACACTTTACACAACAAACTAAAGAATCTTCTTAATTTTTCTTTCTTATATCTTCACAAATTATTTTCATTCTGTTTTCTAAATTGTCCATAAGTAAATTCTCATGCCCTGATGCAACTATGGCTGTGTTTGTTTACATCTTCAAAGTTTATTTTGCTTCCCTTGCTTAATACATAAATTTTATCTCTCTTATCCATCTTTTCATTGACTGTCAGGAATATCATCTTATAATGGAAGTGTAAGATTTTTTCCTGCTTAAATATGTTTTCTTATACTATTTCATATAAGGAATTCCTATGTATTCTGTATCTCAGGGACTACATCACTTTCTAACAGGAACTGCCATTCATATTTCTTTCCTAATATTCATGTAAGGAGTGTGTTCCTCTTTGTCTGATGACATTTTTTTACATATTTTATCAAAGCACTTATTACTCCAAATAAATTTTTGTCTGTCTTTGCCTCAATGAAAACAGGTACATTCCCCCTTATATTAATGCATAACAACTAGCCCTAACCTAGTACAAAGTTGGTGATGAAGAAATATTTATGGATAAATGGCATACATTTATAGTATTTTTCAGAATAAGCATAAATAATATTTTAACAGAAGAATATTGAAAAATACTAAATAATTTAGTCCTGCGTATTGAATCCATTAATATTTTCAACAAACACTTGTTCAGTGGCTCCTTTTGACACATAGGGGACTTAATATTGTATATTTCTGATGAATTAGGCAAAATCCCCATTTTTACAAAAATTCATTCTGTGGATGAGGAAAGATAATTTTCCTTTTACCCTTCTGGCTTCATGGCTGAGTTCCTCCACTATAGTAAAAGACAGATTAACAGGAGAACAAACAGAAATATAAAAACGTGTTTGTCTGCTGTATACATGGTAGAGACACATGAAAACTGAGTTACTCCCCCAACTGGTCCAAACAACCAACTTAAATACTATCATCTTTAAAGACAAAAGAAGATAGTGAGGTGGGTAATGGGGATAGTTGTCAGATGTTCTTGCGGTAAGTCTGGTAAACAACGGTAATGATTGTGCAGATTTAAGTCTTTTTTTTTTTCTCCATTTATAAGAATTTCTGGAAATTTAGTCATCCTCCACTTCTGGTTCAGAGAAGTAGATACCCTTATAAATGAAGATTTACCTTTAAATGTAATTGCTTTTTACTGAAGGGTAACTGGTACATGGTATTCACAGTTTTCTATGTCTGCTGTTTCTTTAAAAATAAGCAACTCAAGATAATTCTTATGCCAAAAAGGCATATTTTAGGATGGTTAATTTTATTCCCTTTCAATTTCTAAAGAGGGAGATCTATGTAAATAGCAAAAAAAGTATTGAATATTTTTGAAACAATGATATAGGCAGTTAGTTCTGGAGTGGGAAGGAAGATTGTTGGCAAAAAAACATATTCCTCTTTGGAATCGTCTTTGAGTAATGAGTAATGAAATCACAGATTTGGAGAGTAGGGCATTTGAAGTAAAAGCAGGAGTATAAACAAAGTCACAAAAAGCATAAAATGTTTGCTATCAAAGGAAACTTTATAGGGATTCAGGATGCTTTCTGCAGGAAATTATTTTGACAAAGTACAAAAATATATCATGCCAATTCATTTTATAGACTCACTAATGAGTCTGTAAATTCCAGTTTTAAAAAATATCTGTTCCTTTTCCCCCAACTATTTACCTAGAAAAATTTTAAATTGATTGGAAAATTGATAAAATAGTATAAGCAACATCATTGCCTATTTTTTATCTTATCAATTTTTGATATTTTGTAAGGTTTACCTCTCATTGGAAGTATAAATTCCCACTTTCCTTCTTTTTTTTTTAATATATTTTTTTCAAGATTTATTTATTTATACATACAAGCTGGGGTACAGGCCAGAGGTGTGGGGCGGTGGGAGGGTTCACCAGAGACAGAGTAGGGAGCAGAACAGGCAGATCAGAAGTACACTGCTGAGGGGAGCAGCGGGCTAGGCAGGAGCGGTCTTCCGCACCATGTGGGATTCTCCCTGGCTGGGCTTCGAACTCGCATCGCTGCTGCTGACAGCTCCACAGCGCAGCGCTTAACCGCTGCGCCACCAGGGAGACCCCCCACTTTCCTTCTTCATTCTTCTCAATTGATTAAAAAAAGTCAAAATAGTACCATGTGGATTAATAGGAGAAAATTAATTTCATACTTAATGGAAATCCAAAAATATGAAGTTCAAAATGGTGGCCATTTTGTGTGTGTGTGTGTGTGTGTGTGTGTGTGTGTGTGTGTGAGAGAGAGAGAGAGAGAGAGAGAGAGAGAGAGACCAAGACCTCTGATACGGAATGGGTTAAGGTTTGGGGTTACAAAGTAAAAATGTGATAATTCACAGGGATGTAGCATTTAGAAAATAAAGTTATCCTGTCATTTAAAAAAGTTTTCTTAGGTGAAATGATATTTGTGATGACAGCTTTCTTCCTGATGCCATATAGGTTTAGGCAGTTAAGGAGAGAGAGAGAAGGATTTCTTCCTGAATCTGCTGAGTTTTGAATGATAGGCCTCCACAAAAATGTTTAGAACAGGTCTTCCCAAAACTTATCACTTTAACATGTGGATTATTTCAAGCTGAAGTCAATTGGGACCCTGAAAATGTCTTTTACCTTAACTATCTAGAGGAATGCAAGTTAAGAATATCACTTAGAATTAGGGCTTATGGGGCCTCCCTGGTGGTGCAGTGGTTGAGCGCTGCGCTGTGGAGCTGTCGGCAGCAGCGAGTTCGACGCCCAGCCGGGGAGAATCCCACATGGTGCGGCAGACCTCTCCTGCCTCGCCCGCTGCTCCCCTCAGCAGTGTATTTCTGGTCTGCCTGTTCTGCTCCCTACCCTGTCTCTGGTGAACCCTCTCGCCGCCCCACACCTCTGGTCTGTACCCCAGCTTGTATGTATAAATAAATAAATCTTTAAAAAAAAAAAAGAATTAGGGCTTATACTAGAAATAAATTTTCTGTTGGATAAATTTCTTTATGACAGTACAAACATAATTACAGAGCATCAAGTCTTCATCATATGAGTCACCATCTCCTTATCACATGGGTATCTTCTCTCCTTGAAGCCCCAGTTTCCTAGCCAGTCCTTACCTCAGGACTATACCCTCATTTTTCCTCCTTAGTTTAGGAAGTACCATGTTATGTGTATTCTCCACATGTATGTTAATAACAAAATCTCCAGCCAGGGAGCTAACCCACATGGCATGGTGCAGCAGACCTCTCCTGTCTCACCTGCTGCACCCCCTCAGCAGTATATTTCAGTAGATTTGCCCGATCTGCTCCCCACTCTGTCTCTGGTGAATCCTTTCCTCACACTTCTGGCCTATTCCCGGTTCTTCTGTGCTAAATAAGTAAATTCTTAAAAAAAAAAAAAAAACACAAAATTTGTTGTTGTTGTTTTCCTACTAATCTGTTGCTGTTTTGATTACTTGATGAGCTGGAGAAGGCCCCAGAAGTATAGGGGGAAATTTCTTGTCTTCCCCTAAAATTTCTATTGTCTTTAGTTCAAAAATCATCCTCATGATGAAGTGACGCACTTTGGAGTTAATGCCTCCTTAACACGTCTATGTCCTGTATACAGGAGAAGCAGAAAAACTGAGTTAACTCCCCCAAATGTACCTGAGCCACTAGATAACATTTTCAACTAAAGAAAAAAATGGGGGGCTGGGAGTAAGGGGAAGGTCTATAATAGAGGTTATCAGTAGAAGCACAGTCAACAAAGTATGGTTGTTATACAGGTATAAGATACACTGTTTTTAAAAAAAGGCGATAATAAAAAGGTCATTCTGCTTTTATTTTAAGATGTGGTACATATACATAATGGAATACTAATCAGCAATCAAAAAGATACTCATGCAATTAGTAGCAACATGGACGGAGCTAGAAGGGATCATGCTCAGTGAAATAAGCCAGAAGGAAAAAGAAAAATATCGAATGGTGTCACTCTAGGAGGAATATAGGGGAACCAAAGAAGAGATCAGGAGGAGAAAATAACAGCAACAATAACAAAACAAAAACAAAAACTAGCAGGCAACCATAAATGAGAGACATTCAGAGAGGGTTCAAATGAGGGAGAAAAGAGCACAAGGGACTATGGGGATGGTTCATGGTTGAATTGGTGGTGGGAAACTTACGGGTAATACACAATAATGTAAAAAATATAAATAATTTTTTAAAGTTTAAACAAAATAAAGATATTTATGCATACAAGAGCTGAGGTGTAGGCCAGAGGTGTGGGGTAGGGAGGGAGAAAACTCACTAGAGAGAGAGGGGGGAGCAGAACAGGTGGACTGTCTGACATATACTGCTGAGGGGAGCAGCAGGTGAGACAGGAGAGGTCTGCTGCACCATGTAGTTCAGCTCCCCTGGCCCGGGATAGAACTCATGCCTCAGTGGCTGGGAATACCTTGACAGTGCTGAGACTTAACCCTTTGCATCCCTTACACCCCCTTCTTTTTTTTTAATTTAAAAGCCAAGGTTTTGTAATTATGTTTCCATTTTTGAATTTACAAATTTCCATACATCTCCATCCCTTTTCAATTAAATAAACAAAACAAAACAAGACATTTTGTCTCTTTTCCACATTCAGAATTATACTTTCGATTCTGAACAGTTATATGTTCTTGATCTTTTAATAACAAAATTTTCTAATATATTGGTACATTATGAAGTAGTGAAAATAATTCACTGTTTTATTTTTAATGATTTAGTGTAAATTGAGCTCTATGAGACAGTCAGAACACAGATATTCATCGTATCATCAAGACATCAAATCACTATTTTGAATTTTCTTATTTAAACATTTAGATTTTGTTTGGAACATGTTCAGGTAAATAGGAGCACATGGATTCTATTTTCCAATGGAGAGCTATTTGGAAAATCCTTCTAACACTCCCACACCCAGAAACCTGATCACTTTCCATTTTGTAATCCTATAAAGTTTGAAGTATTTCCACAATTTGCAATTGATGTGTATGACTGAGTAGGATTTAAAACTAACATTGCCTCTCAGATTTGTTTCCATAAGCACCTGAATCTGGAAATCTGTCAAGGAGAATTTGTGCTTACTGGTAACAAACATCTTGATTTAATTTAGCGTATACACCACCTAAAATACACAATTGTGTGATGCTATGTCATCTCACATGACAAATGCATACCACAAAAACCTTGTTAAGCATTTATGCAGCTTTTCACTTTGGGTTGTAAAGCAATCAGAGATGACCAGGATTTGATTACAGACTTGCTGAAGTAGAATTGTCTCTTAAAGCCCCCCAAAGGAAATTAAAAATTTGTAATTTCATAATTTATTTGAACTTTGTATTTTTCATTGGAAGCACAATCTTAATTTTGTTGAAGTAAGCATTATTTTATCATAGGCTTTCAAATGTTTAATGTCCCTCCCATCTCAATTTTTTTCTTCCTGTCTCTTTCCTCCCTTAGCCTCCTCCCCCACCACACACACATTTATTGAAAATTCTTTGCTTTATGTTAGATAAGATTAGTTATTTCCTTCAGTTTAGGATATGCCAGTATGGCTTGCCTATTTTTATATAATTTTTGAATGTCATTGTTATTATTGTTAGGAGATCTTGCTTTTTATAAATCACTACTCTTGTGCCTGATGAGAGTGGTGAGATTTAACTGAGAATGAGATGAAATTTCTGTGTACAGCAGTCACTTCTGTTAAAAAAAAAAAAAAAAAAAGGACACAACAGGCCCCAAATTAGTTATCTATACTAGTCCATGTCATCATCAAAACAAGATTTAACTCTTAATTTCATTGCAGTTCAGCACAATAGTAGGTAATCTGAGTGATGAACCCTCCTTTCTAGAAAGAGATAGTGACTTTCCCTGACATACAACTTTCTTTTGATGAATAACCTACTTGTTCACCCTTTTTTTTGCCTAATAAAAACCTACTTGTACAACTCACAGCAGTAACTCTCAACTAGCTAGAAGCCAAATAGATCTCTACATTTGATGGGCTTAGTTTTATAATTTATCTCCTCATATTTATATACTTTCAGATGCTTAAGTATTTGCTGAAGGCATGCAAAATGCAAAGTTCAGATATTGTGTTACAATCATGAATCTACTGCTCTTTTAAGCATGAAGGTTTGCTGTTCTTTTATCTAGACAACTTACTGATAGCTAGTATCAACATTAATAAATGACCACTGTGCTTTCTTAAAACTGTTATAAGTGTGTCAGTAGCAGCTATAAAAATAAATTAATAATATTAATACATTAATGTCTAGATAAGGAGAAGCTATCTTATAATAAAAATAAAGCAAATTAATCATGATAAATAAAATTAACATTAAGTTCATAGGAATATAATTTGGTATGCTGGATAATAGAGTTGAGAAAATGTGCTTAAGTAAAAATAACTTTAGCATTCAATACTTAAAAATATACTTAATGTAGATAGAGAAGTAGAGAGAAGTTGGCTTGAGAAGTTGGAGAGGACACTGAGAGGACAAAACTTGGGGCTATGGGTGGGCATGACTAGCACCTGATTTCCCTTTGCAACAGCTCCTAGGCCAGAAGGAACTATGTCTCTGAACTCTTTCTTAGAGGAGCAAGTACTTGTGAGTTAGGAAAGAGAAGGAAAACCCCTTTTGCCTCCAACTGTCAGTCATTGTAAAGCCATTCGTCATTTTAACCTTCTAAGCAAATAGCCATTTTTGGATTCCTGTGTTCTTCCTCCAGATAACCAAAGCCTGATATCTCTTTAACTAAATAAAATTGTATTCTGTTGCTATAGATAAGAAGCCTAAATTGCTAGTTTTTTGGAGTAATCATTTGGAAATCACACATCTTGAGAGTACTCAGTAATCTTGTTACGGGACTTCTAGCTCAGCGAAATAAGCCAGAAGGAAAAAGAAAAATATCGAATGGTGTCACTTATAGGAGGACTATAGGGGAACCAAATAAGTGATCAGGAGAAAATAACAACAATGACAAAAACGAAACAAAACAAAACCAGCAGGTAACCATAAATGAGAGATACTCAGCGAGGGAGGGGAAGGATAAGGGTTCAAAACAGGGGAGAGAAGAGCTTAAGGGACTGTGGTGACTGTTCACGGGTAAATTCATGGTGGGTAACCCATGGGGAATACACAATAATATAAAAGATATAAATTTTAAAAAATTCATAATGGGTGAAAGAATTCAAAATACAAATCTTTATATACTATGTATTCTCAAATGTATATAATGTATATGTGAAAAAAAAAAGACAAGGGGAAGAATAAAGTTTCCAAGTCAAGCACCCAAATTTACTCTTCCCCTCATGGGTAAATCCCCATCCAAACAGGGTTGCCCCAACCTGGGCCACTGAGGCACAAATCTAAGGAACCTCCTGGTGGACACCCATAGGAAAGGCGCAGAAGGAGCCTAGCATGTCTGAGACAGAAGGAGCAAAATCAAAATCAAGATAAAAGCTGCCGTTGTTAACCTCCCCACGGGTCTCTCACCCACATCTGTTTCAACCAGCCCAAGACCAAGAAACAAGTACAGTTTCTTTCCGTGTCTCTGCTCCATGTGCCTCCTCCAGGTCTCCTTCCCCATCGTCCTTCCTTCTCCAGTCTCCTCCAGTTTATTGTCTTTCTTGCTTAGCTCCGCCTTTCCTTGGGAGGGTCAGGGAACCTGGAAACTCCCCATTCCCTGGGGACCACCCTGTTACACTATGGTCCCCCACCAGGAAGTGCCTTAGACCTGCATCAAGCTTTTGGGCCTCAATGACCCTACTTTGGGCCAACTCTGTTTGGCTGCACATTTACCCACAAGGGAATGGGTAACTTTTGAGTGTTTCATTGAGAAACTATTATCCTTTCTTCTTTTCTATTTCCCTATTACACACTAATTCTATTAAAATTCTTTTCTATTGAGGGTCTTATACACTAAGAGTATGTCGGGGCCTCCCTGGTGGCGTGGGGGGTTAGTCTCAGCACTACCAAGCTGTCGCCAGCCACTGCAATCTCCAACCAGGGAGCTGACACACATGGAACAGCAGACCTGTCCTGTCTCGCCCGCTGCCCCTCACAGCAGTGTACTTCATTCACTCTGCCTGTTCTGCTCCCCACTCTGTCTCTGGTGAATCCTCTTCCCTGCCGCCCCATACCTCGGCCTACACCCCAGTTATTAAAAACATTTAATTAAGAAAAAAAGAGTATGTTTTGTCTTTACGTGATCTATGGCAGAGCCAGTTTAGATTGTGCAAAGTTTGGGGGTCCGGAAGTGCCCCTCAGTCTGCCTGCTAATATAATCACATTCTATCCTGACAAATATCAGCATAATAAAAAGCTGTGGGGTTCCCAGCCTTCCTTGTTCTCAGGGTTGTCTCTGAAAGACCCGAGTTCTTTCTGGTCAGCTAAGCATACAGTATGCAGGAGACCTCTCACCAAAGGCAGAAGTCCTGTAGGAGGAATATACTGGGAAACCAGTATGCTGAAAACAGCAGGCAGATATTATGGCCAGATTAAGAAGATCAACCGAAGTACAGTACCCGTACTTGTAAGGATTAGCAGAAAGTTAGGTTAGAGTGGAGAATAGAGAAAATGTGCTTTGACTAGTGGGAACAATGGAGCCCACCAGGCAATAGCCCCTGGTCACCCCACCCTGCGCTACATCCCAGATAATGCATCCCCAAGCAGTACATGCCCCACCTTTGTACTTGATTCTAATGAAAAGGACATTGTCTTTGGATAGGAGCTGCCCAGTGTAGCCCCTCTAGGCTTCTCATTGCTGCAATACACTTGAACTTTAGTAATAGTTCCCTCTTCCAGCACCATTCCTAATGCTGCTACTTTGCAAGGTGGCAAAAAAAAAAAAAAAGTTTAGCAGAGAATTTTGATTTTTAATGACTGTATATAATTTGATGAAAAGGTAATTTATAAAAATAAGGACAAAAGACTAGTTTCTGAAGCACTGTTTAACTCCAGGAACTAGATTAAGTTATAATATATAACATTTTTCCTTTAATTTTAAGATTTTTTTCTTATAGTGGTTCTTTCATATTTATTACAACTTACCAGGCAATAAATATCAACAAACTATATCACATGAATTGATACTTAAGTAACATTAATAGAAACGATTAGAATGTTGTTAAAGTATGTTACAGTTCCAATTATGACTGAGGCATAATTCGATGCAATCAGCAAAGCGGTGATTTATTGCTAGCTCGAGCTAGGGTCCCAGTTAGCCCGGTGTACCGCCGCAGTGGTCCGTAGGCAAAAATGGAGACCCCGAGTACAGAATTGGGTCAGCTTGTAAAGGCAATGGAATTCAGCAAGTCCTAGTGAACTTGGCAAGACATCAAGGATGAGGGGGTCATGGAGCAGATGGTCTGTGCTGTTATCTTTACTAGTTCCTGGAATCCTTGCCCTAGGCAGGGGAAGTTTTATCTCAAGGTTGCTGGCCTTGAGACTTTCACGGCTACTGGCAGCCTGGCGCCTTGCTGCCACTAATGTTGGTTTTAACCTTTGTCAGTGGCCAAACATTCTGAACAGTTTTTAGCATTCTTTTACAATGGTAAATCATACGACATCATTTTTTCTATACTTTAGAGTATAATTTATTTTTTAGTTGCAGTACAGTCATAATGCTGAATGTGTTTCCAGTTCAAATGAGTGGAATAAATATGTCATTATTTTACAGTTTTGTTATGGGCACAAAAGTTCACAAAGAATATTATGTCTTCAGGCACCTTTCCATAGTAATACTGTTAGCAGGTGACTGAGGGTTGCCCTGGAACCCCCAAACTTGCATACTTTAAATGGGTTCTGCCATCTACCTCATAAAAACAAAATAAACTCTTAGTGCAAAAGAACTTTAATAGTGTGCATAGAAAGAGAAGGAAAGAGTTTCCCAGTGAAATACTCAGTTACCCATCCCTTCCTGGGTAAATGCCCAGCCAAACAGGGTTGGCCTAAAGCAGGGCTGCTGAAAATCAAAAACTTGCCACCAGTCTATAGCACCTTCTGGCAGGGAACCTTAAGAAAGGGACAGAAGGGGCCAGGCAAGTCTGGGGCAAAAGGAGCAAAATTAAAGTACAAATCAAGATAAACACTGCTATTGTCAGCCTTCCCTTGTGTCTCTCACCCAGGCATCTGTTCTGTGTCTCCCACGTCTCTGGTGCAAGTCCACAGCAGAGAAGCAGCAGGACCTCTTTACATGTCTCTCTGTTTCATGTGCCTCCTCCAAGTCTTCTTCCAGTCTCCTTCAGCTTCTCCCCACTCAGCTCTGTCCTTCCCATGGTGGAGCCAGGAACACCCCCTTTCTGGGCCAGATGAAATTTAAAATCTATTATAGCTCTACATTTCTATGACTTGATCCAAAATTGTATGGCCAAAATGAAATGAAATATGATTATATAATTTATTTAAATGATAGACTTTAAAAGGTGTTTGAAGTAGAGTTTACTTTAGATTTTACTCTTTACATTGCCTTACACATAAGAAAGAAAACTCTTGATGGGTCATAGTTGGTGAGGATTTAATATATGTCTGGTCAAGAAAATAAACACTGATTATTTCAATAGAGAAAAGATTTAATATAAGAATTACTTGTAGGTATTGAAGAACTCAAAAGGCAAATGGAGAACACTATGATACTCAGGTATTGTTAAGACTGAAGGCTTAAGTGTGTAGACTTGCACACTCTTAATGGGTTCTGCCATCTACCACATAAAGACAGCATACTCTTAGTGTGAAGAAACTTTAAAAGGATTAGCATGCATAGAAAGAGAAGAGAAGAAAGGTAATAGTTTTCCAATAAAACCCTAAGTTACCCATCCCCTTGTGGGTAAATGCCCAACCAATCAGGGTTGTCCCAAAGTGGGACCACAAAGGTGAAAACTTGCCACGAATATAAGGCACCTTCTGACAAAGAACCAGTTTGGAAAGGGGCAGAAGCAGCCAGATAAGTCTGTGACAAAAGGAGCAAAATGAAAACACATAACAAGGTAATGGCTGCTATTGTCAGGCTTCCCACGGGTCTCTCATTCATGTATCTTCCAAGTGTGTCTACATGTTTCCCCTCCAAATCCTCATGTCTCTAGTGCAAGTCCAAAGTGGAGAAGCAAGTGAGCCCTTCTTCTTCACATGTTGCTTTCCTCTGCTCTCTTCCCCAAGTTTTCTCTAGCCTCCCCTCACAGCTCGGCTCTACCCTTCATTAGTCAGAACAGGGAACATGGAACCTCCCCGTCGGGGCAGGAAGACACAGGAGCACAGGTTCTCTATGGAGCTGCACAGATGGGTCAAAGGAGGAGTCCTGGAGCCCTCAGTGGCTTTTCAGGCTTTTAATGATCTTTTGTAGAGAGGTAACCAGGTACAGGGCAGGCAGCAGGGCTGGGGGGCGAGGAGACTGGAGGCCCCCCTGCCCCCGGCAAATCTTCACTCTCTTGGGCTCTCAGGCATTCTCTCATGGTCTCTGTTGCATCCCAAACAGTCCTCTGCTCCATGTTTTGTTCTCTCCTGCCTCTGCTGCTTCTGCCACTTCTACTTATAAACCCAGTCTCTGGCTCAGGTGTGCCCACTCACGCATACCCACACCCTCCCTCAGGTGCCTGCCATCAGGCAGGTGTGTAGGCCCACAGGGGTCTAACATTGGTGAGAGAGCGTGAAAACCTGATGATTTTTTCACTTACCCTACACTGCCCCTTTATGAAGTTTACACTAATACAGCATCATAGAAGTAGTGGGTAAAGGAAGCAGTTATCACTCCAAGGCTTGGGAGACAAGGGAAAGAGGTTGAGATTGGCCTGTGGTCTAGCAGTTGAAGGTGTGATCCCTCCCTCAGTGATGAAAACCCTACTTTGGAGGGGAGGGCAATGCTCAGATGGTGCTGATACCACCCAAGGTCAGATGACCTTCTCTGCACAACTGAGACACCGATCTCTTAGGAGAGGGTGCCAGCCAATTGCTGCTATTTCAGAAGAGTCACAATTAGGCTAGTTCTGGGTGTGAGAGAGATTGACAAGAAATAATCAGGTTGTAATATTAGAAAATAATTGGAGTATATAAATCATTATTCAGGGTAGTTCCATCATGTATTCCACCAGGGCTAAGGTTTAGGGGAGTGAATAACAGGAGAGTGATCTCAGCTTAGGTCATTTTTTTGTGAAACTTTTGTATTTGTTTTTAAGTTCATTTGTCTATCTACGATTGTTAGCTTCAGATGATCAGCAGATGGTCACCTGTTGTTCTTGTGGTTGCCGATTTTACCTCACCAATTCACCCCGAAGTCTCACATCGCAGTTAGAGACAAGGTGGAATCTTCCTGACTCAAAGCAGGCTCCACAAAGACAAGCTGCAATCTGAACCAGCTTGTACTACCCCACCAGGGAACTGCTGCTGGAGTAATGCTGGCAGGACGTAACAAGAAGCAAACAGGAGGGCTAAGACTTTTCTTCCTTCTAGAATTCCTGTCTCTCTCTAGTAAAATCTAGCAGGAAGTAAATTGGTAACTGAGAAATGTAATTTTCAGAGTACCAGGTTCAGTCTCACAAACCTATGTGCAGAAGGGAGGATTTGAAGCTCAAAATTAATAGCATAATGACTAGCATAATGGAGAGAAAAATCATAATAATTTAGAGTACAATATTCCAAAGTAAAACAAAGAAACTGTTAAATTATAAAAACAAAAGCTGCATTTCCCTTAAGTTTATATTTCTACAAAAGGACTTGAAATTATAACATATTTAAGTTGTAGGAGGTAGGGAATCAACTATTTAATTATTATACTGAATAAGCAGTATATTAGTTAGAGGTAATGCAATGTGAATTAAAGACTATGAGCTCTTTTTACTGAAAACTGAAGCCCTGGTACCATGTAGTTGTTTTTCTTCCATAGAACTTAAAACTATATCAATATAAATACAGATAAGTAACTTTTTCCTAAACTTGATAATTTTATTTTCCAACTTGGAATTAGCAGCTAATGGTCATGAGTTTGCAAAATTTATGCCAGTAAGTTATTTGAGAATCAAAACCTAAAATATATAGTAGAGCAAATGCTTTAAAATAAATGGTCCATTGTATGCAAACCAAAGCAGACCTTGAAACTCTATTTATTTCAAAAGAAAAAAACCACTGTATAAATCCACTAAAATATCTACCTGTAATTTATACAACTCTCTGAATGCAATAAAATTTGCAAAATGCTATTACATAGTTCTTCACATATTCCAGCAATTAACTTACTAGTTAATTGATCCATCCAATTATATTTTGCTACTGAAATTGATTTACTGATTAATGGAATTGACTCAAGTAGTTGTTTGGAATTGTGTAACATAACTAACTTTATTTAAATTTAAAAGCTATTATGTATCTGATAATTATCAATAAAAACTAAAAGTAGAAACTGTTAAATGATGTTTAAGTTTGAACAGAAGAAATGACTTAAATTGCTGTTTTGTCAAATATATATGCATTTTCATTTTTGGTGCAAAAATAGAATTTCCACATAAAACTTGTTACTTGTCCTTGAGGTTCTTATCTGTTAATGGAGTCATTAAGTTATATAAAAGACTAAATGCCAGATAGCTTCCATAGCTAAATTAACTTTTAAGGTAGCAAGGATATAACACATGACTTCTCCATGTCTTTATTACAAACTATAATTCTTTTGAGCACTCCTGTTATAATCTGTTGTTTAATGAATCTTCTATTCCAGTTACTATGCCAGTCTTCATCATCTCAGGCATCTGGTGCCTTTTTTGTGAGCACAAGTCATCTGTTCAATGATATACCTCAGGGGTCTAGTCAAACCTCTCTAAGAAGTAGGTAGTCTTGACAGCTACTACCACTTTCAATGACTGTGACAAAGTTGTGAGACCTATAAATTCCAGGGATATTGCGAACTGAAAAATCTAGATGGGCAAATTGATGTTCATTATATGTAATTATAGCCTGAATTCCTGACTACTTTTTCACATTCAAAGAGAGCAGCTGTTGTTGCAATGTGTTTTGAACGCTTTTTTGTAAAATAAAGGAGTAATTGTCTATTCTAAACAGTTCTTGATTTATGTACTAAACATGTTATTGATTTATGTACTAAACATGTTATTTCTCAAATATTGTGGCATTTCCTAAGTATATGAGGCTTCTTTTACTGAAGCTTGCTGATACCTCCTGAAAAGCTGGTCTCACCTATAGCTCTGTAGAAACCATTTTTTTGCTTTTTGGAGACAATTTGTGCTTAGCTAAAGAATTCTATAAAGGCCCAACTTGAGTGCTGTGAAAATACTGTTTATGACTATGGATTAAATGTGACATATTGTCCACAACAGGTAGTATTTCTAGTGGATTTTGTTTATTGCAATGATGCGTAATTGGTGTATAAATTATGTCAAAAAAGGTGAAATAGATTGGATATCATCTGTGACCCTTCTTGTCATGGATCATTACTAAATTTAAAAACTAAATTCCTTGCCCAGCAGGTGAGAGTGGGAGGCTTGAATAGATAAAGGGACTGTATGGGACTGCCATGGGAAGTTGGACATTAAGCTGATCTGAAGAGCTGTTAATCCATTATGCTAATTTAGATCATCAGTCAGGACACACCCAAGACTAGTCACCCTAATGGGTCAATGATGCCTGGGGTATAAATAGAGCCTCAGGACCCTCATTCTCTTGCAGTGGGGCCTCTTCCGTCTTGCCTGCTGCTCCTCTTAGTATATTTGCTACCATCCTTCTATTCTCTACCTTGTCTCTGGTGGATTCTTTCACCCCACACCTCTGACCTACATGTGATTCTTTACCACAACATTTATGATTCAGTAAACTCAGTACTTACAAGGTTCTAAATCTTAGGGGGCTTAGATAACATCTCTTTTATTTAATAACTTTAAAATTGCTAGTTCTTTCAGCATGGAAAAGAAAACAGAAAATTATCTTAAGTCAGAATTAATCTTTTTCTGAAAAAAAAAGAAACTTGTCTACTTTCTGTTGTCATTGATTGACATCTTTAAGGGGATTTGGGGTTCTTTCAACTAAAATCAGAAAAGTATTGATTGTCTTATCTTATTTTCTTTATTCTTTATTGGTTATCCCTATAACCTAAGTTATTTTTTAAATAGAGCTGCTGAACCACTTTACCTTTTTTAAATAAACTGTGTTATTTTACTCTGACAGTGTTCTTGCTTTCCTTATAAATGTTGTTATATTTATGTTATTACCTTTAGCTTTTCAAAATAAGTAAATCAAGGGTTATTTTTTCACCCATTGGCTAACTTCTTACAGTTTCTGGATCATTTTGTTGTCATCTGAATAACTGAGGACTACCTTTAATGACATGTGTGTGCCTGGTACATTAGCTCTCTAACAGATGTCTGAGTGATTACAGCTCCCTGGAGCATCATAGCTTTTCCATTTCCTTGAATCCATTTGCTTTCTGATCTACAAGTTCCACCAAAAATTCTCACTGAATGTGATTTTTTTTTCCTTGTCAACTCCTAACTGGATGGTCAAAGTAGTTTATAACTATTAGTTATTAAAGATTATCTTCCTAGAATTTGTATAAACTTATTTTCCTATCCTTAATTCCATAATAAAAATCAATGTAAATGAAAATATGTTTACAATTCCAAATACCCCATTGGGATCCAGTGGTTGTTAGCCCACCTGGCATTTTGGTCTGGGTCCCAGAATTGTGGAAATATAAAAATGTACTATATTGCATAAGACAGACAAAATAATCTGTAATGTCCCCAAAGAATAGTCAGGGCATGATTTGAAGGTGTCATTGAGAGATCCCCATGCCTCCCCACACACAGAGCTGGCTTTTGGAACCTGGTTTATCTGCTTCAGAAAGAGGAAGAGGTTGGCTGACAGGATTTAGACCTGTGGCTCCAGGCAGTCTCGGCACTCTAATTTGGGTTCTTAGATCACTAAGCCAAGCCCTGTAGCTCTCAGAAACTCTGTATTTATATATAGATAACGATTATACCCATCAAGTTGACATTCTAGTAATAAGACTTTCACGAAGTTGCACTTATACTTTCAAATGTATTATTGTTTAATCTCATTATGTGTGTCAAGTTGAATCAAAGCCAACCTGTCCTTTTTCCCCTTTCAATATCAATTATGAGCAATTTTATTTGACTCTTTCCTGCATTTAGATTCTGTTTTTAAAGGACATTGAAGCTGGTGTTGATGAAATATTATAATGCTTCCTTATCTATGAAAAATCTGGTAGAAAACATGGCACAGTTTTCTTTAAATTGCAGTAAGAGCTACATAGTATATTGATATGGAGAGAGTTATTAAACTAGAACATACATTTTGTTCCTTTCATATTACTTTTGAGGAAAAATCATTTCCCAATATAATATTCTCTAGCTCCTATTCATATCCAGTTTGCTCTACATTTATTTTTCTACATATTTGGCCTTTATTAAAAACTAGACAGTACATTTTGGGTCATAAAAGTAGGTAAATAGGAAAAATGGCTAATATTTCAAATTGTAATTATACACTTTCAAACTGCTACTAAAATAACATAGAGGCATTCTCCTCTCCCCAAAATTCGTTTCTCTAATGTTTGTTTTTTTTTTCCCAAAAAACTCAATTTCATTGATTTATTGAACTGATATGACTTTGCATGTCAGGTAATCTACACATAAACTTACAACAGAAATACATATACATATCTATATAATAGAATACAGGTAATAAACTTTTTAATTTAAAAAAGAAAATACCGCAATTATAGTAGTATTCAAAATTGTTTGACTCTTATTGAATAAAGACAGAATAAAAATTGTAGAGAGTACTGATTATTTATTTCTTGAAACTGGCCATAATAAGCACATATATATTTTAGTAGTGAGTGAAACAGTGTTAACCATTTGCTTGGAGCCTGGTATCAGTGGCAGGCTAACCTTATCTGTAGCCTCTGCATAACATGAATTTTATGATCTTTAAATTATATTTGAACAGCCTCAAACTTTAAAGCATTTGTTAAAAGAATGTCTTCAACTTAAGGCCTCAAGGAAAATGAAATCACTACACTCACTCCCTCCCATGGAAAATTAAAAAAAAAAAAGGAGTTGTATTTTTGATCTGGTCTTACTTCACTTCGAGGGTTGGATATTCTGTCATTTTGATCTCTCTTTCTTCTCAGGTGTTTAGAAAATTCTCTCGTTTCTAGTAAAATTAAGCCATATTTTTACTGACATTTATAAATTTGACCCAATATTTATATTTCATTCGAAGAAAGATGGAATCATCAGAGGTAAAAATCAGTTTTAGCTTATATTTTCAAACATAAGCTGTCTTCCCTACATTATATTTTGTATATATTCCAAGCAAACTGAGCTACACTGGAAATTCAAATATACCCCTCCTACAATTATTAGAATAAAAATGATTCATAAAAATTGCATTAATGAGTAAGTTAATCAGTAAAAGCTTTCACAGTTCTTTTATATGCAAGATATCTGAATCATGGTGGTCTCTTTTTAGTTCACGTTTTATACATATCTTTAATAAAGAAACTCTGGGAGTAAAAACGAGTAATGTAACTGTAGTTCACAATTCTGAAATCTAAGGTAAGGTAAGAAAGATTAATTTCATTATGAAAATGTACCAAGCTATTCCTTTTATAAAAAGGTAGACTATAATATATACTAAATCATGAAATATCTAAATTGTTAGCTAATGTTTTGAAACTCTCAACCTAGTAATCCCATCTTACATTTCTAAACTCCAGTTTTCTAGCTTTGATATGGTTCTTTGTTAAGTTTTCATGAACTGTATCACTTTATAGTATGCATTTTTCACACATTTTTTTCTTCTTAAGTCATTAAAAGACAGTCATTGTATTCTTAAATGGTAGTCATTGCAGTTTACAAAGCAGAATTCACACCCAAATTATATCTTACTTAGCCATTTTAGTAAAACTCTCCAATTACATTTAATTCTTACAAATTTGCATACATTTGACCTCATCTCTTACCAATTATCCTCCCATTTAGTCTCTCACCTAAAAATCAGTAAACAGCAGGTATAAGGCCAAGACTTTTCAATAACATCTAGTTTGCACTTAAGCAGAAAACAAGCGTGACACTTTATTCAAGTAGAAAATTATCTTGACTTTTTCATCGAAAGATCCTATTCCATGAAGGGCATCTGTGGCATTGCATACTGCACAAGCTGGGCTGCCACACAGAAGGGCCTGTCACAGGAAGAGTAAAACAAATCTATGTTAGAGAGATTCAGTATATGTGTCTTAATTCCAATTATTTCCATAACAGTGTAGGAGCAGCTTCTTTGCTGACTTTTATTCTGATGTTCATTAAGTACAATAAAATCTAAGCTGGTTGGACACTTACAATGTGCCTGACATTACTCTGAGCACCTGACATTACTCTTAATCCTCACAACAATCCTATGAAGTAATTGTTATCCTCATTTTACAAAGAGGAAATTGAGGTAAAAAGAGGATAAGAAGTCAAGGCCAAACATCTGGTAAACTATAACTATCCTGAGCCTCTTTAGATTGCTTTTTATAAATAGAGACCTTAGAATGTATATCCTTAGCTCCTTTGTTATCTCAACATTTCTTACTTATCTTGATAATAGTTCTACTGTTACCTTAGATCAGTGGTATGTTGAATAAATGAATGATTGAATGCACAGACAGATGAATGAATGAAAGGTAGCAATTACCTTTCCCTTTATGCACAGATATACATAAATATTCAACTTTTTTTTCAATGTGTGGACTTTATTTGAATGCTGTTTCAATCAAACCAACTGTAAAAAGTTAACAAATATTCAACTTCTTGGGTTCTATCTACATGTCTCTCAAATGCAAAATAAAAGAGATATACAAAAAGTAGTTCTCTATCCTCAAGGCATTTTCATAGCCACAAATTTCTTTCTTTTTACGAGATACATAATCCACTTCAGTCTATTTTGAGAGCCAGACTATTCTAAGTATTATGTTTTAATACTTACAAGTGTTCTAAAAACAATTTCAACATTAATTATCATGCAAAACAACTTCAGTGTAGCTTGTATTTCCAGGAAATATTTGAAACACCTGTATTTAACTTTACTGAGCTTTAGGAAAATCTGCCCCATGTTCTGATTCCATGAACCACGTATATTACTAACAAACACTAGTGGTACAAAACAAAACTTTAAAATTATACTTTCAGTTGTGATAATTAAGATGTAAAAAGTATGTCAACACAGTTGAATTGAAAAATATTTTTGCTCTATGGAAAACAACATTTTGTACTTGAATTTTTAAAAATCTCAAGACAATTATTATATGAATAACCAGAGAGAGGTGAGGATAATGCTAAGAACTGTAAGATAGAATATTACAGAGCATAGAGCAAATGGAGAGTTTTTCTTATAGAACTTATAATACTGCCTAGGCAAAACAGATCAAACCTCAGTCAATATTATGTAAAACAACAAACTAGTTCTTCATAATTTTTAAGGAATAATGCAAAAATAGTCACCTAGAAAAAGTCAGTCTTAGACTGAGTGCTGATTAATGAAGTAATCACACATATGTTAAAATTATATATGCTATAGTATTGTATACACAAAATTCAAAGCATATACGTATGCATATATACACACATACAAAAATGTATTATATACTTTTATACATGTGTATATTTATATGTGTTTCTTTCTCTTCATATTTTAATATTTTGTTTCTTTTTTTATCTTTAACTGGATAACTTTATTTACTTACTTTTAATCCTTCCACATACACTTTCTGCCCCTTATCTTCTTATACTTTTCCTTTACTGAACTGCAAAATAAAAATAGACAAAATAGGTAATTAGTTACATTGGAGATATAGACTGGGATTATGAAAACAAAGACTATGAATATAATTTAGGAAGCAGAAACTTTCCTAGACCTCAGGGAAAGATGGAAAAATTTGCTAAAATCAGAACACAGAAATACACAAATTTTCACATTCAGGAAATACCATAGATCTCAGTCACAGCAAATAAGAATAGATGGATACTTTAAAAGTATGTAATGAAATAGAAATGTGCCAAAGACAAAGTATTTAAAATTTTACCATGAAAATATAACTTATAAGGGATTTGTACAGATTGACTACAGAATTCATAAAACCAAAAGAAGCCAAGTGATTACAGAAAATAAATTGTACATTCAACTAACTCTCATTCAAGTATGAGAATACAATAAAAATACTTTAGATTAAAAATAGAATTTATCATCAACATAAACTCAACAAAGTTACCTTATGATGAAGAAAAATGATTCTTAGAAGGTAGTCTAGGAAGCAAAAAGAAAAAGTGGTGACAACAAAAATTAAAAACATAAAAATGTAGGTAAATCTAAACATATAGGATAGTAAAAACCAACAAAAATACTTAGTTGTAAAGTTAAAAACGTAAAATGAGATGTTGGTGAATAACAGTTACTAAGTAGGAAGTCCAAGTTAGAGAGAAATTGGTACATGAGATGCTTAGCTTTAAATATTAAATGTATGTGCTAGGATTTTTAAAGGATACCAATTCAAAGAATTAAGACTGCTGATATAGGGGAATGCATGGGGGCAATAGCAATTTTAATTTTATACTTTTAGAAAGCAAAAAAGAAATGTAAGAAGTAAAGGACAAAAGTTTAAACAAATATGTAATATTAAATGGAACAAATATATTGAAATATAGCAGTTTTCAAAATAAATATAGATGGAATTCCTAATAAAGTGGCTTTAATGTATAGGAATCAAAAAATTGAGAGAACTACAAAGCCAACTTGAAAAATTTACTATTATATTGAGAAATAGATGGTACATAAAGTTGATATTGAAGACAAGAAAAGAATGGTCATAATCTGATAAAGGTTATAAAGATCAATAGTGCAATGCCATTCATAATAGATAAATGTTAAAAGCATGATAGAATCCAAGAATAGCATTGGCTAGGTAGCAGTGCTAAGAGGTCAGAAATAATGAGCCTATGTTCTATAATGAGTAATTAGGTAAAAGCAGCAGCCAAGTACCTCATACTCAAAGATTTATGAAAATATCTAATGGACAGTAGTGGTTTTGGTAGTAAGATAGATGGGGAGCTAAAGAGTACATTTATATATGTAATATTTGGAGGGACAAAGACTAAGCCATAGAAAGTCATAGCTCTCTACTAGTTCCCAGAACTGTGTCTGTTCTTAGATTCAGTGCTCATCTGCTAAAGAAGACACTGAGTTCCTAAAAGGCAGGACTCTGTAACCCTTTGTCAAGAAGGGGTTACTACAATGGAGATTACCCCAGTTTTCACAAAAGGAACTTCAGACAAATTTTATCAGGTTAACTTTTCCCTGGGGAAAGAGGGTATCAGAGGTCTAACCCTTAAGTGGGATGTTTGGACGAGTTAAATTTAATGAATTTTTAGTATTGATTGCTTAAGCCTGTGATCTTGAAAGTTGTTTTCTATTCAACTTTTTAGTTTCACTGAAAGTCCATGGGAACTACCATTTGAGGATTTGGGCACTTTCCCAAAAAAAAACATGTATTATTTTTCAGACGCAGCCATAGGAAATTATAAAACCTCACCGAACTGGACTCAGGAGAGGGAAAGTTGCCCTCCCCTTCAAAAGACTCGGTGCACAGTCCATGGTTACAGGCGCATAAAGAATTTGGGGGTCAAGGACCAAGGAATCTCTGGCTGGCCAGCAGAACTTTTAAGCAGAGCTTCAATCCTGACCCAGATGCTTCCAGAGGTTTCCTTCTCAGGGAACCAGAGTATTTTTCTCCACGCTGACTCAATACTTTGTACTTTTCCACTCTTCATCTTTCTCCCTCCCACCAAGCCATTTACTCTGCATAAAACTGTAGAATACTTACATCTTTTGATCAGAGCTCCCTCAACAGTGAGATTGTCCCCAAGATTACGCCTGTCCACCTAAACCTCTATTGAAATGAGTAAAGGAGAGTCCACACTTTTTGGATTTTAGGTTCTTCCCCTACCATTGTAGCGAGTGACTAAAGGTTTCATTCTTTCATTCTTGGTCTTGCAGCTTTAATTGTCTACTCGCATGTCTGGAAACTGAGCTCTCTCCAGTTTGATCAGCTCCAGGCAGTGAATGAAATCAAGACTATCCATGTATCTGGAACTGCAAGATTTTGTGTGGTCTTGCTAGCCCAGACTTCAGCTTTAGTAATTTAGTATAATTTTAATTGATCTGTCCTTATCCAGGTTTCCTGCAGGTAGTAAGGGAGACTTTGACTTTGAGCTGCTTAATTGCCCTTTGACTAATTTCAAGAAAATATTTTGCTTAATGTTATGGTAGAAGTGATGTTCTTTCCAGCTTCTTAAATCTTAATGGAAGCAGAAATATCTGGTCACCATGATTTTTCCTTTCTTCCAAGTGCTAATACATCACCCTATTAGAATTTTCTCTCAGGAAACTTACAGGTTATTAAATGCTTCATCATGAGAGAGGGCTCCATATTACTAATGTTCCTAGGTAAATTTCATATTCCATTTCCTTTGACCCAACATTCCCATTATCCATCTTACTTATTTTCCCCTGTTTTCTACCAGCACCTGTTAGTTGGATCCTGCAGCTTTTTTGGTGGAAAAACTCACTCGGCCCTTAGCAGGCTCACTACTTGTCCATTTGGGGCTATGCTGATATTTGCCTACACAATGTGCTGGAAAGGCCCTGAGGATAGATCCAGAGAGAAAAAACATTTTTAAAAAAGATTTATTTTATGCATACAAGCTGGGGTACAGACCAGAGTTGTGGGATGGCTAGAAGGTTCACCAGAGACAGAGTGGGGAGCAGAACAGGCAGATCCGTGAAATTGCTGATATCAAAGGGAAACATAAGGCTTTGTGCAGGGCTCAGTACCTCTGATTGATTTGTTAGTCTGTTCTACTTCTCTGTGTTTCTTTTTACGAGTGCTGATACCACCTTCCTTTGCATATGCAACAAAACTCCCTTATTCTTTAATTGCATAGCTACTCTATTTCACATTAAATATCCTAGAAAAAAAATTAGTTTCTCCTGAGATATTTGTCCTTCCCAGTATGTTGAACATGGTTTTCTTGCCAAAAGCTTTAACATATGGTTGATGGCCTCACCATAAAGGATGTTCTTTTTTATTCTTTTATTACTTTTAACCTCTGAGATTAATCAAGTTCTGATAAGAAATAATTCTCCCAGAAACCTTTCTTTCACATACACATCTGTAATGAAATTTTCCTCTTTTCATATGAGTGAGAGTAGTCCAGCCAGTAATACTCTTTTAGACCTGTGCTGGTATTTATTGTTATTACTACTGACCCATTTTGGGCATATATGTTATTTATACAACTAGGCCTAGTTACCTGAAACAAGAGGACCATCACTTACACCTCTTTTTATTGTTATTAGAATTAAAATAAGTGTTCTATCACTGAAGGCACCATTTGAAAATACGGAATCAAGTCTGTTTAAGGCTTGTCTCTAGCTGTAGGGCAGTCCCCAACACAAGGAAGTACTTAGTAAATATTTGCTGACTGAATAAATAAATAAAGATGAAATCAAATTATTGTAAGAATATTTCCTGGTATGTCTGCCTGTCTATTTGTTTATGGGTATTAGTACAAATACACAAAGTTGATAACTTGATTTTTTTTTAAATTTGGGAGTATTTTCTGAAATAACAAGGTTTGTTTCTCTAAATTTACATAGTCTGCTTTAAATTACTATGAGTAAGTAGCTTTTTTATTCTATTTATAATGGAATGATGAACATTCTTGAATTTATTTCTCTATTTTTTAAAACCACAGACCTACAGATGAGTTTGAATCGGAGCCAAAATGTAAGGGGACTTGAAAGCACTTAGGGGTAGGCTGCAGTTTGTGGAGAGTTCTATAACCACAGACACATGACAGCTAGAAATTAGTAAGCCAATTTGGTTGGAAACAATAGAACCACATCTTTGTCTGAACCAAGTTTACTGACTGTTGTTTATGAAATAAGCCTTGAGCTGAAATTTGTAAGAAAATATTGGTGAATGTCAGCCAGCTTCTTTTGTTTCTTTTTTCTTTTGTATACATCTTTACAAGACTTTATGATGTTTGTTACAGTCACAATAATAACTGAGTTTCTGTGAGATTGTACATGAGTAAAAAAGACTTATTATTGCCAACATAACTGAAAGAGGAAGTTCCTAAAGTCTAATGAGAATATTCTTTGACTTCTAAAAATCTTTGCAGAGTAGTATCAAAAGCCCAGGAGACTTGCACAGCATAAAACAAAACAAAAACAAACCATTTAAATGCTTTTTAAGATTGGATACTTGTGGTAGTTAAGGGTGCTAATGGGATAACCAAGTCTGAACCCGAGAACCAGACTGGAGATAATAGAATCTACAACAGAAAACAAACAAGCAAACAAAAAAGCATCAGCAGCAGTGGCAATGGAAGAGGGTTCTACATCAGTGTCAGGACTTGCAGTGTGGGGGTCGCTTGTTTATTTGTCTCAAAGGCTATCCTTAAGGCATCTACAGAAATATTTACTCTCCACTCTCAATATTCCAGCAGTTTTGGCCCAGCATTGAATAAACTATGTCCACAGATTATTGTAAAATAGAAGTTTACACATGAATGTTGCAACAGCAAATGCTGGGAGTTATAGAACATTTTAAAGACTTTAGAATCTCCAGTTTTGATAATTTGTGTACTATTGAAAAGCAAATATATATAACCTTAGAAATAGAAATGATTTTAAAATACTGCATTTTTGGGAAAAAACACTGTTTTCATATGTTTTGGATGACTATTATTGATCAGAAAAACACTTTTATATCATTTCCTTGAAAATATAATAGAAGGCATAGAAAGGAATTTTGGAATTTTTTAAAAGTCATGAAACTGTTTCTTATACAAATTCCACAAGTTACAGGAAATATCAGGGCAAACACTAAAAAATGCCATTACGTAAATTTATAATTACATTAAATTCAGACTTAGATGAAATTAATTTATATGAAGAGTTACATCTTTGAAGAAAAACTGATCCACAAGGAACATCAGATTCAAATATTCTAAAAAATATGTTTGAAAAAAGTTATTAGAAATTTATCCCAATGTTATCACAACCTATAAAACATTTCCAGATCCAGAAATAGTTGCATCAGCAGAAATATCCTCCTAAAATTAATAATTATCAACATTTTTGTAATCTTTCACTTTCCAAGAGTTATTGATATTACTTTTATTTATATCAATTGTCAATAAAGTTGCTATAAATATAAAATTTGATGATCTAGTATATGGTTTGCAACAATATAATTCAAATGATCAGAAGTATAGGAATTTACCTCCTCAGATGTGTTTTACCAAACACAAACAACATGAGGCACCCATAGTTCTCTACCATAGTCCATTGCACTACATATACAAAATTTACTGGAACAATCCCACAAAGCTAAACAAATATCTAGTAATGTAAGTGTAATGAGACCTACACCAAGACGCATATTGGTGAAACTTCCAAGAGTTCAAGACAAAGACTTGCTAATGTACATAGAAAACCCCAATGACTCTACCAAAAAACTAATTGAAACAGTAAATCAGTGAAGTGGCAGATTTGAAAATCAATTTACAAAAATCAGTTGTGTTCTTATACGCAGACAATAAGTCAAAAGAGAAAGAAATCAAGAAAACAGTCCCATTTATAATCACATCAAAAAGAGTTAAATACCTAGACATAAATTTAACAAAGAAGGTGAAGAACCTATAAATAGAAAACTCTAAAACACTATCAAAAAAGAATCAAGCAAATGGAAATATATTCCCTGCTCATAAATTGAAGGAATTAATCTTAACCAAAGCATTATATGTATTCAGTGCAATCTCTATCAAAGTTCCAATAGCACACTTCAATGAAACAGAGCAAACATTAGTGAAATTCAAATGCACCTACAAAATACCTTGAATAGTCAATGTAATTCTGACCAAAAAAAAAAAAAAAAGGTAGTATCACATGTCCAGACTTCAAATTATATTACAAAGCTACAGTTATCAAAACAGTATGCATTGAAATAAAAGCAGGCACACAGGGTAATGGAATAGAATTGAGAGCCTTGAAATAAATTCACACATATATGGTCAGTTAATCTACAACAGAGGAAGTAAGAATATATGTTGGAAAAAGAAAATTCTCTTCAACAAATGGTGTTGGGAAAACTGTGCAGTCACATGCAAAAGAATGAAACTGGGTTTATCATTAACGTTCTGATTGTAAAAGGAGAAAAAATTAATGGTCATGTATAAAATTAAAAGTAAATATTTGAAGAAAGAAAACCTTTACAGTTTTAGTGAAAGTAGTCCTTTTGTCTCGTTTGGACAGTTTTAATAATTTTTCTTTATTTCCATGTATTTTCTTTATTTCAATATATTTCTCATTCTCCTACTTCTGTGAGGTATACTAGCCCTCCAAGAACAAATTCCTTTCTCAATACTGTCTGGTGAAATTAGTTATTCTCTATTGGGTGAGCATATGACATTGTGCTTTTTTCCCCCTCCCATTATAGCATACTTGAAAATTCTATCTTTACAGCATGTTTGATATATTTTTGTGTTGCTGGATTTTTAGTCCAACTCTGACACTATTTCTTATGTGATCTTGGACAAATAACATAAACACCATTTAAATAATAACACTTATCCCAGTGGATTATTGTGGATACTTAATGTGAAGCACATGTGAAAATTTTGGGCACTCTGGCTGATATTTTGTACCCAAAAATTGAAGTTTGTTGTTGTTGTGTTAATTTGGTTATTATGTATGTTTGGTTAATTTGTCATATTGTTTGACTATAGATGCTGACTGGTTATTATACAAACAAAAATTCCATATAGTGTAGTATGATTCATGATGAAGTTAGTGGTTAAGTATGTCAGTGATAATTTACAAGGCATTATCAGAGGCAATTATTTGGTAATTCAGATGGTCATCTCTTTGTGGTGACTTACTTGTATACGCATAAACTGTGTGTTTGTCTATCTCACCTTATTTTAACTTTTACTAATATTGACACTAATCTCTTACATGTGTACTTGACATTTCGTTCTGTTTTCCATGCTTGTTTTATACTAGACCCTAATTCTTCCATCCTGAACCACCACAGGTAATCTGACCTCTCCTCTTTGATCCACATTTGTTTGAAAAATTGGCTCTTTTTTTTTTTTTTTGCCCCGTAAGATGTTCTGTTTTACAGAACACAGCTGAAGGAGGATGTGTAGAAAGTTACTCAGAAAGATGGCAAGGATAGTAAATTGCCTGAAAATATTGTCAAATGAAGAACAGTTGTTGAAGAAGCTTGGAAAAAAATGAAATATTAAGAGGTGATGGTAACAGTTTTCAAAATATTTAAAGAATTGATATGTATAATCTAGGGTAATTTCTCCTGTCTGTCCAGTGATCAAGACAAAATGAAATGGTTGCAAGATATAGTGAATAGAATTCTGTTCAATATAAAGTTCTTTATGTAACTTACTAAAACATTTCCAAGACTAACTTTATTTTATTTAATGCCCTTGTTTTGCTTAATTCCATAAAAGATTATCGTTTCTCAACTAAGATGCCATAAGCACATGCTGTGTGATGTACGTCATTATGAAGAGCAGTTGTACCTCTCTCTCTCTTTAATCACTTAGTATTTGCAGATACTCTTTTACAGGTGCCACTCTTAGCTCCAAGCATGGTGTGTATTCTACTAAAAAAAATACAGTAGTATCCATAGTCACATTGTCAAACAAGCACGACTTGAGTTCTTTTAAACCAAAGGGGCCATATATGTTTCTCACTGTACTTCCATCCCAAGAGTTTCTTCTTTTTTGACCATTTCAGGATCTATGTCCATCTTCAGCTGTCTTTCATATCCATCGTCTGCTGTCAGGTTCTAAAATGACAGAGTAGTTGGTTCCAACACGTACTCAATATCCAAAGAATTCTAAGCATTTTTGAATTTTGAATTGTATCTTCCTTTTGATATCAGTGCTTCATCAGATGATCCACGTCTAACAATTTCTGTAATTTCTCACATATGTACAGCACCTAACACGTAAGAATGCCTTCAGTGATAGTCTGCAGATGTAATTCAGGAAAGAACCCAAGAAACTAACCACTTTAACTAAACCATGTTAGCAGCGACTGCATGTCCAACTGTTAAGAATGTTGCAATTCCTACACAAGAGGTGGGAATATATTATTTATATTTCATTCAGAGATCTGTGCTCACTAACAATTCTCTGTCTTTGCTTTTATAAAAGAAATTATTGACACATTCCAATAGGATTATCCAGTTTAATGCAGGAGTAACAGACAAGTCACATCATAAGCTCCAACTTCAGTCCCCCTACTTTTTGCCCCTGGCTATCTCTGACATCACTTCATGGAACAAATAAAGCAATGCATTTAGCACTTCTCCCAGAACATATATTGGGTGTGGTGGTTATCATTCTGTTTGGCAATACCTGATGCTTAGTCTTCACTATGTGTAATTCCACACTTTCCCCTCTCCCCCAAACTATGTCATGCCCCTTCTGTCCTGGAGAGACAAGTCACTGTTCTTGTCAGAACCGATAACTTTGTGCAGTGCCTCCAAAAGCAGTGCTATCTAAATGCTTATTTTATTAGCATTGTATATTGTGCACTATCACCTCATATCAAGGGGTCCATTTTATGTCAACAAAGGTGCAATAAGAGACACATAACTATGAGATCTACTGGTCTAACGAATACCATATCACCCAGAAGTGGCTTGTCTAATAAAGTAGTAAAGCAGCCTATTGAAGTTTGGACCTCTGGCATATGAAATAGCTCTATAATGAGAGCACAGAATTTCAGGCCCACCCTGTACATTTCTACCCCAAGGATTCTCTGCCTTCATATCACTTCCTCTATGAAGAAATTAGTATCTCCCTGAACAATATTTGAAAATGGGCATAGGAACTGATAAATACCTCTCCTTTTTTTCTGCCAAGTATGTGTGTTCATGTGGATTCTCATCTGACCTCAAGAAATCAAGCACTTTGTTTTCATAGTAATGACCAATTGGACAACTTAATGGTTCTTTTTTATTCCTGGCTTTCTTGTCCCATGCCTCACTCTTGGTCCCTGAGATCATATTCTAAAGAATGTAACAAAACAAAACAAAAAATATTCTCACATTATCCTTTGTCTCAGACGCTATTTTCAGAGAAACACAGGATAAGACATTATCTAAAGTCCCCATCAACTCTGGCAGTGTATCAACTTTCTTAAAGGTAGTCGCTCTCAATCTGACTAAATTCTCCATAAAAGTCTAGCAGAAAGATACTGGATTCCTTTTCTGAAAGCAGCTGTCATTATCTACTTTTTATTGAAAAGTTAGGTGGGTACAATAAATAATCTCTTCTTAGTCAATGGCATATTGGGTACAGTTTTGTGATATCAATAATTTATAAAATAAAATAAAAGTGAATCAAAATGGCATGATTAACACAACAGAGACAAGTTTAGACATTAGCATTTGGCAATAAAATATGCAATCAAAATCTCTGGCAAAGGCTTATGCCATGAATTCATATAGATGAGAATGGACAAGCTTTTTGTATGGTCATGAAAACCACAATTTTATTATTATAACATAAATAACTCTAGACAACTGGTCTTGGCAGTCATGTCTGATTTACTATAGGAGACTCTATAGACATTTTTAATCCTTAAGTAATTTTTCTTTCTTTTATTCAGATTATAAGAGCATGAGAAATTCTACCACTTAATCCTTTGATGTGATTAAACTTCTGTTTTGCGAGCACTTTCAAGATGGATGGGTACTAGATTTGTCAGTTTTGGCAACTAGCTGGTATACCTAATTGGTTTACTACCAATTGAGATTGAGTTACATTATTATATTTAGTTGAGGGCTGAGTTCTTGGGATTGTCACTTTTAACCTCAATTTGTCCTATTTGTAGTGGTTCCAAAGCTAAGAAAAACAAGATTTCTCAGAGTCTCTGTCAGTTCTGGATGTAAAATGTGTTCAGCCAATTTAATATACTTGATGAAGTTTTGGAAAAACCAAGTGAACTGTTTACCTTCCTGTGTCTCTTTGCTGTTGCTGAAGACCAGCAAATATGGGGCTTCCCCACACAGCATCCCAGAGTTCTTGTTCCAGTTTCTTGATGTAAGAGGTGTTGTTGTTAGTGGGCAGGCTGAGGGCACCCTGAATACCCCCAAATCTACATGATTTAATTGGGCTTTGCCATCTACCAAATAAAGACAGAACATGCTCTCAGTGTATAAGACTTTCAATAGAAAATAACTTAAACACAATTAGTGTGCAATAGAGAGACGAAAAAGAATATAGTTAAACTAGTTTTCTCATGAAACATCCTGAAGTTTCCCATCCCCTCATGGATAAATGCCCAGCCAAACAGGACTGGCTCAAAGCAAGGCCACTGAGGCCTGAAAGTTTGCCACAAGTTTAAGGCACCTTTGGTGCCTTAAAGGGACAAATGGGGCCAGGCAAGTCTGAACGGAAAATAGCAAAATCAAAATGTAAGTCAAGAAAAGGCTGCCATTTTCAGCTTCCCCACAGGTCTCTCTCACCCATATCTTTGTCTCTTGCAAGTGTCTCCTCCCATGTTCCACAAGTCCCTGGTACAAATACAAAACTGATAAGGAACTGCGGCTTCTTCTTCACATGTCTGTGCTCCATGTGCCTTCTCCAAATCTTCTTCCTCCTTCTCCCAATCTTCCCTTTATCTGGTCCTTTTTAGGTTCTTCTCAGTGCTCAGCTCTACCCTTTAATCGGTCAGGCAGGGGATATGAAACATCCCATTATGGGTATTGCTCCTTTACATTGTCAGAATAATATCAATGTAGCTCTTGCTGTCAGAACACTCCTAGTGGCAGCCTCAGAAGTGATTCACTCCTTTAAAGGATCAATGCTGTATGCTATATTCTTCATGGAAATCTTTCATAAGATCTAACAGATACCTTTAGCACTTCCAGTGACTTTTTAAAGGCTAAATTTCCTTTATCAAATATCTTCCAGCTTAAAATTCCCAGGGTATTTCCTATTTTTCCCCTTAATCCTGATGGATTCACTAAGATAAAGAAAATGACATAATAGTGAGAACTCAAGTGATTGAAGGACTATCAACACAGAAAGTAAGACAAAGTCAACTTTCTGTTCACATAGAAAGATTTTCATAGGAAAATATGTGGTAAATATATTAGCAAGAGTGAGAAAAGCAAGATTCAATATGGAAGTCTTAGCTTGTGTTTATTTTTAGATGATGACTTAATGGCATTAGATGAATTTGGTAACAGAGGGAGAAGATGACACTAACCTTTGGGTACTTGGTGTTTTGGTTTTTAAACCATGATTGTGTCTGTAGGCCTTAAAAAGTCAGTGTAGGGCCTCCCTGGTGGTGCAACGGGTTAAGTTTCAGCCTATGAAGCTATCTGCAGCCACTGTAGCATGAGTTCTATCCCCGGCCAGGGAGCTTCCCACATGGCGCAGCAGACCTCGCCTGCCTTGCCCACTGCTCCCCTCAGCAGTGTATTTTAGTAGATCTGCCTGTTCTGCTCCCCACTCTGTTTCTGGTGAATCCTCTCATCACCCCCCACCTCTGGCCTACACCCCAGTTCTTGTATGCATAAATAAATTAATCTTTTTAAAAAATCAATGTAAAGGTCTTTTTTTAATGATATTTGAAATTTATTTGACTGCAACTTTACAAATATATAAAAATACAAGATGTACCCTACATATTACAATATGTTCGCATTCTTTTTTCTGTTTAGTAAACCCAGTGTTCTAAGGGAAAGGATCCGTGTTCCACATTGGACTTTCATATATTTCTCAGATGGTTCACATAAAGTAAGAAATATGGTACTTAGATACAGTGACTTTGCATGTTAGATGATGTCAGTTGCGCACAGTTCCATCAGTATCCAGATACCGTAATATATATTGATTCTAAACCTCAGGAATAATTTGTAGATTGTTGTACCTGAGAGAAGAAACCACACTCAATTTCTGATTCTTCTCAGTATGAACTTTTCACTGATTTATTTTTAAAGGAATCCTAAAGTAGTATCAAGTCTGTTAGTATTATTATCTGGAATACATCAAGTACAAAAAGCATGCAAGAATTTTTTAAATTGTATGTTTTTTAGCTTTGGTGAGTGGTGAAAAAGCTGACTCTTAGAATACCTTTCCAGTGACATTTATTTTTTCAGGGGAATATGGATTATTCCCTGTGTTCACTCAACAGCTCACAATGGCATTTGAAATCATGGATGACACAACAAACTTGTCTCTTACTCTTTTATACTACAGCTGTTCCCACTCTATTTGTTTATAGTACTATATTATTTATACATTTTTCATAATCTGTGATCTTAAAAAGTGATCTGCATGACATTGTTTAAAAATTATATCACACTGAATGGGATAGAAATCACAAAGATGTGATTTGTAAAACAAAATCATATTATATTTAGACATGATGAAGATATAATTATACTAATAGTGAATACTAAAATCATTCATTATATTGAATATGTAGTGAATTAAGATAAATGTGGAAGTGTCCCTCAATTTCTTTAGAAGTAAGGAAAATTTTAATAAATAATCAGAAATAGAAATATAAAGATAGTGGTCTCAGCTTAGTTGGTGAGAAGTATATTTCTGTTTTTGACTATTCACTGAACATAAAAATCTCTTTGCCCATTTAAGAGTTTTAAGAAATTATGTAGGTTTTTAGCTTGCTGTTTATGAACACAATGCTTCTCTTAGTGCTGCATTTCCACTTGTGATCTTTTTGCATTTAAATTATTGAGAAACATTTAAAATGATTATGCTTAACTAGAGGTTTTAATATCTGTTCTATCACAGGCTGCCTTGGTGCCTGAAAAAGAGGTATGTAAGTGAATAAATTGTGAAAATGTAACTTGCACTGGTCTGAGAATTCCCTGGAGAGGGAAATGAAAGTTTTAGTGGTTGCTATTGAATCGCAGAGGTGATCTATTAGTAAGATAGGTTGAATGGCTAATGAATTAATGTCTGGAAAACAGACAGTGGGGATTTTAGCAGAACTAGCTGACTCCACCCTGAACTCCACCGCCGCCCCCCCCCCAACTCATACACTTTTTTGAAAGCATCCACCTATTATTGTGAGTTCATGTAACTCCTTCATTTGCCAGGAAACTACTTCATTTAAGTGAACAGAAGAGACAACAAAGAAAAAGTATCTGGCAAGAAAATGCAAATGCCATTTGTCCCTTTATCTGCTGTTCTTTGGGCACATTCATTAGATAATGTGATCAAACAAATGCTTTTTCTTCTGTGCTAAGATTTCTCCTAGAGAATAATTCATTCAACATATGGTTTTGACTTTGCCTGTCAACCATTTCTCTTCTCTCACTATCTTCTTTTTAAAAACTAATTATTACATAATCTCAAGAGAATCAAGCCAGGTTTTTAGAGTCCCTTCTTTATGCAATCTTTTCACGAAATTAATTGATACCTGCGGATTATTTTCCTCATTACTGCTTAACCCCCCGTAAGCTGCCTTCTGCTCTGCTATAATCGGGCAACATCTCTCCCTTCCAGTCAGCAGTGTCTTCGCAGTCCCCAGTCACAAAGGTTCTCTGTTCTACACTGCCACCCTTTCTTCTAAACTCTCTCTGGTTTTGCTTCATGCAACATTATTTAATTAGGCACTTTTCCGACTTTCCTATGTCTTTTCTTTCCTATCGGCTTGCATTCTCTCTTTCCCTGGTTTGTTTTCTACAATTCATAAAGATGTTTCTGTGAAGTGTATAGTCTGTGTTGTCACTGTACTTTTTTTCATGTTTTCATGATTGCATTAATCATACTTTTTAAATACTCTAAAATTATGTATTTGTTGTTAATCCTTTATTTCCAAGTCAAATAGGCATTATGTATGTGTGAGTGTATCTATCTCAATACCTATGCGTCTAACACTCTATTCCAAACCAGTCTCCTGGTTTTGGGACCCCTTATTCCAACATTGTCACTCCTTTTGGTGGAAAGATCCCTAAAATGTGATCTACATCCCCACTCACCTGTCTATACATCCTGCACAATCTCTGGGTCTGTGAACATATTATGAATTTTGCATATGTGAGTCTATTTTATGGCATATTTGATATTAACAAAGGGGAATTAGCCATATGAATCCAATCTAATAACATGAAATCCTTAAACCTGCATGTAGAGGTAAGAGAATGAGGAAGTCAGAGATTGAAGTCTAAGTGGAACTAGACTTTTATTATAGAGGGGACAACTTGACAAGAAATGGAGACATTCCTTAGAGCTAAGCATGGCCCCTGTCGATGACCAGCAGATCTTACCACCACAAAAAGCTAAATTCTTCCAATGACCTGAATGAGCTTGCAAGTAAATTTCCCCCCAGAAATCCAGATAAGAATATAGCATGGTAAACACCTTGATGTCAACTTTACCATTCATTAAGGAGAGAAACCAGTCATACTGTGCTTAAACTTTGGGCCTACAGAAAAAATGAGAAGGAAGGAAAAAAAACAGTTGAGGGAGGGGGCAGTAAGAGAAAAAAACCAAAGCATGTCACAGGCGACTTATGGCCTAGTAAATGTCAAAGTCTTAGCCAAAACATTTACTTATGGAACCTTGAGTTAGTATGCAATGGGATATATTTTAATCAGTGAATAAAATGGGTAAGGGCACTGATTCTGTCATCTGCCTGGGTTAGAATCCCACTCATTTGCTTTGTGTTCTGAGGCAGGTTTATTTTTATCCTTTGTCTGTGAAATGAAGATGTTAATAATAGTACTAATTCTATAAGGTAATGTATTTGAAGATCAAATTAACCAATATATTAAGAACTTAGATCAGTCCACAGGAGGCATTAAAAAAAAAAAGTTTTAACCAAAATCTCTCAAGCTAGTATTTAAGAATTAATCATACATCTACTCCATGCCCAGAATCACTTAACCTAGAGTATTGCTTAGAGGATGCGTTCAATTCCTGATTGTTGAATAAATAATGTCGGGCATTCACTTTTTCCACCAGACAAAGCTACTCACCCTGTCATTACCTGAGTTTATTCTGGTGTCTATGTCCTTAAAGACAGGCTAGAATACTCTCCAACCTCAGCTGAGGATTCTTTCTAATTCCATGCCTTTGGTCAGTGGCTAATTTAGAAGTAAGCATGTGCCAGTTTGGTCAGATTTTTGGCCAAGGGGATGTTAGGGGATATCTGGAGTGGGCGTGGTTAAATAACATTGTCAGAGAATTTTCTTTGTCTTAAAAGTAGGTATTTAAAAAGAGACATCTTTCTGCCTCTGGGTATTGCCATCTGTAACATCGAGAACATTGGCAGCCATTTTGGAACAATTGATAGAATTAAAAATATAAGTCAATATGTTGAGTATGGTACAGTAAAAGAGAGTAGGGACTTGAGTCCTGTATAGCGACTTTGAGCATAGATAATGTTGAAATTATTCAAATCCAAAATTCATTCTTATGTGAGATAATAAATATCCTCAATTCTAAATCATTTATAATGGTCTTTCCTTTGTGTTGGAAAAGAGTACCTACGCACTGAGGTATTTGAAATTTATTTTAGCAATAGGTGTAAATAGTATTTATTTTCTGGTAACAAAATATTCTGTATTATTATGAGCATGCATTTCTAATTTTCAGAAAGTTCATCAGAGCAAGATGCATTTTTCTCAGTTTTGCCCCTTGTGTTAACTAGATCCTCCTTGTTTTTCTTCACTTGAATCTGGGTTAGTTATATAGATAAAAGACTCAACATAAAATTGAAGTCATCAACGTCAAGTAAATATAAATACTGTTTGTATAAATCAGCTACCCTGGGAGACAAATTTCATATTTTAAACTACTTGCAAGTGTGGCATAATATGTTAATGTCTTCATATTTTCAAGGACAAAGTGACTTTTCCCATGTTGCACATATTATGTTCACGCACTAACATTACTCTGTGTCCTAGCCTCTCTTCTATTATCTTCTTCCTCCCATAAATGACTCATTGATTTAATAATTTTGAAATCACAACAATAAATATTCTGAGCAATAGCTATTCCTCTAAACAAGCAATATTACATAAAAACATTTGGAATATGACTTCTGTTATAGAGATATGCTTACTTACCTAGCAGTTCTTGTTTTAAAACATTGATGTTAATCCAACAGTCTAAATTTCAGAAGAAAAATAGTAACACCAAATGTTTCCTCTTAAGATGTGTTTTGTGGTAGGAACAGAAGACTTCATACATGATTCTGTTTTCTGTTCTATAATTTGTCTTTCAAAGCTTAAAATAGCATGTGGGAAATTAGATAATTACACTATTTTTACAAATATTTCAATTCTGACTTTCTTGGCGACAAATTTCCCCATTCCATTAAATTCCAGATGTTATTCAATATAGGTGACATATAATATGAATTTTCCCCCATGCCTTATTTTAGGTTTCTACTTTTAGATGTCTATTTAAAATGTTATAAAGTTAAATACTTCAGAATTATAACATTGCTAAATTTTTATACAGAGATAAATTGTACATTGGGTGTACTTACTACTACCAATAACACATCCATGGGTGATATTTTCAGAATATGAAATTAGGAAGTATGATTTCAGGCATAAATATATTTTAAAAATGAATAAAAGGCCTGCTTTGTAACCAATGTTATTTTTTATTTAACATGGATTAGACTTGGTCTAACTCCAATAACTTGTATCCATATGATATTAAAATAAAATATCGTGAAGACAGCACCATAACTGTCTTTTTCATTCTGAAAGTCTGTTCCATGTTATCACATTGTGGAAAAATAACACAGTTAAAGACTTATGTGTGTCAAGTGGACACTCATTCATTTAACACATGTACAGTACACTTTGCTTACCCACTTGCTAACCACCTCTGGGGTTCAATTCCAGGTCACAAAATAAGCCATCTAAAATTTCTCTGAATTAAATGTAGGTGATTATTTTTCATCTAAGCTTTACTACTTAGATTTTTAAAAAAGGTGCTATGTTTTAAATATCAAGAAATAGAGAAGTCGGGAATTTCAAACAAATATAATTTGTGATTTGAAGTTAAAATGCTTAGAGAAATAAGGCAAACATTAATGAAACTTGCATTGAAAAATGTACCAGGTAATTTAATTAACTTCAGTGACATTTTAGCTTATATCACAGCAGGTAAGGTCTTGTGAACAATTTGTGTAAAATACAAATAGTCCATTACATTGCATCTTTATTTTTTGATATACATTTTACTGTCATTATGGAAATATGTCCATAACAATAAAATCTTGGTTAATAAAGTTTCAAACTAATCAGTATCTTTTACAAGTAGAAATTCTAGTCTTTTATTTTCTGCATAATGCAGGCTCTAGTAATTCAGTTTCACTTTGTCCAGGAATATGTTGAATTGGAAAATTTGAAAAATAAAAAAAAGATGAATCCTCAGAAACTAATTATCTTACAGTGTGTGACAACATGTTTCCTTTCAGGTGAGTTCAGTGTGCCTTTCCTGTGCTTCCATAGCACAATATAATACATCTAAATAATTTGTAATTAATATATTATGCTAACACTATGAAAAGATAAATTATGGATTCGACATGCCTGTTAATATCAGTAAAGTACTCATAGGTGATATTTTGACTATTTAAAACTAGAACGCCTAAGCCATATAATTTCACATATAATAAAGAAAGAATTATAGGAGAGTGTTTTTATTTGTTTACATTACTTTTTTCTCCATAAGCTAATGTTTTGAGAATAGGAATCATATCTAAATCACCATTATATGTCAGATATTAACCCAACATCTGAATTACCATTTCCACCCAATAACTGTTCCATGAGTATATCTAATGATACCCAATACATGTGTCATTCAGAATTAACAAACATGGTATTTGCAAAGTGATGAACAGTGAAAAAAATTCTAAACAAAAATAATAAATTGGATTCATAGCTTTAAATAATGCAGTTTAATAAAAATTTAAATATTGGTATCATAAATATCAAAACACCTACTAAAATGGGAGTATAAAATATGTTATTAGGTCTATACTGAGATACCCATTCTCTATTTTTAAATATAACTGAATCTAGAATTATTTCAGATGTGATTGATGTGATTCTTCTTTTTCATAGAAAACATGCAAGAAAAGTTTTGTAATATAAACAACGATACACAGATGCATTTTCCAACCTAAGTCAAAAACATATAATAATTATTAACCAAGTTTTGTCCTTTCCCTATATCTCTGCCAAGATAATATGTATTCAAAACCCAGTATTTGAAGGGACTTCTCTATTTGGTCAATTTTGTAATGAATGAGACACCTAATAAAAGATACTTCCCAAAATGGAAGAGAAGAAGTGATTTTAGAGAATGTGAGTGCTTTTTGAAATATGGGGTTTATAAATTAATGATCCCAATTAGTTATTCATTCTTCTATGACTATGGTTCTATGTGAACTTTATTGATTTTAAGTAAAAAATAGTCATATATCAATATATCTCTCCTCATTCTGGCTATTAATCACATTTTTAGTGGACATCTCAATGTTCATATTATTGTACATGGATAAATATATTGTATAATATGTGTAAGGATGAAATAAAAGTAGCTACTCTATACTCACTCTTTGGTATGTTCTGTTCACATTTAATTTAGTTGTGTTTTGAAAAAGAAGTAAAATGTATTAGCTGACTTTTAAGTCCCAATGACTAAATGAAATTGAATGCCATGACATTCAATAAAAGAAGGTATCTACAAGAGAAACAAATACTCAGGGCCTGCAGAAGCAGTTTTCCAGTAGGGTTTCCTTTTTTATGTTTTTTTAGATTGGTTAGTAATAAAATGGAAATTTAAAAATAAATAAGTTTTACATTTATCATTGATTTTACACATATTCAGACAAATTAAGTATTTTGAACAAGGTATTTAAAATGGCTATTTGGCTTCATATGGACAAAAACTAGTAAAATATTCTTTGCTTAGTCTTTGCCATTTGGCTAGAGATTTCATTGTCCACATGGAATTACATTCTGTTTCTAATAAAACAAATTGGAAGCTCCTATAATCTGAGACAATTTAAGTACTTTATACACAAATGACTAAGAATTAATCCCTATGGTTACCACCACATACCTCTTTTCTTCTTCATGGATGTATCAGAAGTTAGCTACTCTCCCAACTTGCATTTCATCCCCTTTCTGTCACTCCTTAAAAGCAGTTTCATCCCCAACCACTAAGCCACAGGGAGGGATGCCCCTCCTGACTGGAGGATTAGTTCCTGGTCAGTGGCATTAGTCAGGCCCATGGTTGAGTACTATGAATGTTTCCATGTGGGAGAAAGATGAGGAGGGAAAAGAAGGAACAATTTATCTTCTAGGCTGATCTTCCCTGGCTCTACATATTCTGCTTATTGAGAAGATGGAAGAAGAGTCATAGCCAGCCCACTACCTGCCTGTATTATAGAGTGTTCCCATGCAAAGTGTGCTCCACACAAGCTGGGACTCTAGCAAGGAGGACAGAAAAGGCACTCTAGCTACATATTTTACCACCCCTCAGGACTATAATGACCTAACTAAGTGCACTGACAGTAGAAAGACTGTTGACTCCAGGTCTTGGACCCCAGAGAGGAGGGAGGGATATTGTTGATACTATTAATACCAATCAGGACCTTACCCCCGGCACAGCTGGAATGCTCCTCGCCATCCCCCCACCTTGCTGATGCAATAAGTGCAAATACAGATATCACTACCTAAGGAAGCCAACAGAGGCAAAAAAAAAAAAAAAAAAAGAACAAAACACATCAAGAAAGCTGTAGAGCCACCCCTGGAAAAGTAAAATAGTTAAACTCCCTAAGTTGCTGATACATATCAAAAAAACAAACAAGACAAAACACTGGGAAAGTTTAAGTAGTAAAGTGGGCAGACAAAAAAAAAATAATAGATGGCAACTTGAGACCTCAAAGGAATGGTCCTATGTAATATCTTTTTTTTTTTTTTTTTTTTTTTAGATGCTGGTTGATCCTTGTTTGAATTCTCTAAATTCTTGGATTTTTAGTTTAAGTATTATGTCATATCTAGTAATATTGCCTATTTCTCCATTGACTTTTTAACTTTTATTTTTTGTTCCTGTATGTTCTTATTCCCTAGCATTATTAACTATTGTTGATTTACTACTATAATTTGAATACTATTAAAAAAGGAAAAAGCAGGCACAAATTAGAGTTACGCTGAATCCCACCAGTATACTTCTTTCAGGTAGTTTCAGCCTCTCCCAAGGTGGGTTTAAATCAATCCATCCTGAGTTTCCTGCTCATCACAAGTGAGTTAATCTACAGAACCCCCCCTGCCCTTCCCTGAAGGAAGATGGCTTTGCCTGAAATAAGCTTTCATTTACTATAACCTGGTTCAACCCTTTTTCTGCTATAAAAACTTTTCATTTTGTACAAGTCATAATAAATTCAGTAAGATCTTTAAATTTATTACTGTGAATTTTGTTCTTTTAATAATAGCAAACCCTCATAGTTTTCTCACTAAGCACAATACTGCTTTTTAATATAAGGTGGATATACATAATTATGTTAAGGAACCATTCGTTCATCCTTACATATTTTACTTATTGAGAATGTTAACAGTACTTTGTTGTTATTAAATGCCTTTTCAAACTTATTTTGATTTTAAAATTTTCTATCTGTAGATGTATTATATGGTTTATATCCAAATATTCAGGAATTTTAGTATCGTTAGAATAAACATAAATGTATCATGGACTTTTATTATTTTTTTTCAATGTTCATCTGTAAAGTTTTATTGGCTCACAGTGATAAGTAATCGTTTTCATGTTGTCTGTGGAGGCCTTTGTGCTGCAACAGCAGAATCTATTAATTACAACAGAGAACATACAGCCTAAGAAGCATAAATTATTTATTACCTGACCCTTAATGGAATAACTTTTCTTTGGGTTAGGCCTATCTATTTGTTGTCCAAAAGTTTATAAACATAAATTTTATAGCTCCGTAATATTCCATCAAGTGATTATTGCTTACTTAATCTTACTCCTGTTTAATGGGGTTATTTTCCATTTTTGTCTGTTATTATTAGCATAAGCATTTTTATAGACATGGACAAGCCGTTCTAAAATTTATATTGAAAAACAAAGAACCTAGAAAGTCAAGAGTATTGAAAAAGAAACCAAAACAAACCGACACCCTACTAATTGGGAGAAAATCTTTGCACACAATACAACTGATAAGTTATGATTATTGTGACTTTTGCTGTACAGAAGCTTTTTAGTTTGATGTAGTCCCATATGTTTATCTTTTCCTTGACTTCCTTCGCTTTTGGGGATGTGTCTTTAGAGATTTTGCTGAGATTTATGTTATGCAGAGTTTTGCCTATATTTTCTTCTATAAATTTTATGGTTGCAGGTCTTACGTTCGTGTCTTTTATCCATTTTGAGTTGGTTTTTGTGCATGGTGTGAGTTAGTAGTCTAGCTTCATTTTTTTGCATGTAGCAGTCCAGTTTTCCCAGCACCATTTATTGAACAAGCTAACCTTGTCCCATTGCATATTCTTCTCTCCTTTGTCAAAGATTAGTTGTCCATAGGTGTGTGGATTTATTTCTGGGTTTCCTATTCGATTCCATTGGTCTGTGCTTCTGTTTTGGTTCTAGTACCATGCTGTTTTAATTATTATGGCTTTGTAGTATAGTTTGAAATCTGGGAGTGTAATCCCTCCATTTTCTTTCTTTTTAGTCAGGAGGGCTTTGGCTATTCGAGGTTTTTTGTGGTTCCATATGAATTTCATCAATATTTGCTATACTGATGAAGAGAATTCACTGTTTCCTAAGGATGGACACATAGGTAACAAAGATACCAAGATAATTCAGCGGAGAAAAGGAGTCTTTCCAGTGAATGCTCCTGGAACAATTGAATATCTGTATGTAAGTTGTGAACAGTAATGCTAATATGTTATTATTCCTAAAAATTCAAAAAATAATTATTATATATACACATAAAAGTTAAAACTATAAAACCTTAAGGAGACAATAGAAAAATCTTCACAAATTTGGTATAGCAAAAGATTTCTTTGAGGGGATACAAAAATAAAACACAACCATTAACCACAAATTAATTAATAGGTAAATTGGACTTCATAACAAATTAAAGCTTCTGCCTTTGAAAAGACTCACATTGGGGGGAAGGCATGTACTAAACATACATTTTGCAAAATGCATCAATCTAGGATGTAAAGAGAATTTATACAAATGATACCAAAGTGCAAACAAAAGTTGCCAGATGGGTAAATGTATCAAGCAAAATAAGATTTTTGATGACCAATGAGTTGATGAAAAAATGTTCAACATGAGAGCTTAAACTTAAAACCACACAGAGATATCATATCACACTTCACTAGAATTAAAAACACTTACAAGATGAAGTTTTGACCAGAACAAGGGTTTGGAAGAGAATTGAATGAAAAAAACACGAAAAAACTTCTTGAAGTGATGGAGATGTTTAATATCTTTTTTGTGACAATAGTTTAGACTTGGCATGCACAATTAAAATGTGGGCACATTATTTAAAATAAATTATTATTCAGAAACATTGATACAAATAATCAGAACTATACTTCTGAAAGATAATGTATTAATGATGTATATATGGATTGATAGGCAGGGAGTGGGATTTAGACAGACTGCAGAGTGGTAGCCCAAGTAAGAGTATTACTATAATCTCATAAGAGGAAAGGAAGACATATGGTATAAAGGATAAATAAAAATTATGAAGGGAAAGACAAAAATAAATAAATGAGAAGTTTATTGCTTTGCTTTTGCTAAATTTCTGAAGTTTCAAATTCCTGGGATATGTAACTGCTATATTTTCTTTTTTGAGGGTATTATAGTAAAGGTATACTTCACAAAAGAGTGGTTAATAGATAAAGAAATAAGACTACATGGAAGCAAATTCAAAATAGAAACAATATACTTATCATCCTGTGCTTCTTGTATAGCAAATTTGTTCTTGTAAATGGTGTCAGTATACTAAAACAAACAAAAGGATTATTTCTGAAGTATTTACTCAGCATACTCAGATACTTGTGAAAAAGTATTAATTTTGTATGTCCTGTGGATCTTTGGTTCAGCTGTACTATCAGCTTTGTGATGCATATTTGAAAAATGCAGGAAATGTGGAACAACTTAATACAAATTCCCTTTTGACGCAGTTTTCAGCTATCTTCTTTGTAACTAATAAAATATCAATTTCATGCTCTACTGAAGGCTTTCTAAAAGATTTCCATACACTCAGCAATGCATTTTAATTATCCTAACCTTTTAAAGATGGAGTAAAATATTTTTCACAATGCAAAGTTTTTAGCTCTAAGAAAAAAACCTCTTTTTATATTATCTAATTTGCATGCTCTTTCAATAAATATAAAACTCTGTTAGAAAAAGAAACAGCTGGAATTACTCTCAAAGGTGTAATAGAAGTATTTTGACAAGATCACCATGCATTAAGGTTAACTATGTGGAGAAGGCAGAAGTAGCTAACAGGGAAAGATTAATATTCTGATAAAAAGAGAAAAATGTCTCAGTGAAGGGAAAGGTTGAGAGTTAAATGTCGTAGTATTTGACTGTTGGCCAAAAGTACTCTTCTGTTTAAATCTTAATTTGAAATCTGAGATGCACCTTTGCTTTTGCTTTCGAATATAATAATAATAATAGTAATAATAAATAGATTATGTTAATATATTTAAATACATTTAAAGTGAATATGTATAGGCAATAATTGAACTTTTAAAAGGCACAAACATAGTAGGCCTTGCAATACTCTTTGCTCTAGCATGGTTTTAGCAAAGATGACAGCTTTGAAAATAACTTTATCAAAGCGTCTTACTTGTAAAGCATTAATGTTTTAATACTCCATACATACCAAATCATTAACATTTTAATTATTAATCAGTGAATACTAGATTATATTTATAAAGTACAATTACCTAGTCTCTGTCTACTTTAAAGTGGTAAGAATAAAATGTCTGTAAGTAGTTTTAAAATCTGAGGAAAATAAAGCTTGTTAATGGAAAGTCATAAAACTCAGACATAGTAAAGTGAAGTTGCCTGACTTAGCATCATGGCTAAAAACCTGGCTCTGGAACCAGACTTTCAGGGTCAACATTTTAGGCCTGCGTGAAGTAACTTTGGAGCATAAGGCAGCTCACTGGAACTCTGTTTCTTTTTGTCCTTCTTTGTAAAATGGGGTTATTAATGAAACCTAACCATAGCATTGTTGTGAGGATTAAATGAGTGAATGTAAAATACTTAGTAGTTTTAAAAGACTGATGAAAAAAAATTCATTAAAAATGGACTTTCTACCATGGAAATTTCAAGTCCTAACATGTTTTTATTCAATCCCATTTTCTCAAATGACCTTAGAACTGATCTTTCCTGCTATGTTTAATAAAAATATTAATGATGCTTTTGAAAAAGATTACTTTTTGAGGAGCAGTGTTATTTTTTCTTACGTGTTACAATAACCCTCTTACTAATATATGGTGAAATATATTTGGGGAAAATGGTGTAGACAAAGTGATAAAAATACATTGATTAAAATTAATTCATATGATTAATCTACATTGCAAGTTGGTAAATAAGAATTTCCTAATATCTTTAAATTTTAGTCTTAAACCAACCTTTATTTATTGGCCATTAATATAATAAAAAGTAATCAGGTATTGTTTTTTTTTTTTGGTAAAAATTCTGATAAAGAGTGTTAGTAAAAATTCTAAATTATGAGAATCTAGAAAATAATTATTTCTTTTGACCTAATATATTTTTTGAGTAGCATATAACTAAAATTAGCTACTCTTTCTTTAATTAACACTTCGGGAAAATGTATCAAAACCAATGAAATTAAGAGATATATTAAGAACTGCCCAATTCCTCATTAATAGGTAGCAATGTGGAAAACATTTATGATTCATTTAGCTGTACCATTACATCTATAGATTTGCAGAGCCATGTCTCTGTCACTAGCCCATTCTCATAACAAAACAATGTGAAGAATGGTGGAATTTTCCCTACAGGCAAGATAGTAAGTTAACTTGCCACAGTTCATGGAAACTAACACAGGACAAGTAATTCTTGAGTCAGAGAGAAAAAGTTCACAACAAAAGAGCTTCAAATTTTCAGCATACCCGTGTTTGTTCTCTGAGCTCCAAACACCACAAGACCACATGGACGGCCAGATAACGCTTACACATGTGGGTTGCTTTAAGGGAGAGAACCTGGGGCCAATGATCCAGTACTTCTTTTCTGTACACAGCAGGCATTGTAGCAAGCAGCAAACTAACCAGAACCTACTCTTTTGGAGCCAGTGGATACATGTCACTTTGATCTTCTTAACTTACTTAGATGTTCATACCACCACTTATAGAAACTTCAACCCACACTTTGCAGTCTGGCACAATGAACAAGAGCATGTGCTTAGGGCTCATAATAGACTTCTTCCAAACACAGTGCAAAATATTAAAAGTAACCAACAAAATTTAAAGTTAGAGTCTAAAGGTAAAATAGTTAACAATAACTAGAAAATAATTTTAATTACAATTCCAGAAACCAAAAAAATGGACCTCACATCCCTTTCTCTTCCTTCTTGCCTCCCGGTGTGATGTGGGCAGTCTCTAGTGGTGATCTGGTTGGGAGGGATAAATGGGAGAAGGAAAGAAATTCTCAAGCCTAAGTTATTCTTGCTTCTAACCCTAATCAGACCCTTGAAAGATTAAAATATCAAACTATCAATTGAATTAGATGTTACAAATTATCAACTGGAACTATATTTATGGCATCAGGAATGGCAATTCCATATCATCTAAGAATGAGAGAAAAAGTAACGGGATCTAGCTACATAAAATCATTTTCATTCTCTTGTAATGTGGCTGAATTCTAGTTGCTTAAATTACAGCAGTCATGTTAAACCCATTCTCACTTCTTGAGGGAAAGGGTTAATGTGAATATTAATGATATTTTAATAACTATCTAGGATGAATTTAATTTCTTTCATCTATAAATCATATCTAAAGGGTGAAGGTTGTGTCAAAGTTACATAGATTTGAATTATATCAATCAAGTCACAGTCACTTATTAACTTAAAACCATCTAGACCATAGACATCTAGAATTTTGATATATAATAGGGCCTTAGAGATTTTGTAATTTAATTATTTTGATAGATGGGTTGATGCTTAGTAAAATGTGATTATATAGGAGCATGCAATCAATGGGGATTTGGTCTAGAAACAAGAGTGCTGGCACCAAAACTAAATGTTTTTGCATTGCAGCATGACTCATGTCAAATGTTTCAAGCTAACCCATACATCAACAAAGTAACCAGAAATACATGCACAAAACTAGCAAAATATGCAGGGTAATTGTCAAAATAATTGTCAAAATAGTACATAACTGAAGACTGCATTTAAACCTTATATCTATCTGTCAAGAATTCATAATTTTGAAATTCTACTTCCTTTTCTTTGTGATAGGTCTCTGTCAGGATAGTGTTACTTTGAAAGATCAGAATGATTAAAATTCTCTCCAAGGGAGTTTGCTTCACCAATGTTCATTAATAATGTGGGGCACCAGATAACCTGAGCAAAACATTGTAGAAAATCCTGGTTTTGATCTCACACATGGTGAATAAGACATAGGTGAAAAGGGGAATCTTTATCATATGCTTCTTAACTTTGCAAATTAGTATATTTTGTGGCAAGTTTTAAGAGTGCCCAAGGGGAGGAACTTGGAAGGGATGACAACCTACCCAGAGAAGATCGATAGCACACTAATTATTTTCAATGGCTAAGTCACTAAAAAACAGACTTGCGGAGACTCTTACCACTCACAAGTCCAGAAGCCAACACTAGCCGTGTTTTACTTTCATGTGCTGTTGGGTGTTACTAACCTAAAGTTAATTTGCCCTATGGAGTGTTTCCTAACAACTTTACTAAAGACTTTTATCATGTTAATTTGTCTTAGCTTTATCCCATGACCTTTTCTTTCCTCGCTTTTGGCACCCAAGGTGATCTTGCTGCTCTTCTGCAGGTGCCAGACAAGGGACAGGACATTCTTGGGGGGACCATGTCTGTCTCCTACAATCGTGCTTCTCTAATGAGTTGTCATTCTGGAAGATAAACTTCACATTCTGGTTGACATCCTCTTCAGTGTGTGGAAGGTAAGAAGGTAGTCAACTTCAAAAATGATCATTTTCTAGCAATCCAGTGATTATTCACTAATGATTCCAGAAAACATGGCTAAATATGTGTTATTCTACAATTATGACAACAATTTTTTAAGATGAATTTAACCTGACCAGAAAATGAATTATTATTCATATACTTGTTTATATTGTGGGTAGGACTAGAGTTTGTTGCTATCATCAACAAAGTATAGTGATACAGAGACTACGAAGGAGTAGAAACTGGTATTCAAGCGCAGCACTATAGAAAACAGAGAATCATGAGTGAAGATGTAATTAACATTAAGGTAATGACATTCAGACAGTGTAGAGGCAAGACTTTCTTCATTGTTTCAAGGCAATGAAAAGGTAACATTGTTATTTTTTTCTCTTGATGAGATATATAAAATTACCTAGGAGGGTGCATTTAAAAATAAAGTTCATGGTCAGGAAAAAATTGCTACTGGACTCTGCAAAACTCCAGTTTGCATTGATTGGATAGTAATATGAATAATGAAATTTCCTGTGTGAATATATCTCTTTTCCATTATTCTGAATTTTATTGACTCCACTATATGCAAGATGACATTACTTATTTTATAATCAAACTTTTCCTGTAGATAGGATCTTATCAAATGTATTTCTAAGGAATCTTGTACAACCAATTATATTAAATTAAAATGATAACTATAGGGAAGTACTCCTGGAAAGACAAGCTTCTGTGCTTTAGTGCCTGGATGTAGTAGCCACTTCTTGTAGCTAAGGCCATGAAAGCCGACTGGAACCAGCTGCTTGCTATTTCTGGTTTCTCTTACCCATGGTTCTCTGTATATGACAGGAGGAAGGAAGGTTGGTAAGCTGACACCATTATGAATATAGTAGTACAACAACAGCTTTGCAAAAATATTCTTATCTATGATATATCCATATGACAGCAAGATCAACACTATGACTACACTTCCCAAACTATGCACCAAGTTGCTCTCTTAAGAGCTGCGACAAACTCATGTGGGAAGCTGCATTTTTTAAAATTTTAAGGAAAACAGCCTATTCAACATCTGTTGGATACTAAGTGAACTCTTAAAAATTTCAACATGACTGTTGATCTGCATTCCTTTTAATGACATCATAACTTGCTAAGCTGAGTTTCCTGCAGTTGGATGATAAAAGTACCATATGAAAATCAATGTGAAACAGGAAATGCGGGGCCTCCCTCATGGCGCAGCGGTTGAGCGCTGCGCTGTGGAGCTATCGGCAGGGCGCTATGCGATCGCGCTATGCGAGTTCGATGCCCGGCCGGGGAGAATCCACATGGTGCGGCAGACCTCTCCTGCCTCGCCCGCTGCTCCCCTCAGCAGTGTATTTCTGATCTGCCTGTTCTGCTCCCCACTCTGTCTCTGGTGAACCCTCTCGCTACCCCACGCCTCTGGCCTGTACCCTAGCTTATATGCATAAATAAATAAAATCTTTACAACAACAACAAAAAAAAGAAACAGGAAATGTGAGTGTGATCACTTGATCTGATTTAGGGGCTTGCAGAGCCAAACAGGTACACACAAATAATTTTTAGGTAATGGGAGTTATTTAAGAATAAGCTAAAACTACTACTTTGTTCTTTCAATTCATGCGTATTTTTTTTCCAAAAGCCTACTAAATAGTTAGGACATAAATAGTTATTAAACTATTTGAAATTAGCTACTAAATAAATAGAAGTATTAGGTATCTCTTTTGGCCTATGACATGCAAAGAAAGAAAAAAAAAACTGTTAAGGGAGTAAAAGAGTTATGAATCCAAATGCTTGTGAACCTCCCAAGCTTTGGAAGAAGAGGAACTGTTTTGGATATTTTTTTTATAGGACAGCATACATCCTCTGAACCATTGCTTCTTGGGAGACCTGAATGCAAATGGAGATTTTTTTTTAAAGATTTATTTATTTATACATACAGCTGGGGTATAGGCCAGAGGTGTGGAGTGGTGAGAGGCTTCACCAGAGACAGAGTGGGGAGCAGAACAGGCAGATCAGAAATACACTGCTGAGGGGAGCAGCAGGCGAGGCAGGAGAGGTCTGCCGCACCATGTAGGATTCTCCCAGGCTGGGCGTCGAACTCGCATCGCTGCTGCTGACAGCTCCACAGCGCAGCACCTAACCGCTGCGCCACCAGGGAGACCCCTGCAAATGGAGATTTTTAAGGTTAATCTGCTCTATTGAACCATATTGACTTTTTTTAAATGACAATATATATTTAGAAATGTGTGCAATAATTGCCTGAGGGTAGTTTTATGACTTTAACCAAAAAACATGTGAATTTGGAGAATCTGAACTAAATAGATGTACAGATGAATTTGGCGGTAATATGTGCACCAAATTTGAAATTGTCAATATGAAATATATAGCTTGCTAGTCTTTAAGAGCTATAATTAAAAGAAAAAGAAAGAAAAGCAAAATGTGCTATGTTGAACTGCTTTCTTAAGGATTAGTCTTCACCAATGTTGAGATAATCCTTACAATATTATAGCCTGATTCTTCGTAATTATCCATTTCCAAGTGACTTATTTAACCTTGCCAAAGTAGACTTGTGTTTAAGTTTTAGTACTTTGGGGGTTTTGTTTTCATGCAATATCTGTCACTTTGCTTGTTGCCTGGGGATAAATCAGTCATTGCCTTAAGGATGCATACTGTCAGCACAGCTAAAATAATGTAATAGAAATGAACTAAAATGGTGAAGACGTCCAGTAAGAAAGGTTCTCTCTTGGTTAAGGATTTTAGTACATTTTCATGCACAGTAATAAAAGGAAATAGCTATTCATTTTAAAAAATGCATGTGTAAACCGGGCCTCCCCGGTGGTGCATCAGGTTAAAGCTCTGCGCTGTGGAGTCATTGGCAGCACCAACGCGACTTCAACGCCCAACTGGGGAGATTCCCACATGGCCCTGCAGACCTCTCCTGCCTCGCCCGCTGCTCCCCTCAGCAGTGTGCTTCAGTCTATCTACATGTTCTGCTCCCTACTCTGTCTCTGGTGAATCCTCTCATCACCCCCCAACGCCTCTGGCCTACACCCCAGCTTGTATGCATAAAAAAAAAAAATTAAAAAAAAGAATGTGTAAACCATTTTTGTTAAAACATATTTTCATGATTCTGATTATAAAACATCTCAAAATCTCAATATCTCAAATACTTGTTGTTAAAGATGACTTCTTTTGAACTGTGAACTTTTTAGTAGCTATCCATGAAAGTAATACAAAATGAAGGTAAAACCAATGCACATTTCAGTGAGGAACTTGAATTTAAGGTTGAATAAAGTAAATAGAGACAATGGGAAGAGTGACATTCTATCCTTAACTACTGTATCATCTGACTCAACTTTTGGTGTGACTTTCTGGTTGAATGTGAGTGATCTTCATTTTTCGACAAAATGAACTTCAGTGGGAATATAAAGGAATATGAGAGGGTTGTTCTGTGCAGGAACAATTCCACAGATTTTCACTTTAAGATGAAATAATGTCAGATTGGCATTGGAGAGTTGAATTTGATGGAACATGATTATCAAATTTCAGTGCTATCATAACCTCATTGTTGTCAAAGCATTGTAACAGATCTGATGATGGTGTCAGATGCATCTGAAATGTTTCACTCCATCCTGATGAGTTGACTTTCCTTTTTCACCTTCCTTTCTTTTTCTCCTACTCTTCCTTCTGAGAAATAAACTAATTTAATGTTGGCTTAACAGACAGATTTTACCGGAGTTATAAATCAGAATCTCATGGTATGTATTCCTGAGAAGACATTTAATCTGATGATGATTTGAACATAATGACTATAGGCACAAATTATTCCCTGAGGGCTTGCTTACATGTCGATTAATTGAGATAATATATGCATAAGTTTGTTTCCTTTATATCCCATACATTTATTTCCCATTTCTGTAACTTTGCTCAAGGCCACAATGTATACTTTAGAGTGACCTGTGTTTGGCAAAACAGATGTATCATAAAACTATTAGTGAATAGAATTAAGCATTACACTTGGGGATATTTAAGTGTCCCAGAATTTCAAAGGAATGTTTATGAGGTGAATTAGACTTTAATGAATATCCCTGTGGTTCAAATGTGTTTTCTCAAATGAGTTGAATGTGTCCCTGCAACTGGTCTCTTTGGTGAAAGTGGAAGATCCCAAGGAGAACAAAGCGAGGCAGGGGCATTCAATGTGTCTGCAAAGGCAGCCAGAATAATTTAGGAATGGTTCTCTACCCACTGGGAGATTTCATACACTCATCACTTTCTTTTAGTCTGATATACGGGCAGTTCTTTCTAATACTCTTATTCTTGGCTCCCTAAAATGATTGCTTTGCCAGAAATAAGGCCACAACTCAGCATTGCCAGATGGGCCCCGCTCTGCATGTGCTCAGAAGGAGGCCTGAGGCCTGTTTATGATACACGTCATGTCTGAGGTGAGTTAAGATTTCTCTGGAATTTTACGAAAGACCGTAGTGTAGTCAGCAATTGTTTGAAATGGAGAAAGAACTACAACTTTCTTTTCGTAATATCAGATGACCAGACACAAAGCAATGCCTAAAAATAAAGTAATTGAATGAAAGAAATAAAAACGACGCATTTAGTTCAAATGCCAGTTTCTAATTTAAGAATACCTTAAAAACTCCGAGGTTTCGTATTTTAAAAGGAATCAGCCCTAAACTTTGTACTCCTCTATTTATTTTATAATTAAAAATTTGTTAAAACAATGAATATTATATCGATTAATGAATAATAGTCCATGCTTTGCCTGTTGTCTAAGCTTTTTATGAACAATGACTGGGAAATGGGATAGCAACTTTTTATGTGTTTTGACAAAACTGTGAGACATATCTCTGACATAGCTGTTTGTATTTCAAAATCAATTTTAATAGAAGTTGTGAATAGAAGTTGTGAAGTTTCCTATTAATTTTTTTTCTGAAACTTTAAGATTGAAGAGAATTTCAGTTTTCTGAACTAGGATTTGAAGTAACAGTTGTGATGCCTCTGGACACTGAGGAGATAGTGTTCATCTCAGCCTCTCAAGCTCCATAAGCTATAAATATAAGACAAATAGGGGAACAGCTAAAAGAAAAATTTCTATCTGAAATTCATAAAGTATGTCAAAATATACTATTGACATTCTTGTTTCAAAATTTTGAATATAACTGAGGTCACAAAATTATTGCTTTGAAATTACTTCTCAGTGGTGAATTTCTTATGTGGATGAAAGCATGTAGTTGCATTGTTTAAAGAGTAGAGATGTCAATGTGATAATACATATTGATTTAAAATAGAATATTAAATGTTAAGTTTAATGTGTTGAAGACGGACATTATCTCTTACCCATATGCATACATAGTACGTAGCAAAATTCCTGATCAATGATGGCTATTCAAAGCATGCATATTAAATTTAACTAAATTGATTCACATTGTTTCACCATGGCATAAAAATGAGTAATAAATAGGAAATCTAGGGCAGTGGTTCTTAAACTAGAATGTATAAAAATCCCCTAAAGACCTGCAGTGCTTATTACAAATCTCTCTCTCTCTCTCTCTCTCTCTCTCTCTCTCTCTCTCTCTCTCTCTCACACACACACACACACACACTTCCCTCCTCCTCTCCACATTTCACAAACTCTCGTAAAGATACACACACGTATGCATATATAGATTTTTTTTCCACTAGGACCAATGCAACAATATAAAGGAAATATTCAAATAATAAAGAGAAAAAGAAGGAAAGAAAGAAATGGTAAAGAAGACTGTAGGTATCGAGGAATAAAAAACATGACTCAGAAGCTGATAAAACTAAGGACATATTTTCATAGCCATATTATTTAGGTTCAAATATAGGATATTGTTAAAACGAAAGAAGGGGAAATTAATGGCAAGTCGCATATAACAAGTCAACGTATTTTTTTCTGGACATGTCACCCAAGTTCAAAATATTTTTATAAAATAATTCTTTATTATAAAGTGGTGGAGGAAACAGTTCTCATCATAATACCTTCTTAGAAGTCTTCTCAGCTCCCATGTGGAGTCAACCCCAGTGAATAATTTGAGCAAGAAGAAGGGAAGATGAAATATTATTTGAAAAAGGTAGAAGAGGCTCACAACACACAGTCACTAAACACAGCCCTCAAGGACACACGCGGTACACATGTTTTTATCCTAAGACTGCATTTGGCCCTGGGCTAAGATTGCTTTGCAAGAGTTAAACTTTCCACGCTTTTTTGGTTAGCAAGTTATATGAACTGACTACTTAGAGCATACCAATAGTTTTATTTTTTGCAGGCTTTGTAATACAGCGTACCCTGCAGGGATTTGCACTTTATCCTGATTATTGTCTGGTTTTAGAAATCCTTGTAAATCTTGAACTTACCAAATACAACATACCAAGCCAGTCTGCTCTCAGCTGTTCCACACTGGATCTTGAGAAATACTGAATCGTTAGCAGTTATGTAACCACTAATAGAAAGTGAGTATAAGTTGGCTTTAGGTTAAATATTTCATGTGATGTAATTATTAGTTTCAAACTCATCAAGGAATATCTCATCCATATGCATGCGTATGTTTAGTTATATTTAGCTGCATGTAATTAGTCAAAAATGTTTTATGGAACATTTTACAGTCAGTAATTTCTCTTTTTATGTTAAAAATTCTCATCATAAAAAAAATAGCATTCCTAAATGCTGGTTAAATCTATGTATTCTAGTTAACTCTACCATGGGTGTTCATGTCTGCTGCCTTACTTCTATCATAGCTGATATGAATTCAATATTAATCTCCCCTGGTGAGGCCAGTATATTGTGCTGAAAACAGATCCTAGATGGTACCAAGAATCAAAACTAATGGAAATTGATGTAACCACAGAGAGAGGCACTGCTAAGTGAGGTTCTTAGTAACTTCATTGAAGGTATAAACTCTTAAATTAAATTAATATTTAATTAATCCTCGGTGGAGGGTATATTTAATATGTAAACATTGATGATCGCAAATTAAAGCTTCCACTTATATCTAATTTATAATATTCAGAAATGATTTTTCAAAGGTAGACCAGATAGTGTGTGAGCTAGCTGAGACAGGAGAAAAGAAAGGAGAGAAGAAAACCATATTATGCCCCTCTGTTGCATAATATATCCCTAGTTTCCAATGACAGCAGGTTGAATGAAACTTAATTGTAGAAGTAGCATGCTGTATTTGTTATTGTATATATCATTATCTTAATTACCTCAATTATATAATAAATTATATGCTTTGATGTTTAGGATTTTTTCAAATCCAGGGAACTCTGTAAAATAATTCAGATGCTTTTGTAGCTTGATCTCTGAACCAGTGGAACCATAGCTCACAATTGAAATTGAAATACTAATTTATTGAGCAAATTAGGAACATAAGGCAAGCAACATTCTTTGTGGTGCTTCTAGCCTACTTAGTGTATGCTCCCTATTGAAAAAGAGTTGAGAAAGCACTAAACTGGAAATCAGACCATTTGTCTTCACCTCCAAGTGTTATGTCCAGCCAGCTTTCAATCATCTACAGTTAGTCATATAGAGCCTCAGTTATGTGTAAGTGAGAGAGTAATAAAATCAGCGGATCAAGATGGACTGAGAATGTACATGTAAAATACTTAGAATAGCTTTGTAAAATATAGATAATTTAATATTGTTATAAGATAATTATATATCTTGACTATGTATATAAAGTAGTATTTTTTATATTGAAGTAGTGTAATTTAAAAAATTGCTAATCATTTACTTCTGAGGAAAATGGTTTAAGCAAATGTTTGGGTTCTGGAGTTATTATGCACAAGGGAAAACTTAAGGTGTAAGTTATGTAGTGCGTAAGTATAGAGGTGTCTATAAGGTTATCGTTACTGTGTCATGATAGGTTCACATTTTCTAAATATGAAATCTTTTAGGAAAAAAATACAGTGGTTGATATATTAGGACTATGTTCTGTTTTCCAAAAGAAGAGAAAGTAGTCTAGTTGTCATGTAAATATACCAAATACATAAAACTTAAAGTGGTCATTCGCTCATGCTGAAAATTCTTGTTTTATATTGTTTGCAACCGTGTTACCTCATACAATATGAAATTGAAATATGTAACCACTCAAAAGGGAGGTGGTTGCAATCAAGTTTACTCCTGTGATTTAGACCCTGAACAAATAGTGACTTATCATTTGTAATTATGAAGAGTGAAATATCCTATTAGGTATACCCTCATGATGTGCAGCTCCAGAAGGAATCACCTAAGTTCTGGGTTATTTTCCTCCATCTCTTTCTCTGCTTTAGAAGTCTTTCAGGCAACCAGTTTTGTTTGGGTTTCTAGGCCTTCTTCACTGTCTCCTCCATTTATTTTCCTCTTCCCCTTGACTCGTCACCTGGTGATATGTGCTTTCATTTATGCCCTTAATTTGGGAGTGCATCCTTCATATCCACTTAGTTTCTGATGGCCTGCTTCATAGGAGTATTATGTGTATTTATACATCTTGTGCTGATCTTTCCAGTGTTCTTTATATTTTAACAGATAGTAAGTGCCATTGGTAACTATAATAATTGTGTCAGATGACAAGTTTCCAATGGAGGGAAAATATATTCATGAAAAATTTGTTGAGAGGCTTTTATTTCCAAAATATTAAAATGTAAATCACCTAAAAGTGTATCCACAATAAATATTTAGTGTGACTCTGATTAATAATGTGTCCCATGCACTGTAGTTTTCTCATTGAGCCATATGTCTCTTTTCCATCTGTTCTCCGTTGTGCGATGGTGATCCAGATGGTTCCTTAGTACTTGGGACTGTGGAAATTTATAGATGGAGAAGAGTGCAAAGTAGTCTTGTTACATTGATCAGATTTTATGCTAGTTTCAAAACGAGAAGAGTGATTTACAAGATCAAATGGCTATGGAAAACGTTTTTAAGTAGCTTTCAGTAGATCTTTCTGTAAGTGATTTTGATTCCAACATAAAGAGGAAGTAAATGATTTGAAGAGAGTTTTTTCATATTGCAGTGTGTCTGTGATAAAACATTGGATCTACTGACAGGAGAAAACTGGAATGCAGAGTCTGATAATGATCCTCACTACTGTATACATTGTTTGTCCTGTTCATATTGACTGGTAAATATACTTCCTGGCTTTTCCCACATGTTTAGGTTCTTATAAAATGCGAAATGACACACACCTGGCTTTTCAAAGCAATAGTTAATTGAATATTTAAAATTAATGCTAGCACACAAAGTAATTATGTTTATTTGGACCTAAATTTTGAATTTTATACTTTTAAACATAAATTAATAAAATTAACAATGATACTATTATTTAGTAATCTCTTATTAGGAAAAGCATATAAAGCACACTTGATAAATGTGCTCAGTTCGCTTTCGGAGGTGTTTCTCCAGGAGAGAATTGCCGTAACACCTGCACTTTAATCCTGTTCCCCAAATTATATTACCTTGGGAAAACCATGAATTATTACTGAGCCACTGCTTTTTTTCTGTGTTCAATAGTCTGAGGTTAATGTATTTAATCCTAACTAATATATGAAATGATGAATAAGGTGTGTCTGATCAAAATGATCTAATGAAATATTTTTCAATTGCAGTTTGTTTTGAAAAATAATTTAGGTCTGCCATATAATCTAGAAGTACCTCTCCTAAGGTATCTACCTGAACAATACAAAAACACTAATTGGAAGAGATAGATGTACTCCTGTGTTCATTACAGCACTATTTGCAATAACCAAGATATGGAAACAACCTAAGTCCTAGCAAGATGTGTGCATGCAGAAGATGTGTAGAGATACACAATGGCATACTACTCGGTTATTAAAAGAAAGATGAAATCTTGCCATTTGGAACAACAGGCATGGAACTGGTATGGATTATGCTAAGTGAAATAAGTCATAAGGAGACAAATATGAGACGATGTCATTCATATGTGGAATATAAAGAAACAAAGCTCCTTTTGCTCTCACCCCCTCATACTCCTCTTCTGGTGGAAAATTACTGGGATTTTGGTGGTGGGCATGGCTTGGTAACATATATTAGTGATCATGTGAATCAATACCCCTAAACAATGTTACCTCAGTAAACATAATTTTTAAAAAATAATAATTTATTTGCCAAATTTAGTAATGTTTTGACTTCATAGTTACCATTTCTATTTTAACTTAAAAAATCCCTAATATAGGGCCTCCCTGGTAGCGCAGCGGTTAGACGCTGCACTATGGAGCTGTCGGCAGCTGCGACACGAGTTCGACACCCGGCCAGGGAGAATCCCACATGGCGCAGCCCTCTCCTGCCTCCCCCGCTGCTCCCCTCAGCAGTGTATTTCCATCTGTCTGCCTGTTCTGCTCCCCACTCTGTCTCTGGTGAACCCTCTCGCCGCCCTATGCCTGTGGTCTGTACCCCAGCTTGAATGCATAAATAAATAAATCTTTAAAAAAAATCCCTAATATAACAAGTTCTTTATCTTAAGCACAACAAATATTATATATACATATATATTTATATATACACACACACACACACACGCACATATGTGTGTGTGTGTGTGTGTGTGTGTGTGTGTGTATAAATGTTTTTTAGGGGAAAAGAAAGTTCACAGCTTTAGAGTTTGCAGGGAGTAGACCAAAGTTATCTACCATAACTCACATAAAAAGTTATTATGTATATCCTTTAAGACACATCATCCAAATCAGAAAGTTTCCCCATACCAAAAAGATAACATTTAGATTTCTTGTCATTAAAATAACACATTTTTCCTGAGTATGTAAAATGAACTTGAAAAGGTAGACTTAGTTATCCTAGAAGGAAACCTGTACTTTTTTGTGTGTCTATAGAACAGTACTATATTTTGCAACAGTTAGTGTCAAACTAGTACAAATTTTAAAAAATATGTTTCAGTCTTACTGTAAAGATTCTACCTGCATGGGCTCAGTTGTTCCAGACCTCTTCCCTTGTATGTTCTCCTTCTCGGATTCTGGCAGAAGCCCTAGCAATGTATTCACATAGTTTTACACTTTTATTGGAATTTACCAATTATTTAATTTAGCCATTAAAATATCTTGTGATTGCTGTCCCTTTATTTCAACTTCCATTTCACAGGGCTTTGGAGTGACCAAAGGCATTTTCGTAGTATGCCTAAAGGAAAAATTTATGACATATATTACTTGAGTTCAGTGGGATTTATTTTTGGCAGTCACTTTATGATTTGGCAGTGACTTCTGTGTAGTTAAATTATTGCCCACCATTCCCTTGTAAGAATGGTTTCCAGAAGTGCTGACCAAGTGTCCAGCATGGTGGCATGGAGCTTCAAAGCCAATGGTCATATCAAGTTACAGACGATCTGCCCTGTGGAAGCAGATCTTGATGTGTAGGGGAAGCAAGGAAGGTACAGGGTAAGAAATGTATTGAGCCAGTTACTGATGTACATTAAATTATTTTTTATTAAATAGCTTTCAGGTTGAAACAGTTATCATCATCAGACATATAATCAACTATGACCTAAAATTTTAGAAGTAAATTATAAAAAAAGTTTCTGTCATCACTGCTGAAAGATAGTTTCAACTTTTTCTCTGTATTAACTATTGCAAAAGCCTTAATATTTGGAAAGGTATAGTTTCAAGACAAAAATTGTAGGACAAAATTCATAAAACTGTGTTTTATAAATTAAAGACACTGATTTTATTTATCTAATGTTGGTTTACAACATTGTATATGTTTTAGATGTACAGTTTCACACCTCTTTAAATCAATGTTACTGCGCTATGCCCACACCAAAGTACTGATGACCTTCCCCAAAGGCCCCCTCTACCCTTTGTTCTCACCCTCTTTCCTGCTCTGATACCTTCAGTTCTGCAGATAGGTTCTAGGGACTTAAGTGTGGTTTTGTGTGTTCCTTTGCTATTTCTTTATGTTCTACATTTGAGTTAAATCGTCTGGCATTTATTTGTCTTTTTCCTTCTGATGTATCTCACTTAGCACAGTCTCCTCCAGTTCTAATTTATATATCACAAATAGTAAAAATTCATCTTTTTTATGGTTAAGTAACATTGCACTGTATGTACATACCACATCTTCATTATTGACTGATCCTTCCTTAAGCACTTAGGTTGTTTCCATATCTTCATTTGCATTATTTTTCTGAATTTTTAAAACGTGTGTGTTTTAGTCAACTTTTTATAGCTAATCATTGTGATTTATTTCTCATTCTATATTCCAATTTTTATACTGAAAATTCAATAATTTTGCATTTCAAGGATAACCCCCTAAATCATGTAGGCTATAGACCTCAGAAAGCTGGATCTGCCTCCATTTATAAGAAGAGGTCGATAACTGATACCCTTTTGGTTACTATGATTGAAACTGTGTATGTGAAAACTCAAATGTGCATCTTTGATCTCTCTAATAATTTATAACTGAAGAAGGCTTAGTGAATGAGTCCTCACAACAATTACAGATGAGGAAATCTAATTATAGATTATATTATAACAATGACTGCTTTTCCATTATTAATTATTTTTATCACTGTAAACTCATAAGGCGGGTTCTACAATGCATCATCTGTATTAAGTAACTGAGAAACTGATGCACAGAGACACACAGAAAAACTAATGCTCTCCACGTAACTAGCTGTCAAGGTAAATCTCTTTCCTTTATTAAGATATGCTCAGATTTGAGTCTTGCTGAGATCTTAGCCAGCATGGCTGCTGTTTATTTGTTCAGGACTGGGATTACATGAAGCAATTCAGGATCACTCAGGGGAATTCTTCAATATCCATGAGGCTGGGGTCCCCTCCTCATAGGAGCTTGGAAACAGGATTCACACCTATATTTATAGTTTGAAAAATCATGCATTGATTGTGCTATATCTTTTAGATGATAAGTAGAGTAATAAAATAATTGCAAGAAAGGGCTAAAAAAATTTGAGAGAAATCAACATTTTTCTTAGAATGAATTAGTATTTTATTTTCTACCAGTTCCTCACATTGTATCCCTACAGATTGATATATTAAAACTAGTATTAGAAAAGAATGAACTAACATCTAACATTCTCGAGAAAGATTCACAACATTTTTATAGTCTTGAATAGACTAGTGAATACTCAGTAATGATTCAAGTAGTACTGTTCAACCTTTGAAAGTTGTTTCAGATTTTGGTATTAATAAGATTTAAACAAGCAATACCATATTGTATGTTATTTAGGTGAATGCAAAAAAATAACTTGAAACATGGAAATAGTTATCCAGTACAGAATAGTGGTTATCTCTCTGATGGACAGGACAGGGTGGAAAGCTTGGTGAAAAGAAGATATCGAGTGGATGGTAGATGTGAATTACCAATCTTTTTTTTTAATTTCAATTGAGATAACTTTGGCTTGCAACACTATTGGATCATACCAGTTTTAATTATGTGAATGCTTTTAGTTTTAAATGATGGGATCTAGAGTGTTTTTTACGGTTTGAGTAATTTATTAAAGCATATGCGTATATGACAAAACATTATATTTAAATGGCAGTAATGACTCCAAAATAACATTGTGCTATAAACCAAGCATTGTATTTTTGTGTACTTGGGAATTTTCTTGCCCCACTCTGGGTGAATGCCCTTTCTCTGTTCCTTAGATTTTTTCTTACTTGATTGATTTACAACTTATGAGGGTTCCTTGAAAGAAGTGGAAATTCATTTTTGTTTGAATCTCTGATATCTCAGGTAGTGAATATAACAAAATAAGCATGCAATCCATTTTAACAAATGAATGAAAGCTATTATGTTCATTAGTTTTATCATATATTATTTTGTAACTCAATTCTTAATGTATAATCATTGTAATATATTTACTGTGAAGTAATATGAAGAATTTGTAATGCCTGTGGTCTCTTCTTTCAATATGAAAATTAAAAATGAAATTTCCACTGTGCTATTAAAATTATGTAGAACTTAATTTTTTAGTTGTTTTTTAGATCAAAGAAACATATAGTTCAGTATGTGGAAATGACCACTGTGAAACTTAATAGCCACATAGCTAGGAAGGCCTAAATTAAAGAAAATCAATTCACTGGATTTTAAAATCTCATTACTCTTCTTTCTTTTCCATTTTCTAGTCCCTTTGCTGTGAAAAATACCTTTCTATAGTTAGTACACTTGTAATATAAATCCTGGATATGCATCAAAAACTTTGTTAAGACAGGGTGTTCAGTTCCATAACCCCATGAAAACATTGTTTTTGCTATGTTGGTTTTGGATACTCATTAAAAGTAGATTTTAGGTCTATGAGATGAATAAGATGAGTGTGTTGGTATTAGCAAGATATTATGATTATGAGGTTTTCTTTTCACTGAAAATTCTTGACTTCTGGTCAAATTGGATATACTTCAGTAATTTTCTCTGGTGTGACTTAGTATCAACATTCTCTTGTACATTTAATTAAAACTTTGGTGTTCTGTTTTAAAATTCAACTTCCCTTCTATAATCAGAAAGATGGTGATTATTGGCAAGCCTGTAAAGAATGCCCTTAGGCACACATGAAGGCCACAATTTTCTTTAATCATCATTTATTAATACCCTAGATCCAAATATTATCAAGTAAGCATATGTATGCATATAAATCAAGATCTTCGTCAAAACCTTTAAAATTTTGCAAGGCACAGTGTTACATAGAGGGTATGCCATAGGCAAAATGTGTTTTCCATTTTGTTCCAACCCTTGATTTTCTTCTTCATATTCAGACTCTTTTAAAATTCTTTCCACCTGTTCCATGACTCCATGCCTCAGGGTCCCACTGCTTGTTGGCTAATCAAACTTTTCCACTTGTGTTAATATTTTAGGGGGTAAATCGCAAAGTTTTGCTCTCATCCAACTAACAAATTTTAAAAGAAGTTCTTTTTTTTTTTATCTTGAAATACAACGACAAAATAACTGTAGTTTCAAGCATTCAAAACATTTTCTAGAAAGTAATTTTCTGGTTAAACAAGCCTTTAACATTTAAGATAAAACAGTTCTGTATTATTAAGTTCTGTATTATTAAGTCTTTGGAGGGATAATTCTAAGCATATATTTGTGATCCTCTAAGTGTAAGTTCTGTTATGTTGTAGAGAAGACTAAAATAATAAAACTCAGTTCTTGTGGTAAATACCTGGTTCTTTTGTGGTAGGCAAGGCACAGGAAGAGCTAACTATAGGCCAGTCCTAATTTTTTACTGAATAACCTGGTTTTAAAGATACAGGAACAAGAAAGGAATAGTCGAGGGTTAATACATAATGCTGGGGATTTCTAACTATGCAAGTAAAAACAATTGTGGAAAGGCCATCCTTTGAATCATTTAGTAGAAGAAGGAAGCATTTGCTAGTATTCTTTGGGGAGTGATGCTTCATGTGCAGAAGCACTGGGGGAATAAAATGGGCCAATGGGCATTGTTCAGTTTTAGGTTCATTCTATAATACTATGGTTCATTTCTAGCTTCTCTTGGAAATAAAAACGGTTTATTTCAGGGTCCACAGAGCTTTACCCCTGGAGTTGAGTTTCATGCTACTTAATGTTTTCAGACAGTGTCGGTCTGGGACATAACACACTTAAGTGAAATCGCAGAATGACTGTAAGTTTCATGGCTCTTTGAAATCATGTCAGTCAACATTTTTTTTCCATTAAGTTTATCACACTGGTGATAACCAAATCCTAGCATTGGCTATCATTGAATTTCTATATATGCTTTTATGAAATTGCTTATATATTTTTAAAATAGAAATATTATCAGAAGTGCATAGAATGTAGAAGGTTTGTAATGGAATGGAATAGAAACAAAGCAGTATTGTTCTCTTTCTCTTCCTCATCATATATCAGACAATATTTTAATAACCTGAGACTTAAAAAAATTACCCACCATTAACTCGCTCTCTGCTCTAAATAAACTCTATTTATTATTTATAACTTCACATTTAGAAAGCACTTTGCAATACTTTGACTCATATTTCATGAAGCCTTGACATGGTGGTCCTCATTTAAAAGATGAGGTCATAGAATTATACACTCAGCCTGCATACTGTTTTCTTTTATTGAGGTAACTTTGGCTTACAGTGCTGTTTATGATTCAGAGGTTCACACCTCTTCAGATGTGTTACCATAACACACCCACCACCAATGTACTCATTGTTATCCACCACAGTCTTTTGGGCCCCCTCAACATTTTGCTAAAGATAAAGAGATTCTTAAGCATTTTAAATTAATGTACAGAGGATCAAAAGTAAAAAAAAAAAAGCCGATAAAGAGTGGAGTGCAATATGTATATGCACACAAAAGCCACTGGTAATTCTGTCTACCAGAGAATGAAAAGTTCTGTAATCAAAGGGTTAATAAAAGTCTAAGAGCAGGAATATTTAGTGTGGAGTCTGTAATAGTATATATACGTGTGTGTATGCATGTAGAATGGTATATATTACTGTTCAGCATTCATATTGCTATTCCTTACGCTTCTACTACAAAAGAATGTGTGAAGGAATATGCCCAGTGTGTGTTTGTGACTTGTGACTTCTATTTGATTCAAAGAAATTAAATAACATATAGTGAGTTCCATTTTAATTGTGTTCTAAAATGCTATAATTTTTTTCTCAAAACAGTCACATGCACTATTTATTATTTTTCCACTTTTTAATTTTTATATTTAACATATTGTATTTGTATCTTTTATTTTTTAATTTTTATACATAATTGAGATATACCATTATATTAGTGTCAAATGTACAACTTAATGACTCCATATATGTATATATTACAAAATGATCACACTAAGTCATTAATATCCAACACCACACCTTTTTTTCCCTTGAGATGGGAGCTCTTAAGAGCTGCTCTCTTAGCAACTTTTAAATATGCATAGCAGTTTATTTACTACACTCACCCAAGTTACATGACATAGAACTTATTCATTAAAACTGGAAATTCATATCTTTTGACCACTTTCAGCCATTTCATCATCCTTCCCCCTATCGCTTCCCCACACCTCTGCAGCCACCAATTGGTTCTGTTTATCAATGAGCAGTTTTTGTTGTTGTTGTTGTTGTTTTAGTGAGTTGATACGGTATTTCTCCTTTTCTGTCTAACCTATTTCATTCGTAGAATGATGTCTTCAAGGTAAATCGCGCTGTCACAAATTTCAGGATTTCTTTCCTTTTTATTGCTGAATATTATTACATTATATATAATGTATTTCACAAATATATATCACTTTTTCTTTATTCACTCATCCCTTGATGAAAACTTGGGTTGTTTCCAGTCTTGATTATTATAAAGAATATGGCAGTGAGTGTAAGAGTGCAGATATCTATTCAAGTTGGTGAGTGTTTTCATTTTGGAGGTATAAATACCCAGATGTGGAATTGCTGGATTATATGGTAACTTTATTTTTAATTTTTAGTACTGTTTTTATAGTAACTAATTTTATTGCTAAAGAGAGATTGAAGAAAAAGCTCTAATTTGGTGAATATGAGAACAGGGAAAATACGTGGGATTAAATGAATTTATAGCTGCACAATAAGAGTGAATGCCTGATTCTACAATTTGGAAAGAATGTGCAAGATAAGCCTAGACCATACTGCAGTTCCAGAAAGTAAGAAGATACAGTATTGCAATCAAGGTGTTAAGTAAATATTCATTGATCTATATTAGGTAAATAAAATATTAAGCAAATAAGTAAGTGGGGTAGGATAGGCAAACCTCCCATGCAGAATTCCAAATGATTTGTGTTGATAAGGCACTCTTAAGCAGATGGAACATGACTCTATACTCTCCTGAACACGGACTTTGCACAGTGACTGTCTTCCAAAGTGTACAGTATAGAAAGGGTGGTGACAAAAGTAAATTTACAGTGGAGAAACTTGGTAAAAACTAGCTTAAGTCAGATCATCAGTGATAGGATTAACCATGAGAAGTCAAGTTGGTAATGAGTACATTTGATATAATATTAGATGACTAGAAAGGCACATTATATCTTCCTCCCTAAAACAGTCCAATCATGAGAAAAAAATGAAAAGACATCAACTGAGCAACATTCTACAAAATGACTAATAATCTTCAAAATTGTCAGTGTCACTAGAAACAAGGAAAGTCCTCTGAGAACTGTCACAATCAAAGGAACCTCAGTTGGCATGACTACTAAATATAATGTATTCTGGGTAGGTTCTAAATATACAAATTAGGGGTAATGTGAGGAAGATTGAACACAACGTGGGCTTTAGTTATCAGTAGTATATAGTTGTTGGTTCATTAATTGTGAAAAATGCGCCAATCTAATATGAGAGATTAGTAATAGCAAAAACTGAGCATTATGTGTACAGACATTCTGTATTGCACGTTTTTATAAACATGATACTAAAATAAAAAACTTACTGAGATAGTCTTTGTAATATATTTTGCTGAAACAATTGTTTATCTACTGATTAAAAACATCAGGTTTACATCACAATTAGAAAAATGCAAAATGAATAATTGAATTTAAAGAGCTAAAAGTTAATTTTATAAAAAAAGTCAAAATATTTGTTGCTGTGGGTGTGACAAAGATTTTCTAAATATTACACAAAGGGCAAATAAATAAAAAAAATAATAAATAAGACAATTAAAATTAATTTTGTTTGAAATGCACTCAGGAGCTCAATAAAACAAGAGGCAAGCCTTCGATTAACAGAATACTTAGAAAGCATATAAATGGTAAAATACCTGTAACTTGTATTTAACTTACTACTCTTAGAAATAATAGGACAGAGACACATTAAAGAAGGGCAAGTGAACAGACACTTCAGAAATGAAAGGTATTCAAAGGTGGCAATTAAGCACATGAAAAATTCTCAACACCATTCCTTACTCATTAGGAAAATACAAATTATCATTTAGAATCCACTAACATTGATAGAATCAAAGAAAAGCTGATGATACTAAGTGTGGAAAGTTATGGACTGTAAAAGTTTTATAATCATCATTTGGCATACCCTGGTGACTATTCTTTTGGAAAAACACTTATCCATTTCATTTTAAGTATGCAATAATAATGTGCTCTAGAAATTTCTTCCTAGCTGCTTTCTCATGAGAAATGAATAGTTGTGTTCCTGTAAAGAAGTACTGTTGAATATTCTTAGTAATTTTGCTTACAGTGACAAAAAACTGGAAACAATGCAGTTGTCCATCAACTAGAGAATGAAAAACAAATTATGGTATATCCTACAAGGAAACAGTACTCAGAAAGGGAAAGAATAAAATGCTATTAGAAAACATGAGCAAATTGCAATAGCTGAATTCTAACTGACTCCAGTTGTAAGAAATTCCAGAAAAGGCAAAACAATAGTGATAAGAAAGCAGATGATTATCTGCCTGTGATAAAGGTGGAAAAAGATTGTTTGAAAGGAAACATGAGAAAGACTTTATTAGACTATAGAAATGTTGCAGACCATGTTAAAATTCATGGAATCAGATACTTAAATTAGTGATTTTTATGTGTAACATACCTTAAAGCTGTTAAAATCATGATTCTCTGACTTAATAAAAGAATGCTTGTATCTTTATTGAACATTAGAACTTCTTTTTATTTTTGCTGTGAAAGAAAAGTTATCTGAATATATGTGTGCATGTGTGTGTGTATATAAATAATTTAGTTACTTGCACTAAATTTGCTACCATTTTATGAGGATTACAAGTAATGAAGTCATATCAATTATATGTTTAATATAATTACACTTACCTATTTATTATAGAGATAATACACAATATGCCATGTAAATCAAAATTACACAATGTTTGAGATATAAAATCATTTTATTTGTTACATCATAATACTGTCTAATTCATTTATAAATTATGAAAATTTGTTGAGAAGATAGTCTTAAAAGCAAAATTTAGAGGCACAAAGAAACATTTTTTAGTCTGTTCATTCTTTTCAGATGTTTTCTATTGTCCTTTGACTCAGTACACTTTCAGCTTTAGTCAATAGAGTTACCTTTAAAAAATTAATGAGCTTTCCCAAAAATCCATCTTGAAACCATAAGAAACCATGTTTGTTAGATCTATTTTTGCTATTTCACATTTTATACATATATTTGAAAAACCACAGAGTAGAGGCATATTTCCCTTTCAGAAACATAACAGTTTGTGCAAATCCAGTGTTATTAGTAGTCAGTGCCACCAGTGGATGAATCTTTAGACTATAAGCATAACTCAAGTTTGCTTTAGAAACCACAGATCTGGCTTGGATTGAAAGTAACAAAATCACCCTGGTTTGTTCCTTGAATCTGGTCCAACTTCCTCATTTTCTACAGAATTCAAAATTCCTTTAGTATTGTTAATCTTGACCTAGAATTATCTCTAAACTCTAGCCTTCTGATTGAATGCATTTTCATAGTATTGCAAGTCACTTCAGTTTACATATAAGGAAATTGCCACTAAGAGATGCTGAATGACTTGCTAGAGGTCATTAGGAGAAGGAAGGAGGATGAGCATGAGAAAGAAAGAATGAGAGAGTATAAGAGAAAGGGAAAGTGTCCAGAGCAAGAAAAATGACAAATTCTAGGATTCCTGAATTGTCAGCTAGTGTTTTTTTACATTTCACAATGCTGCTAATTTCCAAGTGAGAGCTTGGTGGACCCTGACAAATATGCAACTAAGTACCCATTTGTGAATGCCAAAAACATGGAGCAAATCTTTCATGTTTTATTTCTGTAAGACTAAACTGTCAGACTCTTCATACTGGCAAACTTTTAACATGTGTGAAATAAAAACTCCAATGGGATATAAAGTATATTTTATTAATGGAATGCATTCTTAATATTTATGACAAAAATATTTGACAGCAGAATGGAAAAAATGGCACCTGTTCTGAGCTGCATTGCATAAGCTTCATGTGGTAGCTGTGAAAATATAAAGCTATTATTTCCTGCTGTGGGAAGTAAAATTGATGGAAGGATCCACTGTTGTCGCTCAGGATCCTCCCTGAGGTCAGGCCAAGGCCAAGCTCCAGCCAGGAAGCTACCAGCCTGTAACTGAACATCAAGGTGCTGGGCAGGACCATTATGGTAAAAGGAAAACTCTTGCATCAGGAGACAACTTCGTGACTTTTTATCACTCTAACTGCAGTGAAAAGTTCCTCCAGTATATTTCTCCTTCTTATCTTTCTTTCTCCAGAAGTCAGCTCAGCATCAGACACAGAAAGTTTTTATGACTTTTCCTGTCCCTCCCAAATAACTCTTTTCATGTCTAATCCCATCTTAGTCTTTCTGCTTGGAGGCATGAAGTAACATACTCTTAAAACTCTAATCTTGAATAGAACATAGACAAAATAATCATTTGGTTAATGAGTAGTTTTTTAGTTTGAATTCACAAAGAAGGCTCTTTGAAAGCAGTATTAAAACATGCTGCACATATGTCCCTTCAAATTACTGTTTTTGCCTTCTTTGAGCAGATATCCAGGAATGAACTTACTGTATCATATGGTAGATCTACTTTTAATATTTTGAGAAAAGTTCATATTGTTTTCCTTAGGGGCTGGACCAATCTACATTCTCACCAAGTGTGTACTTGGTTCCTTTTTCTCCACACCCTCACTACTGGTTTCTGGTCTTTCTGCTGGGCTGCTCTCACAGGTGTGAGTCACTCCTGCAATCATTGCAGCCCTATTTACAGTAGCCAAGTTAAGAGAACAATCATAGCAGATCAATGACTAGGAGGTGGTGGTGCATATCTGCAATGGATACCACTCAGCTAGTAAAAAAAAAGATATACTCTTGCCTTTTATGACAGCATGAATGGAACCGGAGGGGATTTTACTAAACAAAATAAGCAGAAGGAGAAAGATGGATATTGGAAATATTGGATCATGTGACTTATATGTGGAACAAAACAAAAGAAAAGGTCAGGTAAACCAAAACCAACCAACAACAATCTCCAAATCTGATTGTAGAATTTGAAGATACCAGAAGGGCTAAGGAGAGAGGGAAGCACAAAGCTGAGAGGGAACATAGTGGACTAAGGTGGAGGCCGAGGGGTGCCTTGGTGGTGGCCATGTAACATCCACCTGAAGGCAGTGAGCATACACCTCTAAATCATATACAGTGTTGTAGATCGTGTCACCACAATATAATACAATAAAATAAAACAGACCTCACATATTAATTCCTGTAAAAGCAGAGCAAAAAAAACCCGAAAACCTGTATGTTTAACCTAGAACAATTTGTGAAATGTCAGCAAATGTAAAAGTATTTTTCAGTTTCAGAGATTTAAAAATGTGTGTTTTAGAATCATTGAAAGTGACCATTACTGTTACCATTATAAATAATGTAGCACATCCCTCATTTCTCACAGCCACTTTTGTGATGCATAGAATGTTTTTTGTCTTGAAGAATATGTGTCAATAAAAAAAAATCCTTGTTTAGTTCAAAACATTTCCTTACACATCTGGTTGAACATAAGAAGAAACATAACATCTTTATTGTATATATGTTACCTCAAGTTTAGTGTAAATGCCCTTGAGAAAAAAAATAAAACTGAAAATATATCTGATAATTGGGTTTTATGAACTTCTTTTTTCTAATTCATTAACTAACTTCAACCAGAGTTCTAAGGGTAAATGAGTGGGGTTTTTTTTCTTCTTTTTGTGGATGAGGAAATTGAAAAGTTATGTCACTTCATAAGGTCACAAGCAAAACAAGTAAGGCCAAGTATTTGTGGTCCAAGATTTTGACCATTTGACAGGGCGACTTAAAGAGTGTGCTTCTTATAAACGCCTTATATTGGGTTTGCAAAAACTTATTTTTTAAAGATAATTAGTTACAGAAAACTGTACTGAGACAACTTCAAAATTTTTACCAGTGACATGGGATTTTTTTTTTTTCCTTTTCAGTTTTAGGGCTTTGAGGAAATCAGGAATGTTAGTTCAGGGTAAGTTTTCTGAACTATGAGTCTCTTGGCTTTTACTCATTTGTAAAATGTCACACTGATTATTTAAACTATGTGGCTATATATTTTTTAAAGATTTATTTATTTATGCATACAAGCTGGGGTACAGGCCAGCGGCGTGGGGCGGTGAGAGGGCTCACCAGAGACACAGTGGGGAGCAGATCAGGCAAATCGATGGAAATACACTGCTGAGGGGAGCAGTGGGTGAGGCCATGCCATGTGGGAATTTCCCCGGCCGGGCGTCGAACTTGTGTCGCTGCTGCCGATAGCTCCACAGCGCAGCCCTTAACTGCTGCACCCCCACGGAGGCCCCTGTGTGGCTATATTTTTGACAGCTGTACTATGACAACACTCTTGGGAAAGAAGCTTAGTAACAGTGACAAGATCTGGAGAATAACTTTGACATTAAAAATTTATAAAGAATGAAATTGCTACCAGGAGGCACCACTCCAGTGGCCCAATCAAGTACGTCGTGTGTGTGGACTAGGAAAATGTGACGGCACAGGTTTGATAGATACTGGTTCTTATCAGCAAGTTTTGATAATTTCACTTTTCTCCCTTTCTGTTAATCATCTTAAATATTGCAATTATGAAATTTTCATAAGATTTCATGGAAAATCTTGTTTTTGTTTAAATCATCTGTCATCTCCATTTTATCTTCTTCCCTCCCTTTACTTATTTTCAGAAAATCATGATCTGTTCTTTCTTAGTTCATTTTCAGATATGTGTGGAACCAACTTTTCAGCAAATGGAATCCGTTGCTAAAGTTGGACAGCAGTCAAATAGTGCATGGCCCTCATTCCTTCAGAGATTCTTTGGAAATCTCATATCTTCTTATGACATTCACATGCTTCCTCTCCATGCAATGCTATCAAAACTTTGCTCTTCAGTTTGTTAATAAATAACGTTTTAAAATAGTTGATCTAGCTCCCAAATTTCTTGCTCTCAATATAACTATTCTTCAGTTTAAAAAAAAATTGGTATGTACTAAAATTACATATTCTTTTTTTAAAAAGATTTATTTATGCATACAAGAGCTGGGGTGTAGGCCAGAGGTGGGGGAGTGAGAGGATTCACCAGAGACAGAGTGGGGGCAGAACAGGCACGTTGACGGAAAAACACTGCTGAAGGAAACAGTGGGCGAGACAGAAGAGGTCTGCTGTGCCATGTGGGAAGCGTCCTGGTCAGGGATAGAACTTGTGCTGCATTGTCCAAGGATATCTTCATAAGGCTGAGACTTATCCCCTTGTACCACCAGGGAGGCCCTATATTCACATATTCTGTGAAAGTTTTTCTTTTTAGCTTTTATACCTCAGTTTTCTGTTACATTTCTAACTAGTTTACTGGTTTGGCAAATGTACACTCATTATTTCACTTCCAGATCCATTTTCTCCTATAAAAATTTTCATTTAGTGATGCTATTATCCCTATAGAGGCCAGAAATTAGGAGTTAAACTCTGACTCTTCATCACCATGATCCTTGTATTTATAATCAATTATTTAAGTATTTCAAATTGTGCCTAGTTGCAAGTCATTAAGTTAAAGCTTTCTATTTCCCTTTTCTCTGCTTTTACTCAGGGTCTTATATTCTACCCAGGCTAATGTAACAGGTTTTTAACTTACGGTGGTCAATAATGAGATCATTACTGATTTAAAAAGGCCCTAATCTGTAGTATCTTGGTGTGCTGAACATGAATATAACCCTGAAAAATTTTTATTAGCTCTCCTTTTGGAGATATTTCATTTAATTCATTTTATATGTTTCACCATGTAAATTTATCCAATAGGACTGCAACAGCATCCTAAATCAGCCTAGAATGATGTAATATTGCATTGCATTGCATAATACCATCATGCACACATCATCCAGAACTGATTGCATCATTTTCTGATGCAATACAATACTACTGCCAGGCGGCTGCTGAAGTAAGCTGACATCAGCAGTGCACTAGATAAAGCCCTGTCAGAAATGTTGAGCATTGAAAATATTTCAGACTTTGTGTGAGACAGTTTAAGCTACTGTTCCATAGAACTGTTATTAAATTTATCCATTTAGGCACAATGCAGAACAGTTGTGCCTCGAAAGTGCATTAATAGTGTGGACAATTTCTGCTGTATTTGTGGGGCAGTGACATTTGCCAACCCGAAGAAAAGTATCACTTCTCAAGTGAAGAAGCCTTATCATCTTGACTTCAGATACAAGGTTGGTGACCAAGACAAGTCTTGGGCCCCACATATTTGCTGTGCTACATGTACAACACAGCTTTCACAGTGGTTAAATGGCCAAAGACCATCAATGCCATTTGCAGTCCCCATGGTGTGGAAAGAGCCAAGCAACCACATAAAAGTCTGTTACTTCTGCTTGGTTCCTCCTCTTTCTGGTGCAATAATGAAGCCAAAGAAGTCTAGAATAGTCTACCCGAACATTCCGTCTGCATTGAGATGACCGATTCAACAACTTGCTGCAGGGTGATGCAAAACAAGCATGGAATGCTTTTTGCCTAGTGTCTACAAACTATCTTGGGAATGTTAGGGCAGAAAACTACAAGGAACTAGTAGAAGACATGCTAATGCAGTATCAGAAACTTGGCTGCAATGTGTCTCTATAAATCCACTTCCTTCACTCCCATCTGGATTTCTTCCCTGAAAACTGTGTTATGGTTAGTGATGAACATGGCAAACGTTTTCATCAAGATATCACATCAATGGAACAAAGAGAGCAGGAAAAATGGTCCACTACAATGCTGGCTGACTACTGCTGGACCCTCTTCAGAGATGCTCCTGAACAGCTGTACAAGAGACAAGCGAAGAATATAAGAAGTAGTCTATGACTTGCTCTTTTACAGCTATTAACTATAGGCCTATTACTATAGGCATGCATTTTGTGGTGTGAACATCCATTTATTGCAGATTACAAAAAACTAGAGCCACAATTAGAATTTGACTGTCATATTTGTGTTGATCACATACAAATTGATAGGAAATGACTAATTTTATTTCGGTAATATGACTTTTGTAAAAATTTGTTGGCCAGTGTTACCTGTCAAACTGCTTTAATAATATTCTCAACTCTGTTAGCAGATTAACATTAAAAACAAAAACAAACAAGCAAACAAAAAACAGAACGAAACCTGGACATGATCCTGATTCCATTTAAAAATTGCTTAGTGCCTCATTTTTTGTCATATGACTTCTAAGTTTTTTTTTTTCTGATATATGAAACTTCTCTGTCCTAGCCTGCCTAGTTATATGTAACTATCAAATCTTGCTCTTTAGCAATATTCAGTATTGGAAGCTGTTTCAAAACCGTGTGACTTCATATACATGTATACTAGTTAGTGGTACTTGTATTATTTGATGTTACAGACTGTGATTCATCTCTTAAAATGTGATGTAATTTAATGTTCCCAGTATCACACTGTAGTAAGCATAGTTTTTATTAGCTGCGGATATAGGTACATCACTGCCTTAGTGGCTTATGAAGACAGTTTTTTCTCAACCCTACCAGGACCTCTTCTTCTTGAAAAGGAATGCCAGGCTGTCTCTGTCCTGTGGCTTTGCAGTATCCAAGGCTTTCAAGTCCATGGTCATTAACCAGAAGAATCGAGAGAGGGAGGAGGGAAAGTGTATTTTCAGTTATACACAGTCCTTAAGCAGGAATAGTCAGTTCCATGGCCTCAAACTAACTGTGAGGATTATTATAAATGGATGGCAGCACATGGAAAATTGTCTGCTTTCTTGTTGACTTGCTTCAACAAGACTTAATCACAACCTTATCTATATTTCTTCACCATGCTTGATTATGTATAATTGCTTGTGATATATAGTAATTTTGTGCTTACATTACTCTTTATCTCTCACTTGAATATGAGATTTTAGACTGAAGAGAAGAGAAAGCCTTCAAGCTTATTTATTGCTCTCTGTCTGGATAGCAAAGAAAGTTCCTACTTATTGGTGTCTTAACAGAATCACATAGTGGCAAATAATAGGTGACTATGTTTTCACTGTTATCGGATGCTTTGGATATGAGTACTAAAACAGGTAAATGTATTTCATGTGTGCGTAATAGTCTGTAGACAATGAGAATAAATACTAGGAAGGTAAATAGTACATAGATTTTCATCTCTTGTATGTAAAATTTAATATAAAAGTTTCAGTTTATGCCAGTATATTTGTTGACTCCTTAGTAGTTAAAATTGTAGTCAGTCTATAAACTTCTCAGAATAATTTGTGCCACCATTTGCAAGAGTGAGTGTCACACCACAGCAGGAGTAGATGTTGTAGTAAGTCCTTCATGGGGGCATCTCTCATTCATAAGCAGAATTCTCCTCTTTTTTTTAAACTTCATTTTGCTATGTTACGTGCATCTCTACTACAATTTTAAGCTTAGTCATTTGCCATGTGTGAAATGATCATGTGTCAGTAAGACTTCCTTTTTTAAAAGAGCTCGGGTTTTTGGAAATCACAAAATATTTCCACTTGAACTACTGACCTTTCTCTGGGGACGTGGGACTAGAATATGGATGACTTTATGACTGTCCTCCTGTGCCACTACCAGGGAGCAACTTTTTATCTCCCAATTCTGCACAGATGACAGTAAGTTTTTCTGTTTGTGGGCTGAAAAACTTCACGCTTGTTTCTTCTAAAGTTATAGAGACAAATTGCTGGTTACTTCTGCCAGCACACTGTAAATGAATTGGGCTTCCTGTGTCATTAATTCTTTGGAGGAAATTGTTTTGACATATACATTTTTAAATTGCAAATACTTTTTCATGAATACTTCCATCCTGCATTCTACAGTATCAGTGTTCATGTTCAAAGATGACAGAAAGTCACTGGTATCCTTTGGCAGTGGGATGATTAATCTGGTAGCAGTATCCAAAGCTAGGGAGCTACTGTGGACAAGAGACCAATATGGAGTACCTACTGTGGTTTGAAAGAAGTCATATGGACTGAAAATAGGATGTTAGCAATATAATGGAAGCATTTAAATTCTTGACAAGGAGTTATAGAGAGAGAATTTGGGAAAAAATAATTGTCCTACTTCTCCAGGCAAAGACATATTGGAGCCAGTAATTTCATTCCAGAATTTAGGGTTTAAGTATTGTCATATGAAAAGTGAGTCAGTGACAACCAGCTTGATTAGGAGGAAGTTAATGTCTCTCTGTCTTCATAATTAAATTAATTTATAGACCCCTTTGTACATCAACACAGAAATTGGAAGTAAAATCTTGTACTGTTCAATTGACCCTTATAGCCATAGCCATTTTCCAAAGCATGTATGCCATCTATGTTAAAATGTCTATGAATTCAAAGTACAAAAATTCAGCCTCAACTAATGTGTTCCAGAATGAGCCTTCCTACTGACAAATTACTCCTGAACTCCTATCTTTTTTTCTTTATAAACATGTTTGTTATGACCGTTTTAAAAAATCTCCCTAAATATATTACAGATCTATTACATCCATTCCTGTGTTAACACTTTTCTCAAAGTGTCCTGCAAGTGCCATAAACATCTTTGTTACATGTGTTTCATTTTATAAAGTTGACATATAATTTCATATTATTTCGGTGTATAATTTAAAAATTCAATATTAGTATATACTGCAAGTTGATCACTACAATGAGATGTGTTAATGTCCATCACCTCATGCAGTTCATTTTTTTTAAGATCTACTTTCTTACAACTTTCAAATATATAATACCCAGATTTCTTATTCCACACAGTGAATTCTTCTGTCTTTGGGGAATTTGATACCCTTTTCTTATTCCAACAGCAGATAAATGTTGGAAATACACAAACCTATTAAAGAAGTGAGTTTTTATATTCTTTCTAGGACACTCTCAACCATTTAACCTCTGCCCTCTAACTCAGAGACATTGGTATTTGACTAATAATAGCTCTTGGAATAGTATTTGTCAACTAAAATATTCTATTACATTTTTTTTTAATTGGGACAATAAGTATTACCCTAATTTACATTGATATAACTAAGAGTGATCATTGTAGTGATCTTCCAAAATAAATGTTACCCAAAAGTGAGTGAGTTGATTTTCAAGGTCGAACAGACATCTCTCAAAGGAACAGTGTCAAGCCAGGTAATAAAAACTGGTCTAGTAATTTCAAGCATAAAAATAACTGTAGAGAGTGAGATACTCCCTAATCCCATCATGGAGAAAGTAGCTGGAGAAACTAGAATCTGGAGGTGGGTATTGCAAGAGTGAATAAATAATTGTAATGCAGTGCTCATCATGCTAGCATATAGGACATTACAGTGTTCTCTTTCAGCAAGTTAGCATCACCCGGACTACATAACCCAGATGTAACTGTTGCTGACCACATCTCTTGAGCAATGTTGGGAGTAGGAATACCTCTACACCGTTTTCTGAAACCAACTTGCAATTACTAGCACCAAAGTCACATCAGACTTACAGTTCCAAGGAACTTCAGTGAGGTAAATTTTAAGTTTTCCAGCCTCCAAAGTTATAAGGAAATATGGGAAATTAATCTATAGAAAGTTTTCAGGGATTATGGTGGCGGGCACTGTACTGTTTAAGTGGCAAGTGATTGCATTCAGAACAGGCAGATAAACTGTACAGAAATGAAAAGACCAAGTGTAAAAGTCTGGTGAGAAGTATAAAGTATGAAATAGAAATATCCTATCGAAAGAAGGAGTATTTTTAAATACTAAAAGTCATACATTTATGTAAAATTTCCCATTTTTGGAGTATACTTTGTATTTAAAAGTAATAAATAACTCTATGTGGTTCATGGATTTCTGTTTTGCTGCTTGTGAGGTAGAAATTTATAATGGGTTATCTGTAACAAATAGGAAAAATGTTTATTATTTTTATTTTCATGATTAAGAAATTTCACTTGAAACTTTTTACTGTTATGTATATAAGTGGAAATATATGTATTTTCCCCATATTACTTTACTAGCAGTGTATATTATTTTCTATAAAATTGTGATACTTTAAGGGCATGCCTTATCATAAAGTTTAATAAAAAATTCACTAAGGTTTTGTTACCTGATTTTTTCTTAAAGTTACAAATTTATATCATATGATTATATTCATTTAAAATTATCTGAAAACAGAAAAACTCAGTGAAAAGGCACCAGAAGATAGCCTCACAAACTATACTCTAGACTGTTGGGAAATGTTTGACCTATTTAAATGAAGTATGTAACAAGATGATCTTTCTACTACCACTCTGATATCTGAACTGACTTTGGAGATTATCAGCTGCTGACTTGGTGATTGTGTCTTGAATTTTCAGCAAAAGCATGACTCATGTTGAAAATGTAATTAGAACCAGTGACCCAACACCACGTGTTTTGAAAATATATCCCATTACAGAATTTCTGAACCTTTTCACTCCTCTAAGGACTTTATTAATTGGGTCTATATGTTTCCGATTGTGCTTTTTTAAAATACATTTTTTAATAATGATAAATATGATATCAGTCAATTCCTTTGGAACAGATAAAGCTTTTAAGTCTTGTTGGAACACCTACAATTTCTAGTTTTATAATGAATCTTGAATCTTGAGCCAGACACAGAGCCTTTCTGGCAATCATCTCTATATTCACCTCTCCTACAAAAATTTGAAACAGATATCAGATAGGGAATTTTTCACCAGAAAATATATGCTATCTTTGTCTTTTGTAATGTGTGACTTTGAATGTACCCTTTTTTTTCATTTATGGCAGTAAAAATAGAGAGTTAAACAAAAATAAATTACTGTAACTCAATACCAATATTTATAGGTTCATTAAGTATATGAAAAGAAAAAAATATGCATATTAATGTGACTACTCATGGATATGTTCCTCACTATATTCATGTATATCTTTCCTCAGAATATCTGGGATCCAGATTTTTCCCTCAGTGGGATATAGTGAAGAACATATACATGAATAGTCACATTAATATAAATAGTGGGACATTTTTGAGAATGAAATGGAGCTCTATTGCTATTATACCAACAGGTGAGATCTGTATCGCTTCCCAGAAAACTCTGACAAAAGCATACATATGGATTTACATGTCATCCATATGTAGGAAAATGAGAAGGTCCATTTTCCATCCAAGCAGACCGCACAATAAGCCTATGTGTACCTGTGCTCAGTATCATAGAAGTACCTTTTCGGCTGCTAAAAAGGAAAATTCCTCTGGGGACATGCTTTCGTTTGTTATGCTGAAATGTAATTGTGGTCATCAGCTACTATCGTAAAAGCATTTCTTTCTTTTTATCGTCATAAAGTACCATTGTCCCACATCCTTGCCAGCTTTTGACATTATAGGATTTCCCCACTCAGGTATTGTCACCCCAGCTCTTCACCATCAAAGCACCCAGAATCCTCTGTGAAAGTCCACTTTGGGGTGATAGAGAGTATCTAAAGGTTGAGTAAGAGAGACAGGAAATGTATACAGAAAGACAGGTTGCAAATAAAATAAATGTTATTAAAATAAATGTTATTAAAATTAATGTTATTAAGTATAATTGGATGTACTTGATTTGAGAACTCCAACAACTAACGTGCAAGTAAAAATCAGGTCATATGAAGGATTGGAAATCAGAATGTGGATTGAGTCCAGTAGATTACCAGTGTCAGGAAAATAAATGGGAATGTATATACTTCTGATTGTGTGTGAAAAGGTCAACTGTATATCCCTAAGATGGCATCATGGGGCCTCCCCGGTGGTGCAGCGGTTGAGCGCTGCGCTGTGGAGCTGTTGGCAACCGCTATGCGAGTTCGACGCCCAGCCGGGGAGAATCCCACATGGTGCGGCAGACCTCTCCTGCCTCGCCCGCTGCTCCCCTCAGCAGTGTACTTCTGATCTGCCTGTTCTGCTCCCCACTCTGTCTCTGTTGAACCCTCTCGCCGCCCCACGCCTCTGGCCTGTACCCCAGCTTGTATGTATAAATTTAAAAAAAAAAGATGGCATCATGAGGCTATTGATTATATGTTTATGTTAGGTTCCATTACTTATTGGCATATTGGTCAGTATCATCATGAGTCATAACAATTCTCATATGACATCCAAATAGAATATTCTATTTTGAACAGGTTGAATTAAGTTAAAAGCTTAGAGATATTATAGCACTTAACACTAACATAAAACTGTATACTTTTCTGAGAAACAAGGTCATATTATCATAATGCTCAAAGAAGCCAAATGGTAATGTGGTCCATCTGGATATCATGAAACTCTACAAGTGTAAACTCCTCAGCATTTTACTGATAGAAAATGTAGTGCAGAGTAGTGGTTAAAGTGTAGTTAAACACTCATAAAGCCTTTCCAATCCTGTATTTATAGTACCCAAACATACAGTGACATGCACAGTATTTCATCTGTTCACAGAACCTTCCATTAATGGGTTCCTAAAGGATGAGTTACAAAAGTAGATCCCATAATTGCTTTATAATTATTCTCTCAAGTATAATATGTTTATGAATATTAACATAAGCCTCTTATCGGAGCAATCATTGCATGAGATTTCATAACTCTGTTAAATGTAGCAAATGTAATTGAGTATTTGAAAAAGACATTAAGAATTTCCTCTCTGAAATGTGGTAGATAGCATTATAAACAGCCTAAAATATTCCAGGTAAAATCCTTATTTTTTGGAAAAAAGTGAATATTTCTACAATTCTAACTACTAGAATATATAGAATTATATTTTGAATGAGAATTATTCCTTATACTGCCTAATACCAATTCAGATGTTTAAAGTATCTCTTTTGATTTTCTTGCTAATTACATGCTATTAGTGTCTAGAACATGTACATTGCATGTCACTACTTTAACAAAAGTAATTGAAAAAAGTTTATCAATATATATTGTATGTATGTATATATTTACCTATCATCATCTAAAATTTACCTGTTATTCAAAAGGGAAATATTTTGTCCCCTGAAGATATGATGCAGTATTGTCCTATGAATAATGTTCAGTTTTGTTGTCACACTAAAATTTTAAATAATGTTGTGATATTTTGAAAATACAAGTATTCTTTTTCTTGGTTAAGGAGTTACTTTTCTCTCTCCTTGGTACTCTTCTGCTCTCTCTCTTTCTCTGTGTGCATATAAATGTATATTATTTAAATATAACATGTAATAAAGGAGACTCCTGCACTTTTGCAGGCAGAACCACTATTCTAATTATATAGTGAACTCATTCAGAGTAGGACCTGTCTTAATTATTTATTCTGACTACTTAGCACGGAAAGTTTATAAAAACATTTTAAAATTTTAAACTTAAAAATATATATTGAAATTTACAGAGAGATTGTAAAGACAGTAGAGGGGTTTCTGAATGTCTTCCACATAGCTTCTCCTAATATTAACATACTATGTTGTTTTAGTCAACCACTAACCACTAGCCTTGCTTATACTATTAACTAATTATATTAGTAATACTACTAACTAAAGACTTTACTTCATTATATCTGTTTTTCCACTAATTTCCATTTTCTGTTCGAGAACACAATCCAGGATTCTACATAGCATTTACTTTATGCCTGTCTGATCTCTTCAGATCTATAAGTTTCTCAGTCTTATTTTTCATAAACTCGACAAGTAATTTTTCTTGAATGAATAGATGAATGAGCCAGTGGTTTTATTGAAAAGCAACCATTTTGCCTTATTATATGTTTGTAAATGTACAGAGAGTTGTGTAATGTAAAATATGCACTTACTCTATGCTTGGATTATAATTATTTATTTTAAAATTTTGTTGTATTTTATATCATTTAGCTTAAATATATGCCCCATCTTTCTAGTCCACTCAGCTGTCTGTGGGCATTTAGATTGTTTCCATAGCTTAGCTATTGTAAGTAGTGCTGCTATGAGCATAAGCGTGCATATATCCCTTCATAATGGTGTTTTTGCATTCTTTTAGTGGATATCTAGGAGTGCAATTGCTGGATCATATGGTAGATCTATTTTCAATATTTTGAGCGACCTCCACGTTAAGTCTTCCATAGGAACTGGACCAGTCTACCTCCCCCGCAGCAGTACTTGAGGGTTCCTTTTATTCCACATCCTAAACACTTGTTTTTGTTTTTTTAATGTGGGCCATTTTCACAGGTGTGAAATGGTATCTTCCTATGGTTTCTTATCTGATGGTAAGTGATGATGAGCATGTTTTCATATGCCTGTGGGTGGAGGAATGTCTTCCTTGGAAAAGTGTCTTTTTCTCTCTTCTCTCCATTTTGATTGGGTTACAGGTTTTCTTTTTATTGAGTTGCTTGAGTTTTTATATATCTTGGATATCAACCTTTTGTCAGATGTATGGTGTGCAAATATTTTCTCCTGTTTCAGAGAGTGTCTTTTTGTATTAGTGATAGTTTTTTTCATTGTGAATATTTTTTGTTTAATATCAATCCGATTGCTTCTATTCTCTTTTGTTTTTCTTGCTGGTGGAGAGTAATCCACAAAGATATCACTGAACTCTATGTTACTGAGTGTTTTCTCTGTGTATTTTATGGTTTTAGGTCTTATATCCAAATGTTTTATCCATTTTGAGTTAATTTTTAGGAATGATGTGAGATAGTGGTCTAGTATCAAAAAGGAGGTGAAGGATGTATATAATGTATATAATGAAAACTATAAAAAATGTTAAATATAATAGGAAACAAATGAAATGGAAAGATAATCTCTGCTCATGGATTGGAAGAATTAATATTGTTAAATGGTGATCTTACCCAAAGACATATACAGCTTCAATGAAATCCCTATCAAAGTTATGATGGCATTCTTCAAAGAAATAGAACAAACTGAAAACGTTACGGACAAAACATTACTGAAAATTATGTGGAACCATGAAAGACCCAAAATAGACAAAACAATCCTAGCAAAAATGGAAAAATGGTGGTATCACACTTCTGGATTTAAAACTGTAAAGCTGTGATACCCAAAATAACATGGTACCAGAACAAAAACAGACACAGAGACTAATGAGATAGAATTTAGGGCTCATAAACAAACCTGCATCTATCCAAACAATCTAGGACAAAGGAGATAAGTATTTTACTTTCTCATTGGAGAAAAGAAAGCCTCTTCAATAAATGTTGTTGTAAAAAATGTAGTCACATGCTAAAGAATGAACAAAATTTCTACCAAATTTGATAAAATCCCAACAAATGTCATTGAGAAGGAAGATGCAGATAAACTAATAACAGAAAAAAACCTGAAAGTAGTAATATTCTTTCATTTTAATGTTTTGCTTATATCTTCAAGATTTTTTATTTATTTTGATTTTCTCGTTTTTTTTTTTTTTTTTTTTTTTTTTTACCTAATCTGTAAATTAGGAGAATAACATTGAATTAAGTATGTAATAGAAACTGAGCAGCAACATATTAACTTATTAATTTTGTCATCCAGGGATTTCCTGACAAAGCTGGAACTAATATCTGGTTCTTGAGTCATGAGCCTGTTTTCATTCATTAAGCCACATGAGGAAATCTTTTTGCTATAATGAATCATCTGGAATGGTATAATTTCCACGGCTTGAACAAACACAGAGGTCCCACCAAAAGCCTTTTTCTCTCCTGTTGATAGAGCAAATCCCCAGAAAAAGCAAGGTATATGAATCAGAATGAAAGACCCTTCAAATACTAGTATTACAAATAAAATGAGAATTTTGTTTAAGATCTTTTGAAAAAAAGATAAAGCTGTGGAATTTTAGTTGTGGAATTTTTATTGCACAAATATTACAGGTTTCAAGTAATTCTTTAAAAAAAAATAAGAATGGGTTTCCAGAACACTACTGATATCATAGAAGATACAAAAGAAGTATATCCACTATATCTCCTACAAGAGCATGTTAATCTACCTAGAGATATAAGACTAATATATGTGCAAACTGTTACTGAATATAAAAATTCTAACATATCCAACAAAATAGATTATTGACATGACTTTTGATATGTCTACACTGAATGAGGAACGAGATCAGAGGGAAGATATATCAGTGAGAACACTTCATCATCAGGGTAGCTTCTTGGAAAATCCAAGTAGTTTGGGTCTTGAAATGCATCAAGATTTGAAAGGTGAGAAGAGAAGGATTGATAGTCTAAACTAAGGAAAGAGAATGAATTATAAATTATATGGGTGAATATTGGGAAATATCAATGTTTGGGGATGAATTTTAGGGTTTAAAGGAGCCTCAAATAATATTCGGCTAAGTCTCCTATTTTCTTAGTTTAGGATCCCAAGAATAAGAAATTATATGTGACTTGCCAAAGACACACAACTTATTAATGATTCAATTAGTACATGAATCTGGGTCTCTTGATTTTCACACTCTGGCATTTAAACAAACAAGTTATATTTTACTAGTTCACATTTAATTCACTATGAATGGGGCAATTAGCATTGTAGATTGGAAACAGTAGATTGCCAAAGAGACGGCTTGAAAATATGTTGTTGTGATATTGTTAACCTGTGAGAGTTTCATCTCATGCACTTATCTTCCTGCTTCTGACAAGAGATAGTACTTCTGAAATCTAATGTGGTCTCTTGCAGTTATTTGGCATGAAATGAACTAAACAGTGCCAGAAATATCATGAGTGAGACTGTGCAGCAGTTTCCACCCTGTTTTCAGTGTTAGGATTCAAACCCAGTTTGGCTAAAGTCCCTGATGAAAGCTCCAGCCTTGAGAGATGCAGTGCACATGTGTCAGAAGGTGATCCTGTCAAAAGGGCGCAGAGGTTACAATTTAAGTTTGTAGATCTGATTTGCTCTTTTATTTTGATGACTGAAATGCGTGTTGAGGTTTAAACTTCAAGTCGGAGATTATTTTGTAAATCAACACAATCATAGTAATTAACTCAAAGGCAAGTGATTTTTATGATTAAACACCATAGAAAACTAATTCCATCTAATTCAAGAAAACTCGTGAGTTCAAAGAATATTTGTCGAGTATTTCCTATTTCCTGTTTTAAGCTCTTTCTAGGTGATTGTGATACGTCGGTGAACGAAATAAAACCTGGTCCTAATGCAGTTTATTGGTTAGCAGAAAGAAATTCTAGATCATCTTGTCTGTGCTAGTTAAGTGTGAAGTAGAGACAATGAAAAGATGAAACACGAGGAACCCTTCTTTTACTTGTCCAGTATTTGAAAAAGAAAGTGGATATAGAGACTTAATAATTTAAAAAATACTGTATGTGCTCCAGTTAAAATGTATTGTGTCAGCTAGAGCATAGATATGATTATATTGTATAATTTTGTAGGACAGGAGACAGAAATGATTTGACTGAGAAATTCGCTCTGTATCGATTGTGTTGTGAAAGCAGAGGTGGCACTTTGCTGAATTAAAATTGAATACTTTAACAAAAGTAAAAAATTTGATAATTTTGGAATTGAAAGTAGAGATCATTGAGATAACATAGTTTCTTTTAATATACATTCTTCTTTCAGAATGTAAAGTGAATTTTCTCCCTCCTTCCATGTAATAGCAATCACTCTCAAGGAGTCCTTTGTAAGAAGTATTGATTAACCAGATTTAATGAATTATAGATTTAAAATGTTTTTGCATTTCAATAGTAAGTTATTGTTCATTAACTACTATGTTAACAAAATATGACTATGACATATTAAAATTTTGAGCCTTTGATGTTGAACTAATTATGTCAGGTAATGAGTTCTACATGAAACTTAAGGCATTTAATGAAATTTATATACTATATTAGTAGAAGTTCAGATGGAATCAATTCTTTTTTGTTTGAAAGATTTATTTATTATGCATACAAGCTGGGTGTAGGCCAGAGGTGTCGGGGTGGGGGGTGGTGAGAGGATTCACCAGAGACAGAGTGGGGAGCAGAACAGGCGGACTGACTGAAATATACTGCTGAGGGGAGCAGTGGGCGAGGCAGGAGAGGTCTGCTGTGCCATGTGGGAAACTCCCTGGCTGGGGATCGAACTCATGCTGCGGTGGCTCTGGATAACTTCAGAGTGCTGTGACTTAACCCGTTGCACCACCAGGGAGGCCCTGAAATCAATTCTTAATAATAGTTTATTAATTTCTCTTTAATCATCTAATATGCTATTTGTAAATTTTATCCAGTCAGACTTAAAAATAGACAAATGATACACAATATTAAAAAATTGCTCAATGTAGAGGAAAACTTCCTCATTTACTTTTAAAAGTTGATTCAAATAAGTAAAAGTATCCTTGCACTAAAATGCAAGCTGATAAATTATATCAATTTTGGCAGCTAAATATAATCCCCAAATAATTTTTGAACTGCACAAATTCACCGTTGTTTATTTTCAGTTGAAAGCTTTCTTTTTTCATAGTGGAAGAGCCAAGATAGATACCTAAATAAAAATAAAATTATCCAGTGACCTTTAGAAACCCCAACAAGGATAGGGAGGAATGCCTAATGACAGAAAATAAAGAGAATAGACTTTTAGTATCACTGATTGATGAAGTTTATTTAAAATCATGCTAATCTTATAGGCTCAAAGTTTTATCTGCAGTTCTCAGTGGAAAGGCTAGAGTTTAGAGAGTAAGTGTAACTGCTTAATAAACTACTTGAAAGGCAAAAGTGCCTAATATTAAGAATAAAAATTATAAAAAGATATTGAAATCTGTGCATGCTTAAAAGATAGAGCTGTAGAAATTGTACAGAGTTGTAAGACCACAGTTTATATATGGAAAAATATCAGTGTGGACTATTCACTCTCAGTAGAATGCTTTTCTGAAACATATATTCAAAACTTAAAAGCTGGATTGACAGTCTGAGTCTATTGTATTTTCAGGAGCATGTTTTTCAGTCATAATTCTTATTCCAAAGAATCTTGTGTGCGCGTTCGTGCCTGTGTTTACACCTGTGAGTGTATTGAATATGAAGGAACTTCGGTGAAGTGTTTCTTACTCTTCTGGGGGAATGATTTTGTTTCATTTTCCTTTTTAATTAGATTAAATGGTTTATCAACTGTTTAAAACGGGCCTTTTCATATAATAATTAGAATTGTTACCTACGTTGCTTCTTGAAATAACTTCTACAAGAATTACTATCCTTCCTTTGATAAATGAATGGACTAAAGTATAAATCTTTTTGGCTCTCTGTCAGTCCCCATGAGGGGATTTTGACTGGCACATCTGGGTTTGAAGCTCAGTACTGGGCCATAACAGTTGCGTAACTCTAGCAAATTAATATCCCTTGCTAAGCAGGCTTCTGTTGTACACTCAATTTTTGTCAGGCTTAAATGAGATAATTTTCTTTAAGCACAATTAAAACTTCCATAATGATTCTACTAAAATAAATATAAATCTTTGGAAGCTCATCTGACGCTATAGAAATTTGTTTTCCTCTTTGAGACAGATGCTGTAAACACTGTTAGGAAAAAAAAAAATAGCAAGTCCCTGCAGGCACTCTGAGGTTCTGTATGAGTTATAGAAATGTAGTATACAATTTCTACCCTAAAATGTTATCATCTATTAAGATCTTATAATGTAACTTTAGAAATGATAAACGAGGTTAAAGTTTCTGTTATATAGGGCAGATTTTAAGTGTCATGTGTCCTTATACCTTGGATATCTTTCCTGGTGATATCCAGATGTTTGTTATGAGATATTGTTAGATAAATACATTGTCGATGAATTCCTTTAACTTCCATCAACAAACTACCTTTGTTGAAATCCTAGGCAAGTCAACTTTATCCTGACTGTACCAGACCACAGTGTAGGGAATATACTTAGTCTTGTATACCCCACCATTGATGGAAAACAATATTTTAAAATTTCTTAGGAAGTTATACTAGCTTGTTGGGGTTATTTTGAACATGCAAGGGAGAGTTTACCAAACAGCACCCCAGTGATTACTAAAATTCTTTCCAGTTCTAAAAATTCCGTGATTCTCTGAGTCTGTTATTTAGCCTATAATCACACTATCCAAAAAATCACACGAACCATTCAGGAAATAATACCACAAGGCCTGTCATGTTTGTGCTTCTGCCTTTTCGATGACCACTATTTATTTTCATAGATTTCCTCATGATGGACATAAATAGGAGGAAATATAAAAATATTTTCTTCTTATTATCAGTTCTTATTTTTCATAAGCTTGGAATTCATTTGGTGGAAAATCATTAGATTTAACCTGACTCTGGATAGTTTGTATTGGACCAAAGTTGATAAGTAAAATAAAGTACTGGAAACAAAACTACTAAGAAGTTTCCAAACATTATAAACCTTTATTTTCTCTTTTCTTTTTTGAGGTATTTTGCAAACTATGACTTGGGTTGGATTATTTTTTCTCTGTAGATTTGAAAATGCAATAAAAGGAGATTCATCTACTGTATCTGATTTCATGTTTTTAGAGCTATTGTAAACAACCGATCAATGACATATTGAGGTATGTGATATCAATTCCATACTGTAATTTATTATATATGTAATGCCAAAATATAATAAATTGTCAGAGACCATTGAACTTTTGAGTGGTAAAAGTTGTTTTAAAATTCTGCTTGACTATTGAATTATCTCTGATAGTGCATAATTTTATATGGGGAAAGAATCATCCTAAGAGATGGGAAAATTCTATGCATATTTCTGTATTATATGGAGTATCTATTATATATATATATCTCACATATGAGACAGTAATATTTTATATATATATATATATATACATGAATGTAATATATATTATATGGGGTATATATAATATATAATACATTACATATTGTAATATATTCTTAATATATTTTCCCACATAAATACCAAATTAAGCTATAAGGATTTTCAGCAAATAACATTTTGAAAATGATTGCACACATAAACATTAATTTCAAAATAAAAAGAAATAACTAACAAAAGTCATGACCCTGTTATCTCTCTTAATCCTAAAATAGGTTTAGTTATTTTAGGATTAAGAGTTTTCTCAAGCAAATTTAAGGTGTAATCAACAGAAATTTCATCTTAAGCAAAAAGTTGTAGCAAAGTTATCAGTATTCTCTAGAGATGCCACAAAGATGTAGGTGAATTTCTGCATAGTCATGATTTGAAATTGGCGTATTGAGTACAATAATATGTAGGAGTATGGTTAACTTGGTGATGGGTATGGTATGATATGATATATCTGAAGTAGTGTGATCCTATACTTCCGAATCAAATACATGTTTTAAACCTGTTAACTAAAAAAAATAGTCAATATATAATAAAATAAAAAAATGAAATAGAGAATGTTCTTTTTTTTTTAAATTTATTTATTTGTACATACAAGCTGGGGTACAGGCCAGAGGTATGGGGCGGCGAGAGGGTTCACCAGAGACAGAGTGGGGAGCAGAACAGGCAGATCAGAAGTACACTGCTGAGGGGAGCAGCGGGGGAGGCAGGAGAGGTCCGCCGCACCATGTGGGATTCTCCCTGCTGGGCATCGAACTAGCATCGCGCGCCTCCGACAGCTCCAGCTCCACAGCACAGTGCTCAACCGCTGCGCCACCAGGGAGGCCCTAGAGAATGTTCTTGTAGTAGATTTTGAAACTTCTTTAATACATCTTTATAATTTTCTGAAGTGTTCCCTTGCAAATAAGACATTTTGAGCATTTTACTCAATAGTGTTTATCTGAATTCTTTTGTGACAGAAAACTGTGATGTTAAAAGAAATTCTTAATGTATTTCATGAAATATGTTGGAAAGCATTGAAAATAATCAAGTTTTTTGTTTGTTTTTATGTCAATTAAAGTAGTAATTCGACCACATTAAATTAGGACTCTAAAAACTGCTGTGAGGAACATCATTCTACCACTTTTTATTCACAGATGGTCCTAGTATCTAGGAGGAATATTTTTTCCTTGAAGAGCGGGGTGATGGTGGTGGGTTAGAATGTGATGAAAAGCCCCTAGTGGTTATATACCCCTTCATCCTTCCCTTTATTATTTAAAAATGTCGGTCATCTTGGTGTTTTTTTTCCCAGTGATGTGGCTACCCGTGTAAAATATGCTCTTTGGACTGAATGTTTTATTCACTGTGCTTGGAATTCCAGGAAGAAAGATAAATGTCATTCTTCATCTTTTTGGTTGTCAGTAGTAGACTTGAAAAGTTACATTGGGTTTTCTACTGAATTATGTATCAAAGTGGTTTCCTGTTCAGTCCAGCAGGAATCTGCTGTGGAGAAGCCACAACAGAATCCCGGAAATCAGTACAGAGCATTTTGTGTCAAAAATAGTTTCTGTCATTCTAGAATATATTTCGCCCAAAGGAGATGACTCGTTAAGGCACAGATAAGAGAGCATTGAAGAGCGATATCCTCATATTTCTGTTTATATAGATGTGTCCTTTTTCGTCTTGATGTTAGTTGGCTACACCTATGCTCATTAATTTGGCTTAGTGCATGACATTCTAAATTGAGACTATCTGGAATTTAATGAGTAACTTTCCCCAATCCATTAGGGATGACCAGGGTTAATTTTCAGAATGTAAGACTTTAATACATATGTTTCTGATTTATTTACAGTTAATTCAGAAAAATGTTGCTGTCTCCAAGTAGTTTGGTGTCCAAGAACGCTATATAAAGAAATCAAAGGTCATCTCTCCCCTCTCCTTTCAGTGTAGAATTCCTTCATTTCTCTGCCCTGTTTCATTTCTCCTACTGTCGTTTTAGTAGTCACAGGTTTTCTTTTACTTCCCCATGGAACACATTCTATAATCTAATAATTTTGTGGTTTTCCTAAAATTTAACTTTAAGTTCTCTGCGGTTTCTTCTACATTCATCCAAATATACGTATTTTTATTATTATTTTCTTTATACCACTGTTAGTCACTCTTCCTTTTCCACAGGTTAACTCGTTTTAAGCCTTTGGAATAAATATCAGTAGCAGTGTTTGGCATTTTTTTTTTTTTTGCAGGTTCAGTGTTTTAGTCATCCATGGCACTGTTAGTTTTTTGAGTCTGATATAGTTTTGAACTGAACATATATGAAAGGTCAGAGTGGAGGATGAGGGTGACTAAACAGTGTCAAGAATGCAATATAGAGATGCTCTATGACACACAAACATTCACACACACTTTGTTTAGTTCAGCCTTTTGTAAACATTTCCTTTTAACCATTCTGATCATTCCATCAAATCCACTGAGTCAAAAAAATAATATGTTACAATCCTTTACTCATGTATTTTCCTTGCAAACAAAATGAAACTATTGCTTTTTTAAAAAAAATATTTATCGTTATTTATATCTTTTACACTGTGTATTCACCTTGGGCAACCCACCACCAACTCACCCGTGACCCATCACCATGGTCCCTTGTGCCCTTTTCTACCCCATTTTGAGCCCTTATCCTCTCCCTCCCTCTCTGGGTGTCTCTCTCATATTTGGTTCCCCTATATTCCTGTTACAAGTGAAACCCATTAAATATTTTTCTCTTTCTTTCTGGGTTACTTCGCTGAGCATGATTCCTTCTATTTCCATCCATGTCACTGCGAATTGCATGTGTTTATCATTTTTGAATGCTGAATAGTATTCCATTGTGTATATGTCCCACATCTTCTTGATCCAGTCATCCATTTTTGGGAATCTGGGTTGTTTCTGTACCTTAACTATTGTATACAGTGCTGCAGTTAACATACAGGTGCATGTATCCTTTTGGATTATTGTTTTTGCATCCTTTGGGTAGATTCCCAGGAGTGGTATTGCTGGGTCATATGGAAGCTCCATTTTTAGCAGTTTGAGGAATCTCCATGCAGCTTTCCATAGTGGTTGGACTAGTTTGCAATCCCACCAGCAGTGTAGAAGAGTTCCTTTTTTGCCACATCCTCGCCAGCATTTGTTGTTGCCTGTATTTTTAATGTGTGCCATTCTCACTGGTCTTATATCATTTGTTGTGTATATCATTTGTTGTGTTCTGCAATGACATCCTGAACATATTAGATGCAAACATTAGATGTAAACAATAAAAGGAAACAAACATTAGATGTAAACATTAAAAGGAAATGTTTACAAAAGGCTGAACTAAACAAAGTGTGTGTGAATGTTTGTGTGCCATAGAGCATCTCTACATTGCATTCTTGACACTGTTTAGTCACCCTCATCCTCCACTCTGACCTTTCATATATGTTCACTTCAAAACTATATCAGACTCAAAAAACTAACAGTGCCGTGGATGCCTGCATACTCATAGCCTTTGTATGCATTAATATCCATTTTTACCTTGCAACCTCTGTAAGACAAAACTTTGCCTTAACCATGGTTTTATAATTTTTTAGGGTTTACAAAAATAATTCATATATAGAGATGTAGATATGGATAGGAATAAAATGTGTCTTCTGTCTCCTTTCACAACAATCCTGTTTGGTAGGGGTAAAACAGATATTTTTCTTTACCACTTATGTGACAACTGAGATTAAAGAGAGTTTAAAATTATTTGTAGAAGGAAACATAACTAGAAAGTAACAGAATTAAAATTGACATTTAGGCCTTCTGATTCATATCCAGTAATCATCATTATTAAATATTCATCAAATGACAGCTACTGAACTGTTTGCTTACATAAACAAAATCTTTTTCTACTCTACTATAGTGTTTCCCCTTACTGTAGCATCAAGTCTAATGCTATTAACAAGGCAAAAATTTAATAAATATTTTCAAGTTTGAAGTTCTTATTAGATCTGCGTCAGTTTTCAAGTACCTCATTAGCTTTCCTAGGAATGAAAAGAACTTAGTTGTAAAGTTTGTGGGCATAGTGGATGCATAGTCTTTGTAATTACAGTCATCTGGCAGTAGAAATGGTATGTAGAGCTGTAAAATAAAGTTAGACAACGTATTATTGAGTATCAACTATGTATTCGTTCGCATGCTAGGTTGTAGCCACAAATGGTGATTTGCCTATCTCCCAGTTTCAGCCCTGTTGAAACTCATTGCTTTTTGTGGCTCTCTGGGAAAACAGTCTTTCCATATATTCCCCAGAGAGTCCAGAGCCAAACCACACCCTATTTGCCACAATTTTTTTCTAAATCATTTTGGCCCAAGATTTCTAAACCAGAACTTTTTTTTCCTTTTCTTTTTTTTCTTGCCTTTCACTGTTCTTAGCTTGCTCCACAAAGCCACCTGCCACCCCATCATCAGCCTAGTCACTTTCTGTGCAGGTCTAATTTTCAAACCTTTATCATGAATGCGTTTCTTACAGAATCACAGATTTTATAGATAGAAAAAACATTATATATCTTACCGATCAGAAAAATAAGGACCAAAGAAATTGCAGACGTGTCCAAGTTTACATATCCTGGAATGTCTTTTCTCACCGGCTTTATATTTCTGCCTTATCCACATCTGCTTTTCCTTGGAGTTGTTATTCTTTTCCAGCCTCAAGATGTCTTCTTCAGCATTTCAACAACTCCTGGCCTATTATAAAATAAACACCCACAAAATTATATTTGAGTCACATGTATGATTAGATTTAATATGAAGAGAAAGGAACGCAACATTTTTGAGAATGATTTTGACTAAAAGGTTTTAGAATGTTAGGCAATACTTATTATCAGAAAATAATTCTCTGCCCCTTACATTTCTATTGTATATCCTTTTATTTTAAGTAACTAGAACTATTTTAGGTTTTAAAATATGAGACAAAGAAAAATAATAAATCCTAATTTAATATGATCAGAAATGTCATAAGTATGAAATTATTTTACATTTCCATATCCTTCATACATTTTTGTATTAAGACTGCTTTCACTAGTTCATTAATCATGTGTCAATGAAATTACTTTTAACTCTGAAAAAATATTTCTTTATGTTTTATTATATTTCAATCTATTTTCATTTCCTATGACATGGAATGTGCCAAATAAGAAATATTTTTATATGATAATCCTCATAGACATTTACTTTCCTTTAACCAAAATGCTTCTAAGGCTATTCTTCATCATTTGCAAATTACAAGAAAAAATAAAGTTCCCTGTTTATAATTTTACTACATATTGTTATCAATGTCAGAGTTGCATATTTTTTAAAGTAGTAAACTGTTCATTGCCTTGTTTTGTTGTTTAAGTGCATGTTGTTTTTTTTTCCAAACTTTATTTTTGCAACTGGAGTTCAGGCCAGAGGTGTGGGGGGGTGAGAGGATTCACCAGAGACAGAGTGGGAAGCAGAACAGGCAGATTTACCAAAATACCTGCTAAGAGGAGCAGCAGGCAAGGCAGGAGAGGTCTGCTGTGCCATATGGGTTAGCTCCCTGGCCAGGGATCAAACTCAGGCCATAGAGGTGATAGTGTAGAGACTTACTAGGCCACCAGGGAGGCCCCAGGTGCATGTTATTATAGGTCACCTATGTCAGGATTTTATACCTTCATGAAAATTTCCCTTTTAGCAAATCATACTGTACCTATTAAAGTGACATGAGAGATTGTCCAGTCAGGGCCCATTATTTTGAAGATGAGAAATCTGAGGTGTATAGATACAAGTGCACAAATGTGCTTAAGGTCACACAATTTTCAGGTTTCAGAATTTCTAAGAAGCCTTTTAGGTATTTTTATGTTTGTCCTTTTGCCCCCGTCAGTGTCATCCACTGACTTGTAGTATTTGGCATTTTAAAATAAACAGTTTGAAATTTGGTGACTTATTTGACCTTTTGTACCTACTACAACTTTTGATTTTCCGCTGTTGCTTTTAAAATGGTGGTGGTGTAGGCAGAGTAATGATCCCTTACATCCTGTGACTTAACCCCTGAAATTTGTGACTATACTGTATGACATGGCAGAGAGGAATTCAGTTCAGGTGTAAGTAAGATTGTTTACTCTTTGTCCTTCAAGCAAGGACAGTAGCCTGAATTACTCAGGTGTACCCAGTGTAATCCCAGGGGTTCTGAAATGTGGGAGAGGGAAGCAGGAGACTGTGTCAGAGCTGTGAGAAATGAGGGGACCTCATCCAGTTCTGACTTTGGATGTGGAGGAAGGAGGCCATAAACGAAGAAATGTTATCAGCCTACAGAAGCTGGAAAACATAAGGAGATACATTCACCCACAGTGAGAACCATTATGGACTTTGAATTCCGAAAACTGTAAGATACAATTTTTTTGTTTGTTTTAAGCTACTTGGTTTGTAGCAGCAATAATAGGGAACTAATACAGGGGGACATTTTTCTTCCTAGGTTTAAAGATTTAAAATCTGATTTATGGAACTGGGCCCCTGGTGAGGTATCCAGAGGGGTCTCTTTCCCCGTGTTGCTTAGTAGTTTTCACAAAGTCTGCCCTTTGCTTGGTGGTTGCACAGGTTTTAATTGTATTGCATTACCAAAGAATGGAGTCTCGGGGCGTGTGCTGTGGCACTGTGCCCAGGCAGAGTTATTTCAGACAAGTGGGGTTATAATTTTTGTAGCCCTGAGCTAATTGGAGTACGAAGACTAGGATATCATGGAGTTTTCTGATAAAGGTGAATTGGAGTTTGGTAAGTTCTAGCATGACCTCTGACTTCAGTTCCTTCATCTGTGAATTGAATATAGTAATACCTCATTGTGGTTGAAAGATTGAACTACAGTTTGTGCAAGGAATTTGTGCAATGCCTTGTAAAGAAGTTGTTATGTAATAACCATTAAAATAAAGCTCTCCTGACTAAAAAGAAAGAAAATGGAGGGATTACAATCTCTGATTTCAAACTATACTACAGAGCCGTAATAATTAAAACAGCATGGTATGGAACAAAAACAGACACAAAGACCAATGGAACCAAATAGAAAACCCAGAAATAAAGCCACACATCTGTGGACAACTAATCTTTGACAAAGGAGCAAAGAAAATGCAGTGTAATGAGGACAATCTATTTAATAAATGGTGCTGGGAAAACTGGACTGCTACATGCAAAAAAATGAAGCTAGACTACTACCTCACACCCTGCACAAAAGTCAACTCAAAATGGATAAAAGACCTGGATGTAAGGCCAGAAACCATAAAATTTATAGAATAAAATACAGGCAAAACTCCACATGACATACATCTCAGCAAAATCTTTAAAGACACATCCCCCAAAGTGAAGTAAGCGAAGGACAAAATAAACGGCTGGGATTACATAAAAATAAAAAGCTTCTGTACAGCAAAAGATACATTAACCAAAACTAACAGACACCCTACTAATTGGGAGAAGATCTTTTGCAACCGATAAAGGATTGATAACAAAAGTCTACAAGGAGCTCACACAACTCAACAGAAACAAAGCCAACAATCCAATGAAAAAATGGGCAAAAGAGCTAAAAAGACACTTCTCCAAAGAGGAGAAGCAAATGGCCAACAGGTACATGAAAAAATGTTCAACATCACTCATAATCAGGGAAATGCAGGTCAAAAACGCAATGAGATACCACCTCACACCAATGAAAATGGCACACTTTAAAAATACAGGCAACAACAAATGCTGGCGAGGATGTGGCAAAAAAGGAACTCTTCTACACTGCTGGTGGGATTGCAAACTAGTCCAACCACTATGGAAAGCTGCATGGAGATTCCTCAAACTGCTAAAAATGGAGCTTCCATATGACCCAGCAATACCACTCCTGGGAATCTACCCAAAGGACACAAAAACAATAATCCAAAAGGATACATGCACCTGTATGTTCATTGCAGCACTGTTTACAATAGCTAAGGTATGGAAACAACCCAGATGCCCAAAAATAGATGACTGGATCAAGAAGATGTGGGACAGAAACACGATGGAATACTATTCAGCATTCAAAGATGATAAACACATGCAATTCGCAGCGACATGGATGAAACTAGAAGGAATCATGCTCAGCGAAGTAACCCAGAAAGAAAGAAAAAATATTGAATGGTTTCACTTATAACAGGAATGTAGGGGAACCACATATGAGAGAGACACCCAGAGGGAGGGAGAGGATAAGGGCTCAAAATGGGGTAGAAAAGGGCACAAGAGACTATGGTGATGGGTCACGGGTGAGTTGGTGGTGAGGGGAATACACAGTGTAAAAGATATAAATAATAATAACATGAATAGTTACTGTGTTTTACACAAGGCCCTGAAATAGGCAATTGAATTTGTTCTTACCTGGGCAATTCTCTAAGAAGAAAAAAATAAATCAGTTATTTTATTAAGAAGGAAAAAATAATTCAGTTCTTTTATTAAAACAATTTATCTCTCCTGAGTTAGTGGTTACAAATTGATAGGGCAAAAGGTATGCTTTAGCCTCCTAAAGATTTTCCTTTTATCCCTTTATATATTCTCCCTTCACAAATGTATAAAAGTGCCTATAGAGATGTATGTAGTGTCATCTTCATTTCTATCCCATAATTAAAGTGAAAATAAATTTGTAGCAATACATTTTTTTCTGTGTGGTAAGACAAACCAGATCAATTCTGATTTATAGTATGATTGATTATGACAATTAAGTACTTCAGCATGGTATTTCTTCAAGTTCTAATTTTTGGAAGTCAGTGTTGTGATGTCAGTAATGACTATGATTTAATCAGGAAGAGTTTTCTTATTGCTATTTACTCAATAAGTAAATACTTAATTCAATAAGGTTCTTGCTGGAATGACTCCCGGTAAGTGTCAATAGATTATCCAACCTCTATAATAGGCAGCATGTAATAAAATAATTTCATTCTGGCTCATCAGGGCACACATACATACTGGCATAATTTCCATTACTGGGGGAAAATAACTGAGTTGGCTTTTCTTGTGTCAGGTCTTGGTTTTCATTCACTCTTCTGCTGAATTCCTATGCTCGCCAATGAGACACATCAACATGCTAAATCCACAAACAAATTTTACTTGTTACAGATACTCTACAACACAAATATTCATATTCTGCCCAAAGATATTGACATTGCTTCTTTCATGGAAAAAGGGTTCACTTATTTCCCTGCTCAACCAAAATCTCTGTCAGCCAAAAACTATCATCCAGCTCAATTTGCCTGTCTGGGGAATATCAGTGTTTATTACTCAGTTGTTAGTTCTTTAATAGCTTTGCAAATTTACTGCTTCTGTTTCCAAAATTGTCAATTATTTTCTGATATTTTCTATAAAATCCAGTTAAAATTCTTATTTTTAATTGCATAAAATTTTGCCCTTAGTTTTTGTGATGTTTATTGTTTCTATCTGTCAGAATTGTTGAAGTGATTGAATTAATATACTAGATGAGAAAAAATATGTGATTTGAAAACTATAATTATTATTAATAGTTGTATTGCATCTTTGCCAGGTTTTAATAGAGATTTATGCATTTATATATGGCAACACCTTACAAAAGTAAGGAAAGTGAAAGTCGGGGTTCTTGGCAAGAAATAGTATTTTTATTCATAGTTATTGCCTTATAATAATTATGTAAATCTTGATATTTGTTATAATTCTTATTAGGATACTGATAAACCCACATACATGTTAAGAAGTTGTTTTACTTATTTTGCTTTGTTTGCTTTCTCTTCATGCTTTGTTTTCTTCTTTTGTTTTGTGTTCCCCTCTCTTCTCTGTCTCTCTTCCCCTGTCTTTCAATTCCGTTGAAATTGCCGTATATATACTTGTATATGGAAAAAGTAAGTCTCTGAAGGGAGGAAAAAATGTGTAAGGAGCATAGTCAGGTCCTGGTTCTTGTCAAAAAGAAAAAATATATATCATGTAGCTTTGCTGCCTGCTACCTATCCCATTTGCTAAGTGTTTTTGAAGAGAAAAGTGTGTTTTAAGTGTTGGAAATAAGTGTTATGAGGTACTGACAGAGGTATTAATACAGATTAAACATAGTCACACTCTCTAAAGTCTAAAGCTTTTGACTCGGTTCAGTAAACATCTGTTAACCTGGCTGAGGACAGAGAGACCAACAAAGCTACACTCCACATACAAGAAGCTTTCCTTGAGATAAGAGACATTTGCTTCCTATACAGTCCAGTTATTTCAGCTCAGACTTCATGGCCATTTCAAGTTAAGTAGAAAGATAAAGTCAGCTGTGTCTTCATTATCAGAAAATCAAAGGGCTTGTCTGAAACACAGCTTCAGATTTACAGATTTCCAATTACACTTCACTGACTAGAATTTTGTTTTTTGCTGGCCTCTAGCAGTATAGAAGAATAAAAATAGCTAGTTGAACTCACTGCTCTCCAGGTCAAAAAATATGTTTTTGTTCATAAAAAAAGACTGAAGAAATGGAATTTGGTTTTTAGTGTTTACAGCAATTTTCTTTGGCACTTACCTAGGTAAAGAAACCAGCTAGATTAAACAAGGCCTCAGAGGATATTGAAGAAAGTGATGGCTCAGAAACTCAGCAATTCCCCAACGTTCATGCCAAAATGTCACGTCTGATGAATGCAAGGGTTCCCTCCTTTTTATTAGATAGATAATAAAATGTTTTAGTGTCTTCAGAGGCCAAAGCTAGTTAAAAAAGAATCTGTTTATTTGTAAGATAGTGTGGATAGTTGTGGGGTGTCTTGTTGGGCCACTAACAGTTTCTGCGTCATGTCCCAAGGGGTAACTCAGTTACTGCTGATGTCTCCCAAGAAATTTAGATAAATATTTTCAGAGAGAGTAAAAAAAGTAAAAAAAAAAAGAGGTCAAAGTTAATTCATTTTCCAGAAGACAAACTTTCAGATACTGTTTACTCGGTATTACTTATTAGTGGCTGTTGTGGTAGAGAAGCAAGTTTGATTGAAATTGCTGTTAACTGATTTTCCATAAATCATCACAGAAAATTAAGTATAATGTTTTGTTCATATTAAAATTCATGATATGAGAATTATTTCAAGTCTTTTCATTGCAGTTATTGTTCTGGAGATATAAAGAGTATTTTTTTCTTTATTCATGAAGAATTTTATTCCTAAAAATCACTTTCCTGGAGTCACACCTAAGCCATAGTGCCCATATGTGTGCTACATTTAAGTCAATACTGAGAATGATTTGCCACTAGACATTTCTATTGACTGATCAAAAGTTCAAATTGATTTTGTTCCTTTTTGGTAACTTTTAAATAATCAGATTATACCACATTAAATTCATTTGACTGTTTTCAACCTAAATATGTTATTTTAGGTTTAGAAATATTTGAGATTTTATAAATTTTGACCATACTTAGTAATGTGATCAGAGGCTCTCAAGTAAGGATAGACCAGATTTATCTGTGAAACTCTTTTTTTAGAGTTATTTATTTATGCATACAAGAGCTGGGGTGTAGAACAAAGGTGGGGGGAGGGTGAGAGGATTCATCAGAGAAAGAGTAGGGAGCAGAACAGGTGGACTGACTGAAATACACTGCTGAGGGGAGCAGCAGGTGAGGCAGGACAGGTCTGATGCACCATGTGTGTTAGCTCCCTGGCCAGGGATTGAACTCATGCTGCAGTGACTTCCTATAGCTTCATAAAGCTGAGACTTAACCCCTTGCGCCACCAGGGAGGCCCTGTTTGTGAACCTCTTAAAATTAATGTGCCCACACTCCAATACTTCCTACTGCACTATAATCAGAGAGTGGACTCAAGAATGTGGAACTGCTAGTTTCACAACCGATTCTCTTGCAAACCTCTCATTAGAGCTATTGTTTCTCGGTTAGCTTATATACAAACATGGCTTGGAAAGTCAATGAAAATCAGATAAATATCTGGCCTCATGACTTGCTGTCCTTTTCCTTACCTAGGATTAAGAAGTAAATCTATTGTAAGGTTGATAATTGTCTCTAATATATCTGTTGCTTAGAGAATGCTTTTTTTAGGAAATTGCTTAAAGCACAACTTCTTTATGTAGAGTTTAACAGTCAGTAAGTATATATGGTATACTTATAACTATACAGATGCTATTTCCATATTTTATAAAATGATTCTGATTAAAGAATAACATATGCTTCAGTTTTTGAAATTTTTATGAAACATGTTTCTATAAGTATATTAATAATTATACAACAGATTAAAAATTCTATGATGTGCATATCAATAACTTTTATTTCCTGAGGTAACACTGATTTATACCACTGCATATGCTTTAGATACCGAATCCCATTTCTTCAGGGAGGTTTTCATACCTACCACGAAAACACTCAAGAGTCCTCCACCATAGTTCATTGTGCTCCCTCCCAACATGGGAATATAATTTTACATCCAATCTCTCCACTTAGGAAGGTGGAATAAAAGTTGAAGAAACCAATTCAGAATATTATTGTGAGGTAATTATTTATAATCAACAATGTTATATTAACATATAAAAGTCACTTCACATATGAAAGTTCTATGTGTCTTTTTGTGCTCCTTGTTAGTGTAATTTCTATTTGCCAATATTTTCCAAATTAAGTGAAGACTAAGAACAATATTAAAAATTTACCAAAACTTTAGACAAATAATTTATCATTTAACAGTTGAATCCAGTAAAGGTAACATTGATCCTGAAAATAATGGAAAATTACAGGAAGAGGCAATCCTAACCTCTGCAAAATGGAATTATTTACAAATGGACATGTAATTCTATTAAATTTTCTACTCAACTTTTTACTGTAAAATTAAACTTCAGATGTCTTTAGAAGGAATTAAAAACAATTTTAATAAAGTCCAGTCATTGAAATAATATTTTTGAAAGTTAAAAAAGTAAAATTATACAGTAGACAAGAGAAGAATAAGATATTCAAACCCATGTTTTAAAAATATTAACAGTGATTTTTGAAGGACTGATTTTCTAAACATTTATTCCATGTAGCCATTTCCCACAAACCAGTATGACGCAAGTCAAACTCCAGGTTACTCTAATAACACTGCGGCAGGAAAAAGGTAAACATCTGATCAAGTTTATTTTTGTCCACCCAGTGGCTGTATGATAATGAAGATGTCTTACACCCTAACAAATTTTCAGTCGCTGCAGATGTTGAATATATAATATAATCACTCTGTAAGGAAGATAGATGTAAAATACCAGACTCTTATCACTCATATCTTTCACTCTATTTTTTACATAATTTCCATTTATAACCTAAATTTCCAACCATCCAAATGAAGTTTCAAAATACAGAAAGTATGCCAAAATACAGAATTAAACTAGAGGTTTTTTTGAGGGTATCTAGGGTTTGAAAGTCCTAAGTTTAAATTAGAAATTCTGGAGCACAGTGATCAATTTAAAACCCTTATTGGGTTAATGGGGAAAACGGGAATATATCCTCGAGCCATATGAAAGATGCATCAGTCACAAAGATAAAATATTACCAGGAAAATATAAAAGTGAATAAAGTAGGTTGTGTACATATAATTAGAATCTCATGAGAGCAAGCGTTCATTTTTCTGGGGTTAGTTGATTAGACTGAATGTTTCTACTACTTACATCCTGGAATTACCATTGAAATTCAATTTCTATAAATAATATACTTTTATTTGAGAGGGTTATGCTTTCAAATCTGCATAGCAATGCAAAGTGGCACATCTAGCCATACAATAAACTCATTTGGAATTGAAAAAAAGCATGGAGACTATTCCTTTTAAAACAATTATAGTAACTATAATATTTGATATTACAATGATGTTACCTTTTACTTATTGTTTCAAATATGAGTGTGGCCCTGTGTCGTTTTGTGTACTGACCATAGCTGAGAATAAAGAGACAAATATTGATCAAGGACATCAAGAAGATACAAATATTGGGAAAGAATCAAAAGCCTCTTTGATGAAACATTTGCTTTGGCATTTAAGAGTCTGAAATGAGGTGAGAGAAGGAACTAGTAGCAGAACACAACACTCTTTAAGGACTGTTTCTTCCAATTAAAATCCATGTAATTAAAAGGAGGAGACAGAGACTAAGTTTTCCACTTATCCATGTTTTTTTAAGTCATTAGTAAATTGAATTTAGCTCATAAATATATATTAATATCAAGAGTCAGCAGAGGAAGTGGTAGAGAGAAACTGTTACCAGCTTCTGTTTTGAAAATCATGTAATCAGTGCCTGAGCTTGGCTGGATATATTTCTATGACTACGTTATTTTTATCAAATCTTGCATAGATTTTGAAGTAATAAAGGAATATAAAAGTATCTTAAAGATTAGAAAGAGAAGGTCCAGAAAGGCATGTCAAAATTTAGTTATCTTTTACTTTAGCTTTTTTTTCCCCCAGTGATAAATCTGTTCTTCTGATTTGGTAGAAGCAGCAGCACTGGTCTAGCAGTCATAATACAAAAACTTAGGTCTTTCTTTCCACTAAATAAGTTTATGGTCTTGAGCTTCCTTTTCAGATTATCTGGAATGTGTGTATCTAAGGATGCTGGACTAGCTAATTCCAGTTGGGGAATTTAGAGTCTTTATATAATGCAGGATATGAAGATGACAAAATAGGAGATGCAGTGAGAGCTAAGTCAATGGGTACAACAAAAGTAGGATTAGAAAAGGGTAGATATAAGAGGTAAAATCAGGACTGGAATCAGAATAAAGTAGGGCTCAGTAATATGAATATGAGTGGGAACTATCAAAAGTTTGGGATGATGGGTAACAAACGCCATCAAGAAGTGGAAATGAAAGTTCAGGAAGAATGAAGAACGAAGGCCCCTTTTCATCTAACATTAATTATGAAAAGTGCCTTAAGCATCTCTTTCCAAAGTGAATGAAGCTCTTGCTTTGATGACCTAATTTCAGAGGACTTCTCATTATAGTCTGTTTTATGTATGATCTTTGAAGGAATGTTTACTCTTACTTTTTATGTATTGAAGTTGTCAAAGGTTTTCTGTGCTGAAGAGCCTTGAACTAAAAGAAATATTCTTGTCTCATGCATAACCTAATCCAAATCTAATCCCCTATCCAGATTTGCTCAGAGAGATACAGTATATTCCCTAAGAAAGCAAAAATAGATCTATAGAATGCAATTGATTCAACTTTTAAATATTGTATTTATTTACATCATAGCATCTATCACTTGAAAAAGAAAATAAAGCTTGTGTAAATATCAATAACATTTTAATAAACTGCAGTGAAACTTTTTTTAAACTATTACTATCCTTTTTATTTTCTATTCAAAGAGAGGAAAAGATCCCAGTCAAATCAATTTGTTTATTCCTATTTTATAGTTATTATAGTTTACTGATATACAAATCAGTCAGTTGATATATTGGGAGAAAATGAGAATGTCATGAAGTTTTTAATTTTCATGATATTTTCAATCATTGAAATCTCTTTATTTCATGAAGAATAATGTGAAAATAATGTTGCCACTTTTTGTTAATAGTTTCATTTATACTTAGTATCAATGACTATAACAGAAGTCAATCAACTCAGGTGCCTGGGTACAGAATCAGGTTTTAAGTTAATTGATTTTAAGTAAGTTGACTGGTCCAGTCAAATATTTTTATTCAACACTATTCATTTGAACTATTTAATAAAATTATTCTTTCAGAGCTACAAAGTTTTTTGAAAAGATAACAGGTTTGGGAGATTGTCTAGTTTCTGTAAAAATCCTGAGGACATATTCCCAAACATAAAGGTTAGTAGAGCACAAAATTTTAGTATGAATTTGTATTTGAACTTTATTTAAATGGTATTAACTCTACATTTTGTGCCTTGCTTTTTTGGTCCAACATTTCACTTTTAAGAGTCATCTTTGCTGTTGAAGCTGTTGTTTATTCATTTTAGCCAACAGTTCATCTGATGAATGCACCATAATTTACCCACATTGCAGTTTAAAAAACCCTTCGTACCCAATTGTTTACTATTATAAAAAATTGTGGCTATGAATATTCTTCTAATTGGAAGAGTTTTATTTGTTTGTTTTTTAACCCTTCTTCTTAAAAAAACAATTATAAAAAAGGTCAAGCTATCAATGATTTTAGACAAAAGACAGATCTTTCTATTTTTTCTCTTCATGTTTTTGCTGCTGGAGAAAATCTCAGCACAAATTAGTTTATGAGGAACCACTGGCCGAGAGCTCTTTTTAGTAGAAATTCATCTTAACTCCAGTATACATATACAATTAGTACAAACAGGACTGACATGATTGTTTCATGCCATGTTCCTTAAAAGTACTCTCTCTACCTTGGAATATTTCCTTTTTGTACAAATACATAACTATCCACTTCATCACATAGAGTTATTTTAAGGGTGAGCTGCGTTAATTCATGAAAATTCTCTGAAGCATTAACAAAACAGATATTGATGTTATTATAATGATGAATTTGGATTTCAAGAAACTCTTTCATGTGTGAGTATTATTCATGTACAGACCACATGTCCAAAGGAACATGAAGCTGTACCACCTTACCCACATGGGGATGTTTTTCTACTTTAGCTTAAGGTGTCTGGATTCCCCGTTAGCGCAGCAGGCTGTCTTCCAGTCACACTTCCGGACTCACAGATGAAGTGTGTGAACATTGTACAGTTAAAGGTCTACTGTTTATATTTGAAAGGCATTAAATTCTAACAGTAGGGGAATATGTAAATCATGTGAATTTTTGTGACTTACACTGCAATTATAAACATTTAAGCAGAATTGTGTTATTTTTTTATTAGCTTAATTCAATGTTTTCTTTACCCTATATATACTTAATTATAACTTGTTTAAAAATATCTGGTAATATGTAATTCTGTTTGATATGCTAATGCTTTGCCTTAGAAAATACTATTTTTGAAAATCAAAAATAGAAAGCAGTCATTGTCTTTGATTGGATTTTTTGACACATTCACAGTTTAGTGGTATTATTTATATATTTGGATTTATGTTTGCTATTTTAAAAAATTTCTGTCTCGTATATTTTTTGCTCTTCAATCTTTCTTTCCACCCTGCTTTTCATTGAATTAATATATTATATTTTGTAGAGCAAGATTTTAATGAATTTTATGATTGCTTCACTTTGTATTTTTAAATTTTATTATGGATTGCTTTAGGATTTAGATCATCTTTGCTTACCAGAATCTACTTCAGAGTTACACAAACTTAATCCAGTTAAGATACCGAAAATGCTGCTTGTGTATACCTCTTTACCTTTTCTCTGTGTGGGCTGCTTTTGGTTATTCATCTTATGTCTATAGATCTTAAAGACCCAATAACACATGTAGTTATTTTTATGTGATTTTATGCCTTCCAAAGAAGCTGAGAGGAAAAATAGTACATATTTATAGTTATGTTAAGCTTCTAAATTATCATTTCTAGCTTTCTTCATTTGTACCTATGACTGGGACTTACCTCTGGGTCATATACACAGTTCCCTTAGTGAGAGTTAGTCAGCTTTCAGTTTTCAGACCTGCCCTAGCTCCTGGGAAGATCTTCCAAGCCACTCCTTCCAAACAACTGCTTCTTTTGGAGTGACACCTCAGTCAGTGAATGGGGTGCTTAGGTCAAGATGGTAGCCCTAGATCTTCTCAGCTTATCTATTATGGCATGCAACCAAATAGTGAACAGGTTCTGGGGTGACTCAGGTAGAGTATTCTCACCCTGACATGCCTGCAGTGGGTCTTCCACTATAAGGGTGGAAGTTGTGTGTAGAGGGGCCCCAGACATCTCATTTGGACTCCCTCGAGTAGAGCTTCTGCACTGAAGAACTGGATGACATGTGGGAGGCATGGCAAGGGCCAGTGGCCAGAAGAAATGGTAGTCCTCAGCAGGGTGGAAGGAGCAAGGGAGCCCTGTCATTTGGGTTGCCCCTGCCTGAAGTTATGTCCCTGAGTTTGGCAGCAAGAAGTTTGACTGTGATACAAATGGGAGAGATTATTGTTGTTTGCCACAATTTAGTAGATTTTCTTCACTATTTCTCCATCAGTTGAACAGCTTTAGGGCTCTTTTCAAGGACTTTAAAAATGGTATCTTCTACCTGTTACAACTGTTTCACTGAGGAGAGGTTCCATGGAGCTACTTGCAATAACATTCTACAAGTCAATTTCTCTATGTTTAAGTCACTATGTTTAAGTGACTTCTAGTGGACACAGTGTAGTTTCATATTTTTTAATTCTGGCAATCTCTATCAGTGGGTTTAGGATTTTTATATTCAATACAATCATTGATATATTTAGACCTAACATTTCTTTGTTCCTTTGCTTCTTCTCATTACCCTACTTTGTTTCAGCTGGCTCATTCTGAGTTACTTGAACATTTTTTATTTGATTTAAATTTCCTTTCTTTTTTCTTTATCTCTTGGCATTGTTCTTTGAATGATTATCTTCAAGATTGCAATTATATACCTGTCTTTTCACATTCCACTTACAAAAATATTTTACCACTTTCAGTAGAGAAAATAACCTTTACACTGTGTTCCTTGACCCCCTCCCCCTTGTGCTTTCTGGTCCTGCATTACCCCTACCTCTTCTGAAATCCTGTCAGATAATGTTCAGCTTTTTCATTCAACCCGCTAATGTGTTTTAAAGAACTCTAGGAAAGATGAATAGTCTATTATATCTCCCTAGGTACTTAACATTTCTACTGCTTTTCCTTCATTCCTAATGATTCAAGGTTACATCTGGCGTCCTTCTGGCTGAAGGCCTTATTTTAGATATTCTTTCAGTGCAGGTCTACTGGCAACAACTTCTCTTAGTTTCGTTTCATTGGAAAGTATGTTCTCTTTCATTCTTAAAGGATATTTTCATTAGATAAAGAATTCTGGCTGTTATTTTTTCCCTTTCTATATTGTAATTTTATTTTCACTCATCTGTCCTTACTTATTTCCAGAGTGAATTTTTTCAACTTCCAAATAGCTTTTCTCCAACAACCAATGCATTTTTTTTTCTGAATGCCTTGAAATTTTTTTTCTCTGTCTCTAATTTACAACATTTTCATTCAAACTGTCATGGGTACAAATTTCATTGTTTTTTTTATGTTTCTGGTTGATTGGTGTCAGTTCTGAAATTTATATCTTCCCCTCACAAAATACTGTTTAGACAGTATTCAGATATTTTCCCTACACCAGTTTTCTCTCCTTCTTGGAATTTTTTTTAAAGATTTATTTATTTATGCATACAAGAACTGGAGTGTAGGCCAGAGGTGTGGGGGGGTGAGACAATTCACCAGAGACAGAATGGGGAACAGAATAGGTGGATCTACTGACATTCACTGCTGAAGGGAGCAGCGGGAGAGACAGGAGAGGCCTACTGCACCATGTGGGTTAGCTCCCTGGTTGGGGATTGAACTCTTGCTGTAGTGGCTTGCTTTATAGTGCTGAGACTTAACCCTTGTCTCACCAGAGAGGCCCTTCCTTCTTGGTATTATATGATAGGTTATTTGAATTCTGTACTTCACTTTTTCTGCTATGTCTTACTTTGGATAATTTCAAGTTTACTTACTATTACCTCCTATCATATTCACTCTATTAAAGCATTCCAGTGAGGATTTATTTAGGGGGTTTCAGTTTTAAGGTATAAAATTTCCATTTGATTCCTCATTACATAGTCTGTTTTCTGAATTTTTCTAATTTTTAAATTCATTTCAGTGCCAATTACATTTACTTATTGGAACATTTCTTTAGTAACTGCTTTAAACTTTTTGTCAAATAATTCCAACATCTGTGTCATCTCATTAGCATACATTAATTGTGGTATCCTTTGTCTATTGACATTTTCTTTGTTCTTTGCATGGGCAGAGTACTTTTTCAACACATTTTGGATATTGTGATATAAGACTCATATGTCGTCTGAAACTTGTGGATGATATTTGTGTTTACTTTCAGCAGACAATAAACTTTGACTTTAAACCATAGTTTCATCCAGCTGTTACTGGGTGGCATTTACGGTATTCTTTTTGTTTGCTATTTAAGAGTGTGTTATACTCCATTTATTTTTGGAGTTCACATACATTTTTTCATTAATTCTGCGTAGCATTTTCAGCTTTATCAAGTTGACTGCCAGGAAGCGTATGCTTATACCATCTTACCTAGAACCAGTATACTGTTGATAATATTGGAGAAATAATATTATAATTTCTTTTTCAAAGTTGTATTTTTTTTTATAAAGGCAACATTGCTTTATAGCACTTTATGTAACTTAGGAGTTTAGGTTCAAACTCCTAAGTCATGTATTACCATACAACATCCACCACCAAAGACTGGTGACTCTAATATACTGTAAACACAAAGATTTTGATAGTCATGCTGGATATATTTATATGCAACTGAAAATTGTGGTGAATAGCGCATTCTTAGGGTCAGGATAGATTATGGTAGACAACTTATACTACCATTCTATTGGAGGGGAACAAGTCACTTTTGCTTTGATATTTTTAAATGTCCATTCTAGAAAACAGTATCATACTGCACACTTTCACATTATTGAAGAACTCTGAATAGCATGTCCTGTCTCGGTGTGATTCATACCTATTATAACACTATGAAAGAATAATGAAGTTTGGGAAATACTCCCTTAGCACATATCCTTTAAATATACATTTGCCCTGAGTTTTTATTGAGTTTTGTTAGCAAATATTGATGGATTTTGTTTTGAGATACCTGTTTGGAGAACTTAATTGAAAATAAATCTTGGGCCTCCCTGGTGGCACAGTGGGTTAAGTGCAGCGCTGTGGAGCTGTCAGCAGCAGCAACTGGAGTTTGATGCCCTGCAGGGGAGATTCCCACATGTCACAGCAGACCTCTCCCGCCTCGCCTTCTGCTCCCCTCAGCAGTGTATTTCCATCGATCTGCCTGTTCTGCTCCCCACTCCGTCTCTGGTGAACCCTCTCACCATTCCACACCTCTGGCCTGTACCCCAGCTTGTATGCAAAAATAAATAAATCTTATAAAAAAAGAATTAAAAAAAAGTTTTTTAATTAACTGTATGTTGTCAAGAATGGGAATTAGTTACAAATAACAAGGTAGAGTGTTTTCCTTCGCTTAATGATAAAAATTTATTTTATTAATAAAAACTTAGAAGATAATTCTGACTTTTTCCTGGGTATTGAGTTTGGAAATACTTGTCAGAGTTAATTTTTCTTTCAAAACAATGCTATAAAGTTGATTTAGTACCAAAAGCAGTCTTAATAGAAAATTTATTTTGTCAATATACCGATCCTAATAACACGACTTGAATCTGAATCCTTTTGAGAAAGATGATTTTTAATATATAAATTGCATATCAAAAAGATGGGATTTGAAACAGAAGTGAATCATTTTAGAGACACCATTATATATGAAACAATATGCAACACAATATTCCTAGACCATATTACTTAAAAGAAATGCAACTCAAGGTTTTGCTGTATTTAAATTCATATTTGGCCAGTAAGTCATACTTAATTTTAAAGGTTAATGAGAAAGGGGCAAAACCCATTTAACCTTCTTCCAAAGTCATCATTGTGACTATGTTTTTATATTGTTTCGTGCTATGTCAACATAGTCAATACTCTATCTACAGATTCCAGGATATAAAAGGATCAAATACAAACATTCCAAACTATCTATGATGCCAAAATACAATGTATAAATATTTTCTGAGCTCAAGAAAAGACAACCCACTTTGATATTCAATATGCAGCCTCTTTGTGACAGACCCTATAAAAGGAACATTTTGTACATCAAATGATAAAAGTGGCTTGCTTTAATTAGGGGTATTATTTTAGAGTGTTTTGGCGAATTGCCTGTTCCATGTGTGTGCATGCATGCATGCATGATTATGAGATAAGCAAAAGAAAGAAAAGTGTTTGGATACTACCAATCCAGTGCCCCCCCCCATAAGATGACTTTTTGTGGGATCTAAGCTACAACTCAAGTCAATGGTCAATTAACACTAATATGGAAACTGACTTCTATCATTGCTGCAACTCAGTCCATGGAGTGTGCAGTAATAACCTAGAACAGACTTTGTGACCAAGGCAGAGGCAAATGCCAAGCCTGAATTATGATAGTTATTCAAGTAAGACATCTCACATTACCACAAACCTTTTATGGATGATTGCTGGAGTGTTTTTAATTATGACTCAGTAGAATCACATCATTTCATCTCCTTCTGCTATCTTCTCTGAACATCAAGGAGATATTCACATGATATGTATATTTATGATTGTTTTGACCATCCAGCTCTTTCCTGGTAGACTAATCTAGGTTTTGGGTTTTACTTATGGGTTTTTAGCATGCTTTCTGAATTTTAAGTAATTTAAGCAGTATAGTACACACAGCATTCTGGATTTTGGTTTCTCCGTAAAAGGAAACTCTGCTCCTTTGAAATGTGTTACATATGCATGTACTTGATATAGGAAAATCTCTGATGAGAGTCAGAGTCTAACTTAAAATAAAAATGTATTTTAGAGACTGATGTGGTTACATTTAAATTAAATTTGATACTTAAAAGAAATATATATGTATAAATATATATATGTGTGTGTGTATATGTATATATATATATATATATATATATATATTTGGTGAATGAATTGCTCTGTTGTAAGGCATGTGTGTGTGATCAATGTGTAATAAATTGCATACCTAGAGAACAGCGCGGTAGTTAGGGTTAGTTGAAATTATTTACTCCATTCCCAGGAATTTCACATTCCCAATCAACTATGAGTTTTTTACTTTAAAAAAAAGCAGACAATCTTTTTTTAGTGAAATGTCTGCTTAAATGGTCTAGGTTGTATGTATGTATGTGTACACACATGTACATGTGATTTCATGTTAAAATAAGCCAAAGTTATTTTGGCAATCTAGCATATATATTTATTAAATAGCATTTTTATTGTTCATACAATGAAATTTCTTTTTTTTCTAAATAAGTTTTTGTTAACATTTTGTGATAGAAAGGGCTGGTATTCCCCCCCTCCCCACCAGGGTGCATCTCTCTTTTGCTCACTTGATCTTTTCATCTTTGTGCCATAAAGTCTTATAATAATTTATCCCTTTACTCATTTTCCAGTGCTTGTTTTCCTATACTATTGAACTGATTTTGCATATCAACTATGAGACCAGCATCTATAATTTAGGGCCTTATCTCTATTTAAAATCTCAAGAGTGCTAACCTAAGACTGTAGTAGTATAGTAAAATTATTGTCCAAACATCAAAATTGTAGGTCAGCAGAAGTAAGTTGCACAGGATTCTATCCAGGTGGTTTTGTGTCCAAACATTTAGCTGGCATGTATGAATAAAATGACTCATTCTTTTCAATTATTAACTGTTTTTCAAAGTGATGAAGTGATTGATTAAACACTATATTGCATCAGACTGAAGCATATAATATACATCAATATATTATATACTTTTATTAGATTATAATAATCTTAACAAATAAATGGAAGGCAATGCTATTCTAAAATGTTGCATTGAAATACAGCTATGTGGTATAGTTACAGGTCTGTGTGCAGTAAACTACTGGATTTGATATTATCATCAGTGTTGAAATAAAGCAGCAATGATAACATATGATTTCAACTAAATAATTTTAAAGTAAGGGTTTGATATTAGATATCACTTTAGCTATCTGGCCGTTGAAACTGTTTTCTTTATGCATCAGTTTGGTGGTGTTTCAAATGATTAAGAAAATGGCCATGATTTTTCTAAAACTGTAACTCAAAAAAATGGTAAAAATCTAAAGTTTTTTCGTAAAATAATGAGGCATTATTTGCAAGCAAAAACCAGTAGCTGAGAAAAGCAATAATCGATATACTTCACATGACCCTTCCTCCTTTATTTATTGCATGTAGTGTAGTTGATGTAGTAAGTTGCTTGCACATTGCTTAAGAATTTCTGAAAGTATTACTGAGACTCTGGCTGATGCTGTATATCTCTTTTTTTTTCAGTGTTGGCATATTAAATATTTTATTTTGTTTTAATGTATATATTTTTATTGTTATTTATATCTTTTACATTTTGTATTCCCCTTGGGTAACCCACCAATTCACCTGTGATCCATCTCTGTGGTCCCTTGTGTTCTTTTCTACTCCATTTTGTGCCCTTACCCTCCACTTCCCCCTGTCCCCCCCACCTGTTGAGTGTTTCTCTCCTATTTGGTTCTCTTATAGTCCTGTTATAAGTGAAACCATTTGATATTTTTCTCTTTCTTTCTGGCTTATTTCACTGAGTGTGATCCCCTCTAATTCCATCCATGTCACTGCAAATTGCATGTGTTTATCTTCTTTGAATGCTGAATAGTATTCCATTGCGTATATGTACCACATCTTCTTGATCCAGTCATCTATTTTTGGACATACTGTATATCTCTTTTGTAAGGACTTGGATTTGAAAATCAGATGGAGCTACTCATAAACAGAATAATTTGTATTTTAGTTACTTATACAAATAAGCTTTTTGGTAAAAGCTCAGTTACTATTGTACTGTTAACCCACATTGTTAGTTTCTTAAGCATTTCTTTGTATAAACCACATTGAGAGTAATATGATTTACATACCAACCATTGCAAATGCTGTTACTGATCATTTTCTCTATCAGTACAAACTAAACTACTTGAATTGGAAGCAGATAAACTACACTAATATCTTTTTAGTATAGCAAATGTTTATTTTTATTAAATTATAAACAAATGCTGCTTAACAATACAGAATAACTGAGTTTTACCAATTTTTTTTAATTTTGTGTGAAATCAAATACTATTTTGATTATGACTAAATGATCATGTGTTGTATTTTGTATTCCTCAAAGTCCATAATAAAACTTAAATAGTGAAAATAAAACTAAAAATAGAGTAAGATGTTATGCCAGTTTTCCCCTCACTGTATATGACATATTTCTTTCCCTAAGCCAGATGTATTGGAAATTATCATTCCTTGTCCCGAGGTGTTGTTCTTTTTTTTATATTTTTATGTGATCATTAGGATCTGCTAAAGCAATGCTAAACATATACTTATCCAGGAACTGGAAATACCTTTATACAAAGGAAGTTTATTATAGAGTCATTCATTTATTTCAGTATGAACTCTTGAGTGCTTATTTGACTTACAAATCAGAATTATGTGCTAACTAAATTCATCTCTCATTTGACTTTTTTTGTAGTTAATCTGCATTCTTAATAGTATTGCAGCTATAGAGAGCAAAATCTTCCATTCTCTTTTGTGAAACTAGCTTCTTGTTGATGAGGTCAAACTGAATTTCTATTCCCCAGTAATCGTAACAGGGACACCATGCTACCATATATGACATCATCAAATCATCCAGCTACCTCAAATTTAGTATTTTCTGATCATTAATGAGCTATACTTTTATTAAAAAGTTACAGTGTGCACTGAGTTTTCCTCAACATGGGAATTTCATAGGTGTGTGGGCTTGAACTATGAAAGTCTTAAACAGTGAATCCCTTGATGCCATAAGGGCTGCAAAGATGAGAGGGTAGGGACCTACCTGAACCACTCTAATTTGTAGCATTGACTATGAAATACTTGTTTTCCCTGGAAACCAGATTGAAAGAAATAATATATAAATGTAAGGGAGTCATCTGGTATTTATTTTCTCCTCTGTCTCACTTCACTCAGAGTAATTCCTTCCATTTCCATCCATGTTGCCTCCAGTGGCATAAGTTTATATTTTTTGATTGCTGAGTAGTATTTCATCATGTATGTATACCACAACTTGTTGATCCATTCCACTGTTTTGGGCATTTATGTTGTTATATTGGGAATCTAGAGAAACGAAAAAATAGGTTCAGACAAAGACAAGCTGCAAGACTGACCCTTGAACGCAGAGAGTAGATCTGCAACACCCACGAAGAGAGGGAGAGCAGAAGGCAGAGGGGGAGGGAGAAAGTGGAGAAGGTGGGGTGAGAAGAGCACTGTGGAGAGTGGTGGAGGACTGTGGGCACTTTGGTGTTGGGAACACTACGGTGACCACGCCTGACGGGGAGAAATCCTGTATTGCGAAGTAATAAACAAGGATGTTAAAAAGAAAAATAAAAGACTATATAAATGGAGACAGTAAAACTTGCTGGACATCACTAAATTCATTGATGGAACTGAGGGACTGAGGGCTACAGGGCTATGGAAATAGGACCTGGAAGTTGCTAATGGGAAGGAAATGTTAAGGGTACCGTGTTGTTCATGAACCTTGAAATAAATACCGTTCTTTGTGCCACATTGTCTTTGCTAGTACAGGCATCATAGCTACTGTGGTTAATTTGCAAACTCTAAGACAGGTTACTTACTAAGTTTTTAATTGTGGGCATGATATGCTACTTTGTTCTGTGTTGATTTCATGAGCTGGGATGAAACTTACAAAATTTATAAAACTGGGATTAAAACAATAGTATTTAATCTGTAAGGTTGTTTTGGGGGTTAAATTAAGTAAAATGCAAATCATTTAGAGGTGTGTCAGAAAGAAATCACTGTATAATTGGTTCTTATTACTGTTCTCATCATTGGATATTTATCTTCTCCTTGTACCTGCTAATTCCTTATTATAAAGAATAATGGCGAACACAAAGCCTTGGGGAAAACTTTTGCTTGACTTGAGATTTTTTAGAATTTATACTATAATCCTGCTGTATGTTAGACAGGTGATAACATGTTGGAAATATTTTTATAGTAGATAATTATAAATTTGAAAAGGACTATAATTTATGTCTTTTACAAATTTCAGTTTTGATATATCAGCAAAATGCTACTTCTAGTACTACTAATATTACTAACCCTAATAACAATTATTATTTATAGAGTACCTTAACCTCTTGGGGGTAAACTTCTGATAAAAGGCATATCTTTAGGAAAAAAATAAAAATATGCACACTGTGTACATAAAGTGTTTTAAAAGTTATTTTAGAAGTTTTTCAAACTAAATGAATTGCATCTTTATAACTGAAGCTAAGTAACCCTGATTAAAAGACAATCTCATAAGATATTTGGTTATATAATATAAAATTATATTTTGTAAACTTGAACATCAAGTTCAATTTAGTTTTTGAAAGAAAAAATACCTTAATGCAAATTCATTTAAAAATGATCCACACAGGGCCTCCCTGGTGGCGCAGCAGTTAAGCGCTGCGCTGTGGAGCTGTTGGCAGTGGCAATGCGAGTTCAACGCCCGGCCGAGGAGAGTCCCACATGGCGCGGAAGACCTCTCCTACCTTGCCCGCTGCTCCCCTCAGCAGTGTATTTCTGATCTGCCTGTTCTGCTACCCGCTCCATCTCTGGTGAGCCCTCTCGCCGCCTCACGCCTCTGGCCTGTACCCCAGCTTGTATGTATAAATAAAAAATAAAAAAAAATCTTAAAAAAAATGATCCAAACAATATCAAGGATGTTGTAATTTTAAGATGTTAAATAATAAGTTCAAAGATGATAAAGATGTTTTCTGGGTATAAAAATCAGCTGTTTTAATGTTAACTCTACTGATCTTAAAAATAGAAGCTACTTTGAACATATGCATGTTCTCTAAAGCCAAACACAAAACATAGCCCTCGTACACTGAGGCATCAGGCAGATGAGCCAGGACTCATGTATCCCTAGATTTAACTATCGATTGCATTTCCTGACAGACATCTGGCTCCAGAATACTACCTTGGAGACCACCACATTTCCCCCAATGACTTGGCATATCTGTAAAAGGATAAAAAATTTGACTAGAAAGCTAGTAGTTGCTATTCTCTGCTGCTATCTTTATAATGTAGCCAATAGGTTTAGATTGCTTTCACAGAGTTGCAGGACTAACTGGATCCACAGGGGAAAAAAAATATCTCTTGGACTTCTTCTGGGAAAAAAAAAAAATCAGCAGTATCTGAGTAAATTAAGAGAAAATAAACTACCAGATTTCCCACTAAAATAGCTAGTGCCAAACCTTTCTAATCTCCAGTTATTTCTCAAGACAAAGTCATCTTTCTTCAAATTAGGGACAATGGATGTGAGTTTATGCCAGTAATTCCAGTTTGTATATAGTAATTGTACTTCTTGCCCTAGAACTGCATATTAATTTAGGCCTTGTGCACAGCTCATATATGTAATGCTGCACATCAGTTACTGAAGACTTTGCAGAAATAGTCAAATGCAGTGTTGCATTTCCAGTGGCCAGGAGACTTCTCTCATAAGGCAAGTCTTCAAATGGGCAGCAGACACTTGGCACGTGATTTGTCTGGTTTGACAGACTGGGTCCAAAGCTAAAGTCAAAATAATCCCTAAACTTGATGTTGATTAAGGAAGTATGACAGAGTAAGGTTACCAGATACCTTCTTAATTCATGGAATTCTATTTCCAAAAGTGTAATGTTCAATTTACTTCTTTCTTACATGATTTAGTAATCTTACCATGAGACATACAGAGAAAAATCATTTATAAAATACTTTTTTAAAAAAGAATTTTGCAAGCGCATAGCACTGATTATTATCCGAGGTGCCAGCTGTATTATCTTTTGTATAAAAATGTAATCCAAAGGCATTAATAGAATTCAACGATTTTTAGAATCTTTTTTTTTTAAAGATTTATTTATTTATACATACAAGCTGGGGTACAAGCCAGAGGCGTGGGGCGGTGAGAGGGTCCACCAGAGACGGAATGGGGAGCAGAACAGGGAGATCAGAAATACACTGCTGAGGGGAGCAGCGGGCAAGGCAGGAGAGGTCTGCCGCACCATGTGAGATTCTCCCCGCTGGGCATCGAACTCGCATCGCGGGCTGCCGACAGCTCCACAGCGCAATGCTCAACCGCTGCGCCACCAGGGAGGTCCAATTTTTAGAATCTTTCATTTAATTTTTTTTTATGAAGATAGCATTGGTTTACAACACTGTATATGACTCAGAAACATGGGGTCCCACCTCTTCAGATCCATCCCCACCACCAAGGCACACACATACTCCCCCACCATAGTCTATTTCGCATTACTTTTCTTTTTAAAAGATTTATTTATTTATGCATCCAAGCTGGGGTACAGGCCAGAGGTGTGGGGCGGCGAGAGATTTCACCAGAGACAGAGCGGGGAGCAGAACAGGCAGATGGACGGAAATACACTGCTGAGGGGAGCAGTGGGTGAGGCAGGAGGTCTGCTGCGCCATGTAGGAATCTCCCCGACTGGGCATTGAACTCATGTCACCGCTGCATAAGCCCCACAGCACAGCGCCTAACCGCTGCGTCACCAGTGAGGCCCCGCGTTAATTTTTTTTGTCCTGTCAGGTAAATTGTTATTTTCAAGACCAAATTTCAAATGAATCATTATTGTATATCCACTAAACATGGATATTTTCTATTGATAACATTAGCTTAAATAAAGGTCGTGCCTGGCATACAGTTTATATACATTTTGAGGCCAGTATTTCTTTAAGAAGCCAAAAAATAGGTCAATACCTACTACTTTGCTTGCAGTATGATTTTAAGTTATTGCAACTTCAGTAAGGTTTTTTTTTCCAGTTCTTAAAAGAAAGATAACCCTCTCCATACTTGAAAGTTATGTTTTCAATATGTTAAAGAGAGAGGAGAGCAGGATCAGTTAAGAGTTAGATATTGGAGCAAGAATCATATCCTCTTTGCTCTACCTCTATCCCCTCCAGTTCCTTGAGGGACTGAAAACTACTAACATAGAAAATTACCTTCTTTTCTTACTGTAACCTAAACTGACAGGAGCAGAGTATTTTCCCCCATTTACTTGTCTCAAAAGTAAGAGCTTTTGACTGTTCTGACAGAATAGCTAGTCAGCGGCCATTTACTTTCTCTCAAGTAAGTGCTGTCTCCTGGTGTTTTACCTGTAACACATCCCTGAAAGTGTCCTCAGCAGCTTGATTCTGAAAGACAATGGAACTCAGCTTGAAACACGGCTGTATGTGAAGCAAAAGGATTCTGTGCATTACAAGTAAGAAAACTCTGACTGTGTATAGGCAGAAAGGAAAGCAAACAAATTCTGTTTTCACTCATTGGCACATGGCATTACCATAAGTTTTACCCTTTACAAATAATACGCAGATGGAAAATTAGGCAACAAGCTGCTGTAAATCACTGTTAATGCTATGGTGGTAGTAGGAGAGAACAGTTAAAGGATTCATTTTTCTTCCAAGAAAATCATACTTTTCATCTGAATTACAGCCAAAGGATTACTTCTTATCTGGCTGGAACATATGCTGTTTGGACTGTTCTTGGATGTAAAAAGAAACCGCCTCATTGTACTAAAAAGTACCATGCACTCCAAGGTCAGCTGTAGTTGCCCAGCTTTGAAATAGGCACCGTAGCTTGTTTTTATGGGGAATGAGTGAACCACAGACTGGGATGCAGTTCTGCCTTCAGACTTCCTGGTGAGCAGTTTCTAAATGAGTCTGAAAGCTTTAAGATTCTGGCCGTTCCGGCCCTGCTGGTAGTACACTTACTTATTGGACTTGTGACAAGGACGACAAGAAGGTACTCTGTTCACTAGGCGAGGGTAAAGACTCTAAGGAAATGAGAGCAGCAGGGTTATGACTTCTGACACATACATTCCCCAAAGGAGGACCTTCTGAGCGCCAAGGAGTCATTCATATTACAATGATGAGTGAGGAAATTTCTTGAATAAGTTAAGTCACCTGAGCCTTCAGATTGCATTCCTGCCCCACAGGTCCAGGTGATCGGGCTATTGCAGGCAGGCCTGCCGTCCTAAAGCTCACGAGTACATCTTTCCTGCAGCCTATCAAAGCTGTGGGAATAATGAAGGACTATTATATTTGTGCATGGGTATACCAGCATTCATTTCTAGCTCCAAACCACTTCTGTTCACTAAAGGCATACATTTCCCAATGTTAGGGAGGTGAAGGGTCATAGATTTTCAAAAGAAACCTTCCAATGAATGAGTCAGATAAGGAAAACACAGTACAGAAAGGAAAAAATTAGAAAAATGTACGAGTCTGTATTTAACTTACATTTCAAGATGTAGGCTAAGGAATTAGCTATAGTACAAAATGGTGTTAATTTTCCAGGAGAAGCTTATTAAGAGTTAGCTGGATAGTCATTTTACATAACAAAAATATAAAGACAGGGTAATTACCCCTGAGTTACATAATGAATCTGTGAGCTATGGCACCTCCAGTTAGATTATTGCTTTTGAAAGACACAACTATTCAACTGGTCCCACTTATGCAGAAGCTGTAGGACCACAGTAAACTTGGGTGTTTTGTTTTGTTTTGTTTTCTATTTAGTTAAAAATGCCTTGACAACACGTTTGACTTTGCAAGAAAAATCGATGAAGTTGATTTTTTATTTACATTTTGGAAAACAAAATAATTAGTGTTTCACCAGTCAACACAGGGATTCTTACAGAGTATTTAATAAAAAAAACTTTAAAGACTATAAAGATCTTAGCGTTTTTAAAACTCATTTTCAGCATAGTTACAGCAATATGGACACACTGAAATTGCCTTAATGGAAGTAGTGAGGCTTATATTTACTTGCTTTCTGATAACTTATCTGTAACTATACAATGAAAATGTTTAGATGAATGGGAAGGTTCCACTAGATCAAATGATACAACATAAAGGGTCTATCACATGCACGTTTTCAATGTCATTTGTCACAGCCTGTTCAAACTCCAGATTGAGACCCAGGAAATGATCTGCCATGCCGGAGAACAGGGCTGGCTCTGACACTAGGAAGATGGCCATGAACTGTTTGATGGAGGGACCTTTCCTGTTGAAACTGCCCATCTGCTAGAGTAGAATGGCCAGGTGCTCATATGTAGGTTGATCACTTCCTTTTCCTGCACAGATGGAGATCTCTGTAGGAAGCCCCCTGTTTTACAATGGAAGCCCTGAATCTTCAAATTTTAGTGATAGAGGAATGTTGACAGACACATAGTTAGAAAAAAGATTTAAAAATAATTCACAAATATAAAGGCATTTTTTAATCAGTGGGGGTAGCCATGAATTATTTAATAAAGTATGCTTGTACAGGAAGACAACATTAAGGTAAAATATCTTGCTTGTTTTTTTAAGATTTACTTATTTATGCATAAAAGAACTGGGGTGTAGGCCAGAGGTGTGGGGGTGTTGGTGAGAGGACTCACCAGAGGCAGAGTGGGGAGCAGAACAGGCAGATCTACTGAAACACACTGCTGAGGGGAGCAGCAGGGGAGATAGGAGAGGTCTGCTTTGCCATGTGGGTCAACTCCCTGGCCGGGGATTGAACTCATGCCGCAGTGGCTGATGATAGTTTGAGGGTGCTGAGACTTTAACCCCTGCACCACCAGGGAGGCCCCCAAGGGGGAATAACTTGTATCCCTTACTTTATTTCTTTAACTGAAAAAAAAAATCCCAGATTGATCACAGACTTAAACAAAACTTAAAATGTTCAATGAAATTGTTTGGTAAGATTTGAGATGGCAAAAATGTCTCTAATCTCAGAAGCTATTGAATAAATACTTTTCAAAGTGGACTAATATACACAAAAGACTTATTTTATCTTCTAATGTGTCCAAGGAATCTAAACATAACACCAAATGGTAAAAAAATGACAAATGGTCAAAACAGTATGAAAAGATGTTCAATTTGACATATAATCAGAGACATTCACATTAAATCAATGAAATATGTTTCCATATTTTAATGAAGAATTACTCTCATATACTATGAACAGAAATTTTAACATATCCAGAGTGTACTTTGTCGATACCTATCAATATTTAAAACACATACCCTTTGACCTCAAAATTCCACCTTAAGTAATATTTTAATCTTTCGTCTGTGTGAAGCAACATATATAAAATAATTTTGAATGCAATGTTCTTTGGAGTAAATTCATATATAATATACTCAAGATGAGTTGTTACATGCATTAAGTCGTAAAACATTGTTACCTTAATATTGAGTCAAAAATACAGTTGTCTTTACCTAAACTATTTTGAGGATGAATTCACACGAAACTGTTAAGAGTATTTTAGAAGTTGATTGTATTTGAGATTTCTTACTTTTTGTTTTAACAGTCTTCTCTGTGGTTTGGATTCATTTTATATAGGCAAATGGTAGATTTCCTCTTTTGAGGCTAGATGATATTCCATAATATGTGTATGTGTAAATTATATATATTTGGTGTGGGGCGGCGAGAGGGTTCACCAGAGACAGAGCAGGGAGCAGAAAAGGCAGATCAGAAATACACTGCTGAGGGGAGCAGCGGGCAAGGCAGGAGAGGTCTGCCGCACCATGTGGGATTCTCCCCGGCCGGGCGTCGAACTCGCGTCGCCGCTGCCAACAGCTCCACAGCGCAGCACTTAACCGCTGCGCCACCGGGGAAGCCCTGTAATTCCTCTTTAAATGTTTGGTAGAACTGAACTATGAAGCCTTCTGGCCCTCATCTTTTGTTTGCTGGGAGGAAAAATATTTCAGTCTTGGTTTTTTTTCACCAGTAAGTTTTCTTCATTGCACTAGGGCATAAGTTACTGGAGATAAGCTGTACAAATTTATTTATTTTATGCTTTTAGCAAAGTCAGTGTTCTTTTTAAAAATGTTTTCATTATCAGTAGTTTTCTCTGCTTCCTTAAATTACTGGTAAGCTTTATAGATTGTTCATAAATAAGATCCTGGAAGAAGTCTATACAAATGTCCAGATATATGGAAGCAGAGTGGCAAATGTCTTCTGATAAAACAAAGTCCCACATCCTCACTGTCTCTACCTAATATACATACATGCAATTATAATATACTTATATTTATACATAACATTTCGCTATGATTTTCTAAGGAGTTTAAAAGAAAAAATATTTGGGGATATATGAAAATATATCTTCAAATTCCTAGCAGATTATGTACCACAACAGATTCTTGGTTTTCTTGTAATAACAGTTGCTTTGTCTACTTCTCACAAAGTTCTTTCAAAGTTCAAGTTAAGTAAGGAGTGTAAATGTTATTTCTTATGTTGGGCAAGGCAAAAGTATACAATGTAGAAAATATAGCACTAAAATTATGCCTCTGTAATTCCTGCTAACAGCATGAACCAAGATATTCAAATCATTGCTCACTTAGATTGGCTTTGCACTTCTATTTAAAACATATTACATCATGACAAAAGGCTGGAGATTGAGCATTAAGTCATTAAGGTAGTTAGTAGGGATCATCAGCAAACCTTATGCTATGTCAGTTTTTCCATTGATTGGGTGACATTAATTCATTAATTCATTCAACAAGATAGCTTTTGAACATAATAGGTTAAAGGTTTTATTTTAGACACTTGTTAATTAACTTCTTTGAACTTCAAATTCTCCCTAATAGAGTAAAAGAAAGGGATTTGGCATGATACAGAAGTGTGCTGTGTGCTTTTTCTAAATTCTCTGATTAGAAAAAGGCTAATGGCAGAACATGCACTTAAACATAGTCAGCTCTATAGGGAACACTTACATTTCGAAGGCCCTGAAAATAAGCATGTGACATTAATGGCATCCAAAGATAATTTTTTTTAACCAGGAACCGTATTTAAGAAGTTAATGTGATTTCTTATGTAATGTGGAAATTCGTACATCCCACACATCTCCAGTTCCTGAATATATCTTTCCATGATACGCCAGGAGACAATCAGGGAACATCTAACTGCCTAAATTTCCTGTAGGAATATGAAAAGACTTTTGTTTTCCATAGATAATCAATCTGTAAACCACTTACTGCACCATTAAGATTAAATATACAGAGTATTCTACTTGGCAGCAGCTATTTTACTGTATCTTTGAATTTTAAAAGCAGTTTTTTGAGATTGAGTGTAAATTATGAGAAATGTAGGGTGAATTTATTCCTTTAGAGTTGTGTCACCATTTTGGTTAAATCTTTTATCTATGACTCCCCCTCAATTGTGATTATCTCTGAAGACATATAATTGTGCTTTGGGTCCCTAAGATCTATGTCTGAAACTATCATGTAAATAGACTGAAGAAATCCTATTCTTGGATACCGCAGGGTTGTTATTCACCACATGGACTATTTCAAAGAATGGTTGATATCATTCTTGCAATAGATTGTCCACAGAGGAAATATGCAGGTTTTATATTAGCGCTCTCCATCACTGTTTTACCCTGGGAGTTAACTGGATCCATATGTTTAGTTAGATCTGTAAGAAGAAACAGGCTCACATTATTTCATGCCTGTAGGGGAAAGTCTTATCTAAAATTAATTTATTAGGACAGGAACATCCAATAGTTACCAATTAAATGAATCTGCGTGAAAAGAGTGCCTGAATGGGAATTTCGGGGTTGTTTGCCAAAATGAAGTAGTATTGTATTGTGATAAGAATACCTTGCAGTTGTATGGACATTTATTATTTTCAAAATATTTTGTAAATGCTATTTCATGTAATCCATAATATCCAGTTTTGTAAGAATTAGGGGCATATTCAACAATAATAAAAAGTGACAAAAGAAGAATAATGTACTTTCTACGTGCTGGTCTCTAACCTGTGTGTTTTGAAAATAATTACTTCTTTAATCTCCAGCATTACTCTGTAAATTAGGTACTGCTTATGTCTCTATATTATAGCTGAAGCAAATGAGGAAAAAGAGATTAATTAATGTGACCATTGTAATAAAATTAGGAAATGTGGTTCCAGGCACTGTGCTAATGTTCCATCAATAAGAGTCTAACAAGGTGAGGATGATTAAGCTCATTTGACAAATGTGTGTCTTTGAATAAGTCTTTTTAAGATAAAAAAAGGATAAGACACTTAGAAAAAGACATTAAGCTAATGATTAGAGTAAGAATAAATGGAAAATATTTTGGTTAAATGTGTTTTCATTACTAGTAAAATCACTTTCAGTGACACCCCCCCCACCTTATTAACATCTCCATAGCTGTTTTAAATAGATAATCATCCAAACACCTGATATATGTTTAAGACTGTACTCTTCTGTGGTGGAGTGTTCTAAGAAAATAGCTGGTAGTCACCTCTGGCCATGTGACTATAGTTCACAATAAAACATGACCTAATGTGATTTGAAAATTGGACTTGCACACCACCTTTTCTCCCATCCTCCTACTTGGAGGAGATGAACTGGGTAGCTTTGGAAACCTTTTGAGGATGGAAAGGGGACGTGTCCAACAATCTGGGATATTTATTTTGAATTTTCATAAGTGGTCTATCATGTTTTAGAATTATGACTTTGGACATTAACTTAACAGTTCCCTTAGCTTACACAAAAGCCTATTCACTGAGTTAGTTTTTTGTTTTATTTATTTATTTGCATATACGTGAATGGTGTGATCTGATACCTGTGAGTCACTTAGTGTTGTTATGATTGTAAAAGGTAAAGGTAAACTTAAAATCCCAAATTATAAAAATTGTGTATGTATATATGTGTCGTAGTGCAAGGACACAGGACAAGTGAGTTTGTGGTTTCTGAGCTTTTGTGGCATGAGGCACTTCCTCATTTTTCCATAGCTCAGTCATGTACTTGAGACATAACAGAAAGAAAATCAGTAGCTCCATATGGCTACTTCTAAAAAAGAAAATGAGAACTGTATTTTCAAACAAGTAAATAGTTATAAAATATGGTAGTAAATTACTCTGATAAAATGAACATATGGTGATAAATATTTAAAAAATCAATATAGAAAGAATTAGTTAATAGAAAAATTTCTGATATCTCAGTAATCTCATGAAATTTAAATCTCCAGAAAGGACCTTTTAACCGAGCAATGTTGTAGACTGGATATACATAGAAATATCCCCCACTAAAAATATCAAAATATTTGAACCTATACTAACTAGTGAGGATTCTTGACAAATAGTAGCGGTGACAATGGTTCGATCTTTTTGAATTGTTACATTAAAAAAGACAGTAATCTTAGTTTAAAATTTATGGACATTATTTACAACAAAACTTGGTGGCATTTTATCCCCATGGACCCCAGTGTTCTCCAAAGCCCCCCAAAAGCTCCACAGTCTTTCATGGCATCCACATCTGCTAGACAGGAAGCAAAAAGAAGGTACAAGTTACCTGACACAACTCAATGCTCTAGGAATTGCTGTGGATGAACTTGAAACCAGTGATCACAGTGAATTCTGTGCAGTGCAACAGTGTATGAACTCGTGGGCTCCAGAGTAATGCCAAAGGTTGTGTGAGTCTAGTCTTTCAGAGGTCCCCAAACTGACTAGCAGAACTTCTGCCAGTACAGAACTACAAAGTGATGAGAAACTGTTGAGAGTAGCAACATAATTAAGTTATAAACCTAGAGAAGAGAAAGAAAATGCCCAGATAAATGTAGGGTAAGATTAAGAGACCTAGAAAATCTCAGAAGGCACACTGGTATTTTTTATACTCCTGGAAATACACTCTCAGAAAACTTCAGAAAAACTAATCTGCATTAAAAATAAGCAGCAGTTAATTGTCAAGTTCATATTCCAAACATATTGGTAGGAAAAAAATAAATGCAGAATAACATCCCTACATTAAGCGAAAATTTTAATATGAGCTAAAATCCATTTGAAAATGACATATATGAAAGAACAACAAAATAAGAATTAAAATAAATTGAAGATAGGCAAAATAAATCAGAAATGAGGTGTTACTTCTTAGCAAAGATGCAAAAAATCAATTAAAGAGAAACATACCTCAATCTATTAAACCATGAATAATTTAGTAAACATGAAAGGATAGCTGTATGAGTCGGATATAGAAATAAACTTAGAAAGTTGAACACAGTAGAGAGTAGTACGCAAAAAGTACATGCTATTGTAAGCAAGGAGTTTTCAAAGTGTTTAACGATACCTTGTTTAATTGATAGAAAGGACAAGATAACAAGATGTTTTTGGTACTAGGAAAAGGCTTAAAACTTCCTTATTGCTGCCATGTCCTTTATGGGAAGAGGGAGGAGCCTTGTTGGATCTCATTCATGGTATTTAATCCAAAGCAAGTAGGACAGGTAGAAAAGAGAAAGTTTATTCTAATGTTCTGAAATTACTATGATGTTCTGAAGTTAAGGAGAGGAAGCAAAGAGTGAACTGAGTTGGAGTAATAGTTGAAGTGGGAAGAGATCCAGGAGATTGTCATGACCTGGAAGCAAAGGGCTGCTTCATGGGAAAGAAGACGGAAACATTTTTGAATGCTGAGATAAGTCAAGGACTGAGGACTGGAAATTAAGTTTCCTAAGGAAGAATTTATTGGTAAACTTGTAGAAAATCAGTTTTGGTGAATTTGCAGAGAGTTCAAGAGAAAATGAGAAGGAAAAAAAAGACACATACCTCACACACTTGCTGGAGAAGAATGTAGTATCAGGGGTGTTTTTGGTTTTGTTTGTTTTTAAGAGAAAATGAGGGAAAGAAAAAAATTTCAATAAGAAATGTAAATTTCAATTTTAAAGTGTGACTTTTGTATTTTTAAAAATGTGAATAGGCAATTATGCTGAAGACAATATGGAGAAATATTAATTTTGAGATTAGTTATGGTTCAGATTATAATTATAGGTAAAATAATATATGGATTGTTTTAGAAACTGACAAATATTGCTCCCTTTAAAATAAACTTCCTGTCAAAATTTCAATTTTAATAAGATGAATGACTACTAATGAATAAGTCACACTTGCTTTTCTTGCTTTTTTATACCCTAAAGTGTTTATTTTGTGTGGCTACATTTCTTTAAAACAAACAAACAAACAAACAAACAAAAAACTCATTGACAATTGCAATCCTTTCATTTCCCTAAAAAAAAAAAAAAATAAAAGAATGAGTAATTCCAAAATTATAGAGAAAGAACAGGTCTGATGCACTGACAACACAAGAAAAGTGATAATCAGTTATAGCATTATTCTTATTGTGCCAAAGTTTAATTACTACTACTTACAATTATAAATGAAGTAATTATGTAATATCCAATTTCAGTCCTCATTATTGAAGTGGATTATAATTTTCACTCAAGGGCTTAGTTTTCTGGATTATTCATATGTCACTAAACATTCAACTCTTGCCAAAATCTTCAACTCTTAAGAAAGCTCATGGGAGATAATAAATGGAATAAAACCAACAAGCTTCCAGTGTTTTCATATACTTCAAACTATATTTCTGTCAGGTTCTGGATTAATCATCATTTGTGAAAGGTTAGGGATTCAGTCTGAAATGTTCTTCCTATAACTTAAATGAAGGACTGAAAGAAGGTATGATATATGTTTGATTTTTTTTAAGCTTTATGTAATCCCAAACTTGTAATAAGATTTCAAATATAGAGTAAACAAGTGTACTATTCTCTTTACACTAATCTTTTATTAAAGAGTATTTTTTTAAATATATATTTTTATTGTTATTTATATCTTTTACACTTTGTATTCCCCTTGGGTAACCCACCACCAATTCACCCGTGTTCCATCTCCATGGTCCCTTGTGTCCTTTTTTACTCCATTTTGTGCCTTTATCCTCCCCCTCCCCCCAACCCCCCAAGTGTCTCTCTCCTATTTGGGTTCCCTATGGTCCTGTTATAAGTGAAAGCATTTGATATTTTTCTCTTTCTTTCTGGCTTATTTCACTGAGTTTGATCCCCTCTAATTCCATCCATGTCGCTGCAAATTGCATGTGTTTATCTTCTTTCCATGCTGAATAGTATTCCATTGTGTATATGTACCACATCTCCTTGATCCAATCATCTATTCTTGGACATCTGTGTTGCTTCCATGCCTTTGCTATTGTGAACAGTGCCGCAGTGAACATACGGGTGCATGTATCCTTTTGGATTAATGTTTTTGTGTCCTTTGGGTAGATTCCCAAAATGGTATTGCTGGGTCGTATGGAAGCTCCATGTTGAGCAGTTTGAGGAATCGCCATACAGCTTTCCATAGTGGTTGGACCAGTTCACATTCCCACCAGCAGTGTAGAAGAGTTCCTTTTTCTCCACATCCTTTCCAGCATTTGTTATT